>BQMJ01000025.1:0-239586 GCA_025991245.1 Galdieria partita
CCTAATAAACCCTAATAAACCCTAAATAAACCCTAATAAACCCTAATAAACCCTAATAAACCCTAATAAACCCTAATAAACCCTAATAAACCCTAATAAACCCTAATAAACCCTAAAATAACCCCTAATAAACCCTAATAAACCCTAAATAAACCCTAATAAACCCTAATAAACCCTAATAAACCCTAAATAAACCCTAATAAACCCTAATAAACCCTAAATAAACCCTAAATAAACCCTAATAAACCCTAATAAACCCTAATAAACCCTAATAAACCCTAAATAAACCCTAATAAACCCTAAATAAACCCTAATAAACCCTAAATAAACCCTAAATAAACCCTAATAAACCCTAAATAAACCCTAAATAAACCCTAATAAACCCTAATAAACCCTAAATAAACCCTAATAAACCCTAATAAACCCTAATAAACCCTAATAAACCCTAAATAACCAATAAACCCTTAATAAACCCTAATAAACCCTAATAAACCCTAATAAACCCTAAATAAACCCTAATAAACCCTAATAAACCCTAAATAAACCCTAATAAACCCAAATAAACCCTAAATAAACACTAATAAACACTAATAAACACTAATAAACACTAATAAACACTAATAAACACTAATAAACACTAATAAACCCTAATAAACACTAATAAACACTAATAAACACTAATAAACACTAATAAAAGTGAATAAAAAAAATGCCCACTCCCTTCTGCCAGGTTATACATACTTTAAAATTTATTGCGTTTCAATTTCTTTTGAATGCATTAAAAACGAAAGTCCATCAACTCTTTTGAGCTTTCTACTTTTTTTTGTATTCTAGCTAAACGATTTATTTAGTTAATTTTCCAGCGTGATTTAACTGTGGCCTGTGCGGTTTCTTGTGTGCCTCTTTTTTGTGTTTTTGTATATTTGAAGTTTATGAAGAGAATATTTGAAAACGTGCAGGTATTTTCTACATTTTCTTGTAATGAGAAGTTGTCCTTTTGCACCCTGGTATTTCTCTGTTTCTGAGTATTATTTCCTTATTTCTGTTTTTTTAGGCTTCACTAAAGTATAAATTCAAGTAAAATATGCATACCTACATAAAAGCTCAAATACTTTTTTTAGATATTAGCGGGGTGATTCTAGGTAAATTCATCCAGTGTCAGAAAGCAAAAGGATACTTTACCAAATAGATTTGGTTCAAATAAAACACGAAGCCAAAAATCATAAAATGAAAGAAAAAACAATTAATTTGTAATGAGTCAATCAAGAACGAAGGTAATGATGCCAAAAACAACAAAAAAAGACCCATTCAAGAATAATGCTCACAATTTCAAATTACTGCGAAGCAACAATGAAATTTCCACTCAGCAAGTCTGTAAAATAAAAGTAGCATCTCAAATTATTTCCAAAATTTCCTGAATTTCGTGTAATATACAACAAATACAAAGAAAAGCAAAAATAGCTCAAGAGGCAAGTTACTTGATCACTGGCAAAATAAACAGCACAATTTCAGGATGAATCAATTTTGCTAGATTGATAGCATATGTAGAGGACTTGATAGCACGAATTCACTTTTTTCTACAATGCATTAAGATGGCAAAAAACGTAATGAATCTTCAAATGTAAATGGTTCGGCACACGGCACGGGCAATAATTCATTAGGACCTATTAGGTTTTCTTAATGTCTAATGTTTATGTCAAAGGTCACAAACTATAAAGAAAAATTAACAGAAAATATAAAAGAACATCCATCTATTATAAGAAAGCAAAAGGACCCTTCACATAATGAATACGGCATTACAAAGTACAAAAAAATTTATGTAAATAAAATTTGATAATTTGTCGTACAAATTGATCGATAAAGGACGAAAATGATAAGGCAAAAAGACAACCAAAAAAGTACAATTCATGCGAACCTCTTAAAATTTTTCAACAAAATATTCCTTTCAGCCAGGACATACCTAGTTTTTCAATTCATTGCGCTCTAGTAGTCTCAAAGTAGGAGTGGCTAGAGTAAATTGTTTATATGTTTTTTCTTATTTATGTTTTTTGTCAAAGAATAGTTACGTATTTCTTTATTCATTTTGCTTGTTGTGCTACTGACTAAGTTTGGTTTTCTGTCAGCTACATTTTGTTTGAGTTTTTTTTTGGATTGGAAACTGGAGTTAGTTTTTAAATTCCTCGTTTAGTTCAAATTTTTTTGGATTGCGCAATTTTCTGCTTCTTTAGTATGGTTTTGAGATTTTTGGTGGTTCGTTTATATGTTACCCTTCAGGTGACGTTTGTCTAAGACGCGAGCAATTTACGCGAACAAGTCGTTACAAGAATAGAGCAATCTGTCTCTATGTAACACTTTCCTTTTTTTGTTTTGTGCTATCTTCATTGTTGTCTTCAAGGACTATCCCTTCTTTTTACTACTTTTCTATAAATGAAAAAAAAAGATTTTTTCTTCTGCATTTCAATGTGATATAGTTAATAAATTCTCTTTCATCAAAACTATTCTATTTTTTGTTCTCTATGAGCAGTTTGCTGTAACTTGATTACTTCGTTTCCCACGGTCGACAAATTTCTGCCGGACGAGAACTGTTTCAAGGTACTGATGATAAAAGGAATATGTGGTACATGGAAATTCTTCAATATTTTCTTTGGTTTCTATTTCTTTAAATGCTTATTCGATGGCTTCCTTGTAAAATTGGTATTTGTATTGTTCCTTTAATAACACCTTGAAACAAGTGTAGCCCTTTTAATGCAAAAATTGCCTATTTCTCTTTGATACATTGCATAAATTCCTCTTCAATACCTTTTCATAATGCCAATATAATAGAACTGAAACTGAAATGATGAAATCTTTTTCTTTTTCTTTTTAGTGTTGCCTTAAATTTTATGAATTATTGAATTTGTTATTTAATAATGTCACATTAATGTTTCTCGCAAATTTCTCTTTTCATATAGGTTTGTATGGGTATTCCTTTGTAACGATAATGATATTTCTTTATTGCCTTTTCTTATTAAATTCGTTGATATCTCCAGTGCATACATAATGAAAAACTTCGCAATTTGAATTGTTTCGAAGCTTTTGTTTCGATCGTTTCTCCAAGACTTTCATGGTTGAACCTTATGAGAATCGTCTTTAAAAATCTGTCTTATATAGCAAATTTTTGAGCATGGTTCTTTGATCACTTTATTGTATTTTACGTTGCAGTGTTATTTAAAATTTAACCATTTGGTGAAGGAATTTTTGCTTTCCGATAATTGAGAGGGACTGCTTGTTTCGTTTCATTCGGTAAATAGCTTACTACTTGAAATATAGTGTCGCTATACATCTTTAGCCAAAAGTAAACAATGCCTATGCTATTCTTGAATCCTTAAAAACAGAGCTTTATGTTTGGATAGAAACATTTTTAGCCTTTTTTTTATCTATTCTCAACAATGTCAAACTCCAAATCAATCTGTTGGTTTTTCATGTGCGTACTCTTATGCCATAGATTTTTGTTCTATTGTTATTTTATAAGAATGACTGAATTAGGAGATTCAATCATCGTTTAGGCTTTTTGTTCACATTTAAAAACGTTGACTTTCTTTATCCTTTCTCTTGTAGTACTACTGTCTCTTTTTCTTTTGTGGTTTCTGTCTTATAATCCTTGAATGTGTAATGAAGTTTTCCTAGGTTTTATTATACCTATGTACTAAACTGTTTGAGATAAGAATATATTGACTTTTTCTGTAGGCGGATTTGTTCTACTCTTTTTTTAACTAAATTGTGCATTATCACCTACTATTTACCCCTGTGAACAACTAGAAATATTGATGCCATAAAGGACAAATAATGTATTGAAATTCTTCAATTTTTTCACATGGGCCGACCTTATTAAATTCTTTCTTTTTCTATAGACTAGATTTGAGACGACATTTTTATCGCTCTTTTAATGAACAGTAGATCATTTTAGAAAAACAGTTAAATTTTTTTTATTTGAAAACACACGACTTTCCATTTCTTTTTCTAAAAAGCATGCGTTTTTCTCAATTCACTAGATCGTCGTAAAAGAATCTAATAGAGTATAAAATTAAGTGGTGTAGATTCGGTTAAATTCTTTTGAAATTGTGTCAACATTCTTGAAGTTTTTTTTATTTTGCTAATTTATTTCGAGTGACAAAATAATTCTTCCTTTGAAATCTTTTTGGAATCGCCCCCACAGTTGTATTTGTATTGTATGTAAGCGATATTCAATTGTTCCATTTGTTTCATTTTCATTGAAGTTTTTGATTCCTTGAGGGAGCTGAGCAATTTGGTTATGAATTTGATATATGGCAAAATCTAAATCTGGTAACTTTTTACAGCCAACGTATTGCTTGGCTTGTTTCACTATAGTCGTTTTTTTATACTGAAAAGCGACAGTTTTTCGAAAAGTAGAATCATGCAACTGTTGGTTTTTACTATGTGGTATCTTTTATCAGACACTTCTTTTTTGTAAAAAAAACTTTTTGCTTTCTTATGGTAATTGCATCCATTGTGTTCGATTTTATGCTGATCGGCATAATATTATACACGAATTGTACTGTTGATATATATAATGAAGACAAAACAAGCCACATTCTTCTCATAAAAAGGCCTCAAATGAATTAAACAGTTAGCAATTTCGCCACAAAAGTTCAATGTAGGTCTATAGCAACTTGGATTATGTCAGTTTGACAATGCTTTGAATGACAGCTTGTTGAGAGACATATCTCTCAAGAGCACTTTTCCTCCACTAGTTTGTTGTATTTTCATTCTTGTCCTTTGAAATCATCCTGGTGTTTTTGTTTCTCTCCTAAAATATATAGAATTTCTTTTGAGTATTTCAATTTGACAAAAGTATTGAATTGTTTACGACTGAGAATATGGTAGGTTCTTTTTTGAACTTGCATTTTCGATACTACTTCTTACTATCTTTTGCATTATCGATCAATGTCCGCTCAAGAGAAGAATTAGAGATACTTATTCAATAATGACAAGCAGTATATGAGAATTCTTCAACTTTCTAAAGATTCTATTTCTCTTGTTGTCTTTTCTCTATAGGTTATTTTCAAACGATACCGTTAACGATCATTTACTAGTCTATAAGAGTACGAAAGAAAGAAACGTTACAAAGTTCTAATAAAAATAGAATTGTCTAGTGTTCTCTGACATACGTCATGTGCTTTCCTTCAATGAATTATGTTCTCGTGAAACAAATGTTATACTGCAAAGAATTATTTAATGATTCACATATTTTGATACAACCTTGTTGCTTTCATATTGGGTAGTGTTTAAGTTTTGTTTTGTTTGTTGATCCAATCGTGTCAGTTCATCTTCGCCTATGAAATCTTCATCGCCTAACATACTCGTGCACTTGTAACGCTTTTGACTGATCATGAAATTTCTCTAGTACTTGTTTTGGGGAAACGTTTTCATTTGTTTGGAGCTAACATAGTTCATTATTTACTTGAAATGTTGCAAAACTAAATTGGCTCCGCTTTCCGTTTTTTGCAACAGTACTATTTACCATCTACTGTATCAGAGTCTTTCTCGATTCGCTGACGGTGGTTTGAAGAGTACAACCTTGGTTCGCCCTATTTTTCCCTTATGTAGTCCTATCTATCACTTAGCATTTTGGCAAAACAGGGTTTTATTTTCTTATAATCATTGTATACTCCTTATTTCATTCTGTGAGTATCTTTGTATACTATAATGCTACTTTGAGGGTGGTATACACATAAAACCAAAAGTAAGCTATACCATACATATGCCATAAAAAAGCCTTCAACTGAAATAAACAATAAACAATGACGACGTAGTTATTCCATCATGTCTACTATTCTTCCTCTTTCTATTTGCTTTATGTCTAGATAATCTATAACTTTGAGTGGTAGCTATTAGAAGAAAGTATCACTGAGTGGCATTTTTCCTTATTGGTCATATTGTACTTTCACTCTTTTTCTCTACAATCAATTCGTGCTTCCTTGTTTTCTTTAAATACTTTTTTAGTCTTTTAGTATGCATTGCATAATATTTTGGTTTCTCCCTAGCTTTTTTCTCTAGAATTTTCTATTTGAAACTCTTTGTTTCGGAAGTCCTCCAATCGAAATTCTATTTCTTCCATTATTACCATAAGAAATTTCAATACGTTTTGCTTTTCATACTTATCTAGAGTTTAAATCGGTACTTGGAGAACAGAAATTAAATCAATGCCTTCTACTGAGGTACATATTCATTTCTACGTTTTAATAGGGAGCAAGAGCAAGATTGATACCAGCAGTCTTTGTTAACGGCTCAACTTGAAATACTGTGGTATTTGAGACATTGTGGGAGAAGCTCTACTTGCAAATATTCTAGTGTACTTGCAAACTGACTCAAGAATTTCCAACTATGTCATGTATGCAAAAATGCACCATAGAGATTTTGAATCAATCGTTGGTATATCCTCAGCTTTTCCAGAGGACAATGGAGTATGAAAGAAGAGCTTGGTAAGTTCGGTTCTTTTACTCCTCCATTTCTGTTGATTTCGACCCACCACTAGTTATTTTTATATTTACAAATAAATAGCACTCTAGCCATTTTTTAGACAGTTGGAGCTTACTCTTGGCTAATCGTGAAAAAGTTCATATGAAACAAGAAAACACAAATTAGTATATACAAACCAATTTCTACAACTTTTTTCCACAAATATCTGCTTTAAAACAATTTCGAAAAATTTTTCAATTTTGTCGAGAATCGGCTACGTAGAACAAAACACAGCCCATGACAGCTAAAGGGCAATAGAGGAAAGTGAGGGGAAATGAATCAATGAACCCTCATGTGAACTAAAATAACTTCTTACTGGGTTTCCCAACGACCCAGCTGGGATTCGAATTCAGCCTAGTAAAGTCTACAATGCAACAAGTTTTTCATTTGCAACACAATCTTCTAAGGTTCTATATATTATTTGCTAATGTTGTTTTCATAGATATCACTTTCTAATTTAGCCGCTTGTAAAGAAGAGAGGTTTCTTTGTGAAATTGCGTTTGTTCTTGTTGAGTGTATATGGTTTTTGAATGTGTAGTTTTTTCCAGGTACTACTTTAGTTGCTTTTTATGTTAATCTTTTTCCTCTTTCACATCACAGTGTAATTGGAAATGATTTCAGCATTCTGCATTATAGACAACTTTATAGTTTTAATGTATTTTATTCTGGACTTTTTGTATGGTCCGCTTTTATATGTTTTCCTAATTGTTTTAATTCGCCACTGGGTTATATAAAATTCGTAAACTTTTTCTTCCTCTAGACTTCCTGTAATTTAGCAATTTGATTCTGTTTGGATTCTGTTTGTCCTTGTTTTGGCTGAGTAGTTTGCTTTTGAACTGACATTGTTGTTACAAGAAATTTTTGATTTTCCTTTTCTCCTTTCAAATGAATTTTCTATGGGAAACTCTCACAAGTACATGTTGTCTTCAATAAGTTTCTGTGACACATGTTTTCAACACAATGAAAGCTTCTCATATCACTTGTCTTGCATCTCTATTTATTGTTTTTATTGATACTGGGTTGCTTGAAACTTTTCTCTTGAACTCTGGTCTCACAAGCAGCTATTTGTAGTTGTTTTTCATAAACTATGTTTTTCTTATGGAGCGATATGAGAATTTACTTTTTTGGTGGTTGGGTGATAGCTATACTACATTGGACACTGCTATGTCAACCATGAATAATTCTGATTGATTGATTAGTAAAGCCTGAATGGTCAATTCTAGCCTTTACCTTGCTTTAGGAATTTGTGTCAATTCTTTAAAGTCTCTCTGGCTACAACTTTGCGAATCAAAGTGGCTAAACGTTAAGTTTCTCGACTCTCCAGGATTGGGTTAAAACATTTCCAAATTGCCGAAATTCGTTGTCTGAGCTATTATCAAATGTATTTTCCTTTTACAATAGCTTGTTTATTGTACTGTATATGGCAGTTGGTGTCTGTCTACCTTTGTTTTTCTAAAAGACTTTCTTTCTTGGATATAAATGATAAGGAAATTTCTCTATAAAGGAAATTACATGTCTTGTACAGTTTTGATAGAGCAATTCATTGCCTTTCAGTCATTTTCTTTATAACAAATCAATTGTTGGGTAGAGTTCTTCTTGTATACGTAACTAATCACGAAATTCAGCTTATATTCATTCACGTACGCTAGATTTCTACGTGAGTAAAATTTTAGCCATGGCTTCCAACAGTATGAAGATCTATCGTTCAAGTAAAAAAAAGGTATCAAAAATAAAATATTCATTTCTCGCTAGCCTAGGAAGATCCTGGAATATCTTGTGCATATATAGGAATGTTGCTCAGTCGAAAAAATTCAATCTGCCAAAAGAATCGCTGTTTAAAATGCAGACCGCTGAACAATGACTTTATGAATTCGTCTCTAGTTGTCAGTTTGTATACTTCGTGCTTCTCAGCCTTACTGATTACAAATGATAGTAGTTGTGTCTTATATAGCTGATTGCGCTTTCCCACAAGAGAGACAGGGTTATTGAACTGCCAACAAGGATACTATTCAAACAGTATCTTTTTTAAAACAGTGTCGTTTTCTCCCAAGTCTTGAGTTTGAACATATGTAACGTGTGGTCTTGGGCACTTCTGCATCCTCCAAGTGATCACGTCAAGTAAGCCTAGCAAACAACGACGTAAAGATGATTCAAAGTCGGTGGGCAAACTCTGTTCACGTCCTTTTTCGAAACAGAGATTCACAGTTGAACTGTGCAGTTCAGTTGCCACGAGCCAATCTCCCCTCTCTACTTGGACAATAGATTCTCAATAGACAAAAACTGACAATGAAAAGAATCGTTTTTGTGAAGAACCAAAGAGAATCAACTCAGAATATACTCCGATTGTTACAAACGATCTTGGTAATTGCTCCACAAGAGAGAGTCCTCAACTATTGTTCACAGGACAACAGTTCAATTCAACTTCAAAAACTAGGTTACATTAAAAGACTGTATCGCCCCAAGGGTTCAACCTCAAAGACTATTTGGAGCCTTTGTGCCGACTGGTTCCCCAATAACCCGCAGGGTCAATGTCTTAAAAGAGTCAAGGAATTAAGATTAACGATTCTCGAACAGTATCTAGGTTGCACTCGACAGGAACTTGGAAGCGACTTTGAGGTTCAAGTCAAGTCGTTGACAGGAAACGAACAAACCAAACTGGACCTTGGTTGGTATTTCAAAAAGTGCGAAATCATAAAACCTCAAAGTTTGGTCGTACTAAAAAGTTCTTCTCTAATTTCAACTACTTGTATTTTCATAAAAAGGAACAATTTTATCCGCTTCAAAACAGGTGGTAACAAAGCAACTACAGCCACACTTGTGCTAACCAAGCCACAAATCACAAAAGAGAGATTGGGCAAAGTGACGTTGAAGAGCTCTTCGAGTACCGTCAAAAGTGCACACGCCATATAGTTTCATATGTACCTAGTGAAAACTTTCCAAGAGAACCTTCCACTCAAAGGTTTACCTAGAATACTATTGATTCTCTAACGTTGCATTATTTGAAGAGAACCGTTGTGTTAGAATGATCGTTGACATACCCCCGAGAGTAAAGCCCGCCATTGTACAGTGAGATAAACTCACCTTTGTTATTTACCTTGAAGATTTACTGGCTTCAAGTTGATTTGGAGAACATTGAGCTCTAGTCGATAGGAATCATTTCAAGAAAGTATAATCTGCCACGTTCAAGAAGAAAGACGTGTTTACTGTAACTGGAACGATTGGGTGTGCAGTCGCCAAGTTGTCATAGAGAAATTTCGTCAAGTAGAGTGAACACTTGTGCTGATCAATGTCTATCTGAACTGTTTGCAACTTGGAGGACTGTGAATTTTGTGTTACTAGTATCAAGGACTTTTTACACTTTTGCAGATTTGAGTTTATACACTCTGGTCGAGTATTTCAATTATCAACAAAGCGTGATTCAAGTACACATTGGAAGTGAGAGATGTATATAATTTGTATTTTGCCTACAAGAATGTTGATAAAGAATCCAGTCAAGTTTCTCAACTCGCTTGAATACATAGACCAAGTGAAGCATATTCTATTTTTGTATAATTGTATTGCGAAAATAAAGAATCAGTTGTTGACTCTCTCTATTTTGTATAAAGTCTATATATGAAAACTGTTCATAATAGCATAGCGTCACGACTCAAATAGTAAGTATCGTTGCAAGAACCTTGCCTTGTTTTGTCCCTTGACAGCAACAATCACCAGCGCAGATCCTTGAACCCAGCAAAGTTTCAAACAGTCTGTGTTTCACAAAATTCAACAATAAAACACGGAAAATTCTGGAAATACTAGAACACTCCAAAGTTGGAGAAAGATAACCAAATTGTCAAGGTAGCTTCCCAAGACAAAGAATTGCCTACACTAGTAAACCCAACAAAGAAAAGCAAAGAGGAAAGAAAGAAGCAACTCAGTCATAAACTCTTCAACTATACCCAAAATACTTCAACACGTTATGAAGCTAGTACCGGGACTCACTCTCGATTCTAGTTCCCTCAGAGTTTCTCTGATAAAAACCACAGACGCATCTACAATAGTTATATCAAAACCCCACTCTCATGAAAACTTTCAAAGTTGGCTATTATCCACATTTATTCTAAAACGCAACGCCAAAAACTCAAACTTAGAAAAATATCTGTTGTACAATTTGGAAACATAGCAACTGGTCAAGCGCTCAAACAGTCATAAAGCTTTGTCTAATTCCCAATCAACTAGCTCATATATCGCAACTTTGGTGATTCTTCATGTCTGTCAACAGAAGGTTGAAAGCTGCCATCATCACCTCGTCTATTCCAATCAAAGCAAACCGCTCATGTCTCCTCTTTAGTTGGATAAGAGACTTTAAATGGTCATAAACTGACAAATAAAGGAACTAGTTGTTTGAAGAATACAAGAATCAAATCAGAATGTACTTCGAGTGCTACAAAAGACCTTGATGAGTGTGACACAAAAGAGGATTCATAGCAGTAATTCAAAAGACTTTACGTTGTAGTATACTTGGACTTGAAAAACCAAGTTACACTACAAGACTGTATAGGGAAAAGGGGTTCAAACTTAAAAAACAAATGGGAACTTTTTGTACCGACTTTTCTTTTTATAGTACTCTACATAGTAAGAAACGCCTATAAAGTTACCAGAAAATGAAGAGCGACAGTTTTCAACAAGGATCCAAGTTGAGGTACGTTCAACGTGAACTTGGACTAAAGATCAATACTTTTCAAGCTTTATGGAGCTCAAGGGTCAAATCTTGAAAGTTTACAACCAACACTAGCAGGTCTTGATGGCAAAGTTTGGTCTTGAAAAGTTTCTCGAAACCTATTCTTTGACGTTTTAGGCATTACTGTCGAAATTTATCGTTTTGCTTTGAGGCAGTATTATTCCATTGAAGCGGAATTATTTTACTTTCACTGAATCTTGAATCTGTTTACGCATCACAATGCTATTATCCAACAAAATGAATTGAGTTAATACGCAGCTTCTATTCTATACTTGAAATGTTCTTGTGATTCAAAACTCATCTGTCTATGGTTACAATTCTACTATATTTGTATCCATTTGGACAATTCTGCCAGACGAATTTGAGTCGAAACCCAATTTTCCTTTATAAGGATGTTTCAAATCCATTTTACATAGAAAAACGTTTTCAAATGTCGATTGCCAAATTCATTCAAGTTGAATCACTTCTGTAAGCTAAAAGTATACCATATTATTTCCCGTTGATGACACTAAAATGGCTATGATGAAGATTCTGATGGCTATTACACTGGTAGTCTTGTTGAATTCCCTAAAAGATGAACTTTGTGTTTTGATTCAAACATTTTAAGTCTTTTTTTTTCTATTCTCAGCAGGGTTAAACTTAGAATCACTTTGTAGGCTTCTCAATATGTACGCTTATGAATTGTCTTGTTCAACTTTTATTTAAGAGTAATTGAATTAAGAGATTCATTCATCAGCTAAGCTACTTTGTTATATATTGAAAAACAGTTGATTCCTTGTTTCTGTTTTTTGCAGTACAACTGTCTTCCTTCCTTCTGTGTCTAGAAATAAAGTTGGACTATAGTTTGAATTCCATTCTTTCTCAGTGGCTTCTCCTTGTATAGTATGATGATCTCCATTGTGCAATCTTTTGGCCCTTTTTTGTTGTTACTTTTTGCAACTTTTCACTATTCGAGGAGTAAAAATGAATCTATTCTCTTTCTGTTCCATACTGTCTCACATACTGCCAAAGCTACAAAAGCTTTAAGACGAGAAGAGCTTCAATGACACGTGAAGTAGAATGAAAAGAAACGGTTGATTGATTGTCGCTTGAGTGTACAAGGTTCTAAAAACCCATAACTTTCTTTATAATTCTTGATCTTGCCAATAAAATTTATCAATCAACCGAATAATTCAAGTAAATTCTTTTTGAGTAGTAACTACTTGAACGAGTCATATTCGCCTTTCTTTTACCATGTTCATTTCTTTGCATACATTCTTTACATATCGTGGATATCGATAAAGGGAACCAAATGAAAAAATAGAACTTGAGTGATTGACAAAACTCAATGAATTGTGTTTGCAAATTTGGATTCAAACTATTTCCCAAAACAGCTTTAGAATTTGGAATGTTCATCAAATATGATATATTTTTGAAACAATCTTTTTTATTTCATCTCATTCACTCAATCCTTTACTAGACAACTTGTTTCGAATACAATATTTTTCAAGATCTCTGCACTTTGTCAATTCAACATACACTAGTCTACTTCATCGTCGTGTTCAAGTTTTGTTCTCGTAGCGAATATTTCTTCCTTTGCTTTAGTTTTCAAAATACTTTGAACATTTATCAAACGATCTACTTAATTTGCTATAATGTTTTCGCTAACCTCAGTAAAATAAATCTTTCCACAAGTATGTATATACAACTCGTTCAGGTTAAAAGGTTCCTATAATGTTATGACTACTACAAATTATCCTCTTTTACACTATTCTCATCTAAAGAACCAAGAATGTGCAAAGCTATGGTAGTTATTTCCAAGGAATCTCCCTTTATCGATCGTAATCAATCTCTCCCTTCACAATGTTTCTGCAGATAAATCTCTTTTGAACTCCGATGTTAACCAACCAAAGTTACGACCAAAATAACTCAGGTTTAAACAGTATCCAAAAAGAGAAAACTCTCTAGTCTATTCTCAAGAAGTTTCTCGTTGAAACTCAAAAAAAATTTTCATAAACAGACCTTATCCACTTTGAAGCGGGTTGCATAACACAACTATTTAGCTCCTGTTCTCAACCAATAAGTTCTAACGAAAGAACGTTTCGAAGAGCTTAGAAAGGAGGTGGTATGAAAGGATGCCTTTAAAAGGTACAAACTATATCGTTTCTTGTATACTTGTAGAGAAATTTCCAAAAGAACCTTGCACTAGAGAGTTAAAAGACTGTTGATGCTCTATTCTTTTTGTGTTAGGGAGTTGTATCGTTGGAATTCAGTTACAGACTTTCCACTGTTGTACCTGATAATCCAGAATTCGTGAAAGTAACGAGAAAAATACTGGAGAGTTAATAGAATTGGATTTGACTTGTTGTTGACAAGGAGCTTTTCTTTGATCTCACAAGCCCAAACAGAACACGTTGAGTTTTAAGATGGTTAGCTTCCACATTGTTTGAATTGTAAACACTTGGTTAACGTTTTGTGAATCGAACGTTTTCAACAATTCCAGCTATACCTGTGGTTGGGTTAAATAAGGACTCCAAAAGAGTGCTGATTACAGTTGTCAAGAAGGGAGTTTGTCCCATACCCTAGAATGGGTTGATGTATAGTCGAAGCGCTATCATAGAAGACGTTAGGGAGAAATGTGAATCATTCCTTGTGTTGCTGAATAAAATTCTACCCTGCGTTTTAATTTTGTGAAACAAGGATCAAGAATTCCTAGACATATGGACGGTAACTAGTACTAGCAACTTTTACTAAGATTTTCTGGAAGGTGTACTTTGAAGCAAACGGTGACTTTAGCAAAGTCAACGATAGTATATAGTGGCACAAAATTCAGCAGTCAACAACCGACCATCCTGAAAGGATTCCAAGAATAGATAAGCCCAAATGAGTTGTACAGTCGTTGCTTCCAAAGATAAAATCTTTTTGCTCTAACAAAACTTGTAGAATGCCACAAGGGAAGAAATCAACAACAACTCAATGAGATACTTTTAAAGTATACAAAGTACTTTAACAAGACACGAAGCAAGATTTCAAGTTACCAATTCGACTTGAATTTCCATTCTCATCTCACAGTTACTCTGAAAACAACGCATCAAATCTACAACAATTTTGTTAGAAACTTCACTGTCTCGACAAAACTAAAATTCTGACAGTATCCAAAAATATTTCAAAACGTAAAGCCAAATCCACCTGTTCAACCTTTGAAACTTGGGTTCCCAAAGAAGGAGACGTAAAGATTTCAATACTCATAGCTCAGAATTGTGAACATCATACTATCAATGACTTTCGATTGAGACTTCTTTCTTGCAGCGAGTAACGAAAGTCGCAAGCTCTGATAAATTGGTGTGTTCCATTGCCTCTTTCATAAAGTGAAGAAAAATTTAACTCAAAGATAACTTTGCATGATATCACTTTGAGTAGATGAGGTATTTTCAGCCAGTCGTTCAAAGTTCACATATATTCGACAATGTTCGATTAGATAGGTGAAGTATCCTGAAGGATAGATATCAGAAGTAGACAAATCGTAACTCTTCAAAGGAAGCATTGAGTTGAACGGATTCCTTTTCTTGTCTGTATTGGATAACAACCTTTGCTGTGTGATACTGTGAAGATTCTTTTGTAGACAATTGAACTTCTTTTAATCTAGTGGAGGTCTATATAGTCTGGTTGGTGTAGAAAAGACAAGCAATGGAATAGCTTAAACTGGAAGAGTGTTAAACAAGTATTAAAATCTCAGAGTACCTTGATTTTCCTTAACCGGAAGCACTGTTGATTTCAGAATATCTTTCAAGTCAATGAAAGAAATTATTCAATCATAAAATATGTTTCTCAAGAAGTCACCTCAAGTTCATATATTCTTTCTCTAAGCAACTCCATTTCAATGTTCCATAGGAAACAAAGAAACCCTAGATTTCTTTTTTGAATTCTCAAACGTAGTTGTAACACAAAGTATACAAACTATACAACTCTATAAATTGCAAAACTTGTTTTTCACTATTGAGACAAAATTGGAAGGTCGCGTTGGTTGATGACACAATTTGATTGAAGATCATCAATTGATTCTCAAAGGATGAGTAGTGAAACGTCTTTGAATATGTCCAGAGAGTTGGTTAGATACGAAAAAGTAGCTTGTCTTGAAACGAGTCACAGCAAGAATTAGGTTTGCTAGCAGTTGGATTCCAGATCTCAACAAAATTTGTAATATAGCGATAGGCTTCATGAAGACATACAGTGTCATTGACTGTTCAAATTGAAGTATATACAACTATAGTTTGTCTTTTTCACTTTCACAAGAGTCTGTCAATAGACAAATGTTGACATATGGAAATTGCAAACTATTCAACAAACACAAGACATAGCTGAGAATCTGCTCAAAGCGGAGTTTCAGCCCTATTTCACAAGACTCTGTATAACAATTCCCCAATAAAACTACTTTCAAACAACACCCAGTCAAACTACGCTGACTTGTAACAGACTTTATTGGATCAGTTACTAAAACTCAGTGCAAGTTTGGAACCTTTTATCAATACATTATTCTCGAAACACACACAGCTAGTTTTCACTCAAAGACCAGAAACTACAAAGCAAGTTGCCTCGTTAGAAGTGTATTTCGCGGAGGTACTTAGTATGAGACTATCCAAGAAGTCACTGCAATTTGAGTGAAAAACAGTGTTCAAAACGAAACTTGGACTGTCAAAAAGAACTCAAAATGAGGTATAACTAGTAAAGCTCCATCTGTACAACCTAAACAAAGTCCTCCTTGGAAAGTGCCAACAACAAAATTCGAAGCAAGCTTTATATCCATCAAAGTGGTAATCACACTAAACGAAACAAGCAAACAAGCTATCTACTCAAGATGACAAAGATTCCAAATATGTTTTGTTTGTTGCAAACTTAAAATTTTTCTCCCACTCTATTCACACAAAGCTCTGGAAGTGAGTCAACAAGTTATCTGTATCCACTATAAAATAAAGTCACTTTGTCGTAAAAGAAACAACAAAGTCATCTGCAAGCCGAACAAAAATATTAGCTCTTATACATAAACTATGTAATACTCGTATAGAACAACAATTTTACATTTTGAGATTCAATTTGTTGTTGGTCGTTTGTTGCGGTGGTTGTTGCGCGAATACAGAATGGACGTCTTCTCTTTTAAAGGTGTTAAACATCCCCTTGTCAATCGTGAGTCCGCAGTGTTGCAAGTTATAGAAGCTTTTCAAGCCTCTCATCTTTGCGATGAGCAAGGTTTCTCTAAAGGACAACGGCCACACGTTTCTATCGCTCCCCAAATGTATGGGAGTGGCAAAAGCACGTTTGGCCAAAACTTCCAAACGTTTGTTTCCATGAACAAAGAGTTTTTGTTGCACTATTTAGGTAAAATGGGTCTCCCTGGTATTGCAGAAGGGGACAATATAGGAGAACGTTCTCTAGACGCACTATTAAACGAGACTTTATATGTTGTGTTGAATCTTCTCGATGTTCCTGACGGGAATCGCTTTCAAACTACGCTTTTTGAGTGGATAAGCAGAGAGGCACTTGCCCAGTTTCCAAACGGTGCAGATCTACTTTCTCAAGTGCTTTCCTGTATTGGTAGTCCAAAGGAATGGTTTCAGAAACTCTTACAAGTCACCAAGAAACGTTATTTATATCTGTTTATTGATGAAATTGAAGCTTTGGAAGGCGACAAATTCAAAATGTTTAAGGAGTTGATGGTTACACGAAGAGCAAATCGAGTGCACAACGTCTATTGTTCTTTTTTTGGAGTCTTATCGACAATTTTAACTCAACCTTTTGTAATTTGTGTTTTAGCAGGGAGATCAGATGCTGTCGTAACTAGTCAACGAGATGCCCTTACTTCCCCAGTCATTTTATCCTTTCTTCGTTTAGATCCTTTTTCAGAAGCAACTGTCAAGTACTTTATACAAAATACCACTTATGACAATGAACCTATTCTAAAAGTATTATTTCCTAGTCATTCTGAAGGACACGATTGGTTCTTCAAACAAGTATATGATTATACAGGTGGTGTTCCTTACTATGTTGTTCATGTTTTAAATGAATTGGGAAACAAATGTGAACGTTGGAATAGTTTTTGTGATCTTTCAGAGGATGAAATGAAAGAGAAGATAGAGAAAGTTGCTCCGAATCTCGTAGTAACTCTTTCTCGTATGACACCCGAATCAATGATTGTTTTTTCTTCAATGCTTCTTGCGAGTATATTTGAATTTCGTATTCCAAAGAGAGAGATTCTATTTGGTGGTTTAGGAAGTTATCCTGAATATGTTTTGGATATTGCCAACCATTTCGGTTTTTATTATGTGAGTTGCTCGAAAAACGAACAAGACGAAGCAAGCAGGACACCCTTTGGATTCAGAAATGAAACATTTTTCAAGTTGGTTTTTCCAAAGATTGTACTAAAGCATATTCAATCGCGATATCGGAATATTCCTCCTGTTCGTTTTATTTGTAGTTTATTTTCATCGATCAGTCGATTGGATTCACTTTCCAGTCGTGGTTTCAAATTTGAAATTATATTTACTCTTATTCTTTATGTTCGATGGTGTTTCTGTTCCAAACTAGGAGAATTGAGTATATTTCGACATAGTTTTGTGGAACATATATCAATACAATCTACTGAAACCATTGGCAGCTTAAAAGTGGATCCTATTCCCAATTATGTTCCAGCATTTAGTTCGACAGTGAGTAGAATCCATAGTGCTAACGGAGCAACTTACCATATCAATACTTGGAAACCATTTTTTGAAAAGTATTTATCAAAAGATGGAATATTTGTTCCTATTCGACAAAACTCTAATGGACCTGATGTTCTTATTCGAGTCACAGATATGAAAGACAATTCTTTCCTTGCTATTCAAGATGAATCTTCTTCAGAGCAAACACCTATGGAGACTGAAACCACCAAGAAGAGAGTATATTTGATAGGTATTACATTGAAATGTTTTCAATTGTCAAGTTCTGGTGTTGGACGTTCAATGATTAAGGCAGAAGTTGCTAAATTTTTACATCCAGTGGCGTCACAGCTTGAATGGGAACAGAATAATTTAACAGCCATTCAGTTGATTGTAAGCGACAAGTATACTGAAGAAGTTTCCAGACAATTTAGGAATAATCAGAATTGGATATTGAATAGTGGAGTTTATTATGAAGACAATAATAATAATATTGTTTACAGTTCTATCAACTCTGAGATACAACCACAGAATATACGAGAAGAATGGTTATGGATACCTCCTCATTGTCAAGTTGTAGTATGTTCAACTACATCTTTGCGAACTTTTTTAGGTTGCAAGACTAGTAGAGATCTTGAAAGTGTGTTTGGAGACAATGCTGGATGGTTGGAACAACTGAAACCACTTTCTGATTTGTTGAGCAATTCTTTTGTAGATTTATTAAGGCATGTTCCATTTGAAGAATCTGAAAGGAATATTGGAAGGATGGAAAGAAGAAGTACTCTTCCAACGATGGATATGAATGTGATGCAAGTGGAAGATACGAGAGAAGAAAATGTTGCTGCATCAAGTTCTATGAGTTCTTCATTTGATTGGAATACTTTTTTAAGAGAACGTTGTGGTCTTTCCGAACAAGAAGTTGTACATTGTTTGCCCAAAATATCGTTCATACAATTAGGAGACTTAGATGGAGTTACAACAGGGTTTCTCCGCAGTTGCGGTATTGACAATTCTTCACAAAGGTTGCGAATCATGTTAGGAATACGAAATTTTTTGAAAATGTAGTGTTTACTGACAAGTTTGTAGTATTTTTGGTGTTTTAGAAGATAAGAGCCACACAGAAACTCTTGTGCTAACAGGAGTGACGTTTGAAAAGGAGGGTTGTTCTTGTTTTTTCGCTTTAGCAATTTCACTTTGGACTCTCAAGTTGTTATTGATCGAGTATAAGAAAGTCGTTGTGTCTCTAAAAAAACTTTTGCTTGGAGAGTGTCTTTAGCTATGTGTTGATGGACTATTATTCATAATTGTCTTTGTTAAGAACGTCTTTTCCGTCTGCAAATAGTAGACTGCATATTCACCTCCTTTTATTATCAACTTCACACTTATAGGCCAAGCTATGTGAGAATACTGCTTGTTCTCGTTGAATATGACCCCAAAAGCCTAATATAAGAAGCATTGTCTTTTTGGTTTTAGTACATTCCGATATTTACTTCCTCAAAACTAGATAATCTCCTACCGTTGCTCCTCTTCTCAATACCCAACCATAATGAAGTTAGTCAGACACTGTTCCAAGGTGTGAAACAGATCCGTAAAGTCCAGTTCTGAGGAAAACAGAAAATTTCTATATGCTACTCAATCGTCCTAGTCTTTCATAATAAATAGGGAAACGCTGCCACGTTGCTTTTTGAGAGACTATGAACAGAAAAACCTTTCGCTCAAACCACTTTGTACAGTCATTGAAAGAAATTCTCTAGCAGCAAGGGTCCCCATTGAAACACTCAAGCACTTGCTGACATACAAAGGTGCCCACTGTGTATTTAATATAGCAAGTAACTAAACTTGAACTACGCAAACAGCACTAGAAATACAGCTCAAAAGAGGAGTCTTCACTATGGTTTGACAAAACAGGATTCTGCAGTACAATTAACACTTGTACGAAGCAAAGTTACAAAACTTCAAATATTTTGTACCAGATATAAGAAAGTGTTCACAACTGGTGGATAATCATTTAACTGTCAAGCAGTTGCTTTCAGCAAGATATACCATTGAAAGCTTCGTCCCTGGGTGTTGTTCTTGTATTGCTCCTGTTCGTCACAACTAACTTCTAAAATGTTGCTGAAGGAATGTTTGTTTTCTATTGTGTAAAGTAAGTTTCATATTGTTCACTGGTAAGCGTTTATCAACGTGAATGGCAAAACTCTTGCCCTTTGATGAAATGGGTATTTGTAGGATTCTCAATATATCAATCCTGTTTTATCTACACTGTTCCTATAATTGACCTTTTGTACGAATCTAAGATTAACTAGTCCAGAAGATTCTCAAGAAGAGCAATTTCACTGAGCGACAGAGAAGGGAATCGAAGGAATTGCATGGTCAGACGATGAGCCTTTGTGCCCATTCGACTTTGTAAGTTTCGTTTCGAGTTCGATTCGTCACATCACTTCTCAGCCACTCACTATATATTTAAAAGGTCGATTCAATCCAACATTTCTTCAATTAAGTTATCCTCAGTTCAAGATGTATGTCAAGGCGCTATGTTTCATTCTATTGTTCGTGGTTGCAGGAACAGTGACCTATGCTTCTCCCTTGTCATATACTTCTCGTGCTTCATCCAATGATACAATTGCCGCAGAACTGGAAAAGATGAAAAACTTCACTACTCTTTTGACCTTGGCCAATATCTCTAACTTGACCGGCACTTTGGAAAATGCCTCCCTTTCAGTCACCTTGTTTGCCCCTACAAATGATGGAATCTCATCAACTCTAAAAGCAGCAAATATTTCCGAATCAGCTGTCGTGAAAAACAGTACCTTGGTAAAAATGATACTTGAATATCATATCGTACCTCAGCCTCTGAAAACTTCCAGTTTCTCCGCCGTAAATTCGTTTAAAACACTAGAAGGATCCAATATCACGGTGACAAAGAATAATACCGGTAAGTTGAAGGGAAAGAAAGCTTTT
Organism: Galdieria partita; assembly: GCA_025991245.1. Taxonomy (NCBI): domain Eukaryota; phylum Rhodophyta; class Bangiophyceae; order Galdieriales; family Galdieriaceae; genus Galdieria; species Galdieria partita. Next base: position 20,869 of record BQMJ01000025.1, read on the forward strand.
ATATCCTGAAAATTTTTTGTAGGAATCTTCGTCAATGGATTTGAAATCATTAAAATGAATGTCAAGGCTGACAAGTCTATTATTCAAGTAATAGATGGTCTTTTGATTCCACCTGGCATCGTAGTTTAGACATTTTGTGCGATCGTAAAATAACATCAGTAAATCTTTTTTGTTTTTCTATGAAACCAGTTCATTCGACAGTTTTCGTTTTCACAATCTTTGAACATTTCTTTTTACCATTCACTGAGCTACGACATAACTCTCTTCAAAAGAGGCTTTGAACATAAGCCTGCATCCAATGCATCTTGAAGAACAGCACATTGAATAATTTCAATGTTTGCAAAACTCATCACAGCTTGAGAGTCTACAGATGGGCAAATGAAGCGCCGAAAACCTAATTTTTCTGCTTCTAAAACTCTTCTTTCTAAATCCCAACAACTACGAAGTTCTCCACAAAGTCCCACTTCACCTAGAAATATAGTATCTTTTCTAACACGAACTTCACAAAGGCTAGAGACCAAACATACAGCAGCTGCAAGGTCTGCAGAGGGTTCTTGAATACGGAATCCTCCTACAACGTTCAAATAAACATCATATGTTTGAAAAGGAAAATTTAAACGTTTGGAGAGTACAGCAAGTAGAACATAAAGTCTACTTAAATCGAATCCATTTGCTGTTCGTCTAGGCTGTGGAAAAGCAGAACGAAATGCTAGTCCTTGAACTTCCACTAATATAGCTCTGGTTCCTTCCATGGCAGCCACGACAGCAGAACCTTCCAATCCAATACTCGAATCATCCACTCCACTACGATGTTGACTTAAAAACAATTGGGAAGGATTCAGCACTTGAGATAAACCACTCTGAGTCATTTCAAGAACTGCAATTTCGCTGGTGCTTCCAAAACGATTCTTCACACATCTCAAAATACGATGCCTGGAATATCGTTCTCCTTCCAAATATAATACGGTATCTACAATATGTTCTAGTACTTTAGGACCAGCAATATCACCACTATCAAGAATAAGTATGATCCAAAAAAAGTAAATATGAATACCTTTTAGTTACATGACCTATAAGAAAGGTTGCAATGTTGTTTTCCTTTGCTATTTGAGTCAACTTGGCAGCGCACTCACGAATTTGAGATACTGTTCCAGGGCCTGATGATATTTCTTCAGTAAAACAGGTTTGTATGGAATCTATTACGAGAGCCACTGGAGAATGCACTTTGACCGTGTCGATTATTCTGTCTACATCCGACTCTGAAAGAACATTCAGTTGACCACCTTGAACTAGATTCAATCTTCTTATTCTTCCAACAAGTTGAGGAATACTTTCTTCCCCACTTACATATATCACTTTGGATTGACAGCGCTGCAGTATTTCAGCTGCAATCTGAACTGCCAAAGTACTTTTGCCAACTCCAGGATCACCTGCTATAAGAATAACTGAACCTGTAACTATGCCACCTCCAAATACTCTGGAAAGTTCTTGACTAGTTAATGCCAATCTCCTTTCCACACTTTTGGAATCTTGTTCCATGACTTGGGAAATTCCTTCCACACAGAATAGATCTGCGGTCTCCTTTGAAGACAAGCTGCTTTTTCTCCAGCCTTGGGGTATATTATCTCTCTCGTATTTCTTTTGCAAAGAAGAAGGTTGATATACAAGGTCAAAGCTATCCCACTCTTGGCATCTAGGACACCTCCCTAGCCATTTTAAAGTTTGATATTCACAATTTCGGCAAGCATATTTGGAACAGTGATCGTTAATAGCCTTACATCGCCACTCTTTCAACACAATATATCTCTTCTGTTTGTAATCATCCAAAACTCCATTTAGTCTTTTTGGGGAAGAGAAAAGAGGAACTAACAGGAAAAACATCCCAAAGCCAATTCTCGCATAGGACGATTTTTAGTTTTCCATATGGCTGCGTATTTTAGTATAAAGCGTTCCACTTCGCAAGACACATTGGGAGACAACAAACCTTGGAACTTGCGTGATGTATCTGAAACAGATGGGAAGACTTGGGAAACATTCCCCTATTCTTCTGAATACAGCTCTGTGGCTTCGCAGTGGGACACAAACATAGATGCTATGCAGTTGGACGTTTCAGAATACAACGACTCCACTGATAGCGTTAAAAGTGTTTCCACCTCACCGACTCACGCAAATGTAAAGGGCCACAATAACCTTGTAAACAACGTTGCGTACCAGGCTTCGACAAGGGACGCTGCTGGGAAATGTCACAACAAGCAGGAAGTAGGAACTTTAGTAACAGCCAATATTGTAACCGAAGAGAGCAAGAATTCGCATCGAGAAGTAGAAAGAAAAAGGCGAATGACTATTTCAAGTAAAATTGAACAGCTAAGAGGGTTATTACCTTCACTTCATCAGACGCGAAAGGTGGATGTTGTGTCCACACTTTCTGCTACTGTCGATTATGTACAGTCGACTTTGTCAGAAAATGAAAAATTGAAAGCGGAAGTTACTAAACTGAAGGAGGAGTTGAGGCAGTTACGAGAACAGTCGAAAGACGCTCCTTGTCGTGTAAGAGAATGTTCTTTGGAAAATACTCATACTGAAAAGAATCCAACCATTTGTGTTGCATTTGAAGAACAAGTATTATCTTCGGGCTGTTCCTATCGTGGTCCTTTAAAGATTGACTATTCCTTTCCTTGGACTCGATATATCCCACCGAATGCATGTGACTTGAGACTTGCAAGTCCCGAAGATTTGCAAAGATCTTGTCAAATACTGCAATTATTGTCGACTGTAAAGAATTGTTATTCGTTTATTTGTGATATACAAGGTCATCTTGTTTGGCTGAGTGATTCTGTGAAGGACGTATTGGGTTACAAACCTGAAGAATTGTTGGGTTCTGATGTATGGTCTCTTTTGCATCCAGAAGATTTGGATGCAGTTTATCCTATTGTGCAGACTTGGCATGAGATTGGTTTCACTTCCTCTGTTCATTTACGTAGGAAGAAAGCGGATGGTTCTTTTGTGGAGTTGAAGAGCTGCTTTACTAATTTACTTAGTAGCAGTGGTGAAGTGGAAGGTTGTGTTTGTATAGAAACAATGTTGGAAGGGTCATCAGATCGATGGTTGGAAGCTGTTTATAAGATGGATTTTGATGGAAGATTCACATATGCAAGTCCATCAGTAGAACGTATGACTGGATATCGGGTTGAGGAAATTATTGGAAGTTCGTATACTTTCAATGTTCATGTGGATGAACAAGAATTGATTACAAGTAATCTGCAACGTATGAAGTCTTCCTTTAATGAAAATAGTGTTCAAAGTTACATGGAAGAAGAATCTGTTGCCAGTCGCTTAAAGAATAAGACAAGTCAAACAATACTTACTTGGTTTAGAAGAGTTTCTAAATCTGGAGATGATATTTGGTTAGTGTCGCTTACAGTTGCATTAATAGATAAGCAGACGGGTCAATCCAACGGATTTGTTTCTATTGAACACGATATTACAATGCACGTACAACGATGGGCTTCCGTTCTTTATGAAATGGCAAACTGTGATAGATTTTAGTAGTTGATGTATTGGAAATTGTTTTTTAGAGAAAGAGAACGACTTTTTCACTTTTGTGTAAATAACTTTTGCTCGTCTTATTGTTCTCGGGGTAAAGTTTCTGCAGAAACAGGTTGGAAAGTGTACAACATCTCTTGTGAGAGAGAACTATCGTTGGATAAACAGCATAGTCTATTGAAGAATTGGTTTGGTCCAAGTTCTACAAGTTTATTTGCTTTTCGATCGATTGGTCGTTGGCAAGGCAGTTTGATAGAACAAGCACCTCGTTTGGACTGGCAATACACGCTAAGGTGGCTTGTTCAGTCACGTAGTATTCGTTTGCAACATTCCTCTCAGAACCAGCCAATACCTTTGATATTCATAGATGTGTCAAGTGATGATGATGATTTGCAAAGGCAAATTGCAGCTTGTAATATTCGTGAGCCAGTTATTAGGCTGCGTTCCTCGGAAGATTGGAACACTGTGATAGATCAATTTGCTCTGGACCAGGAGTGGAAGACAGTTGGTTTCAAACTCTTACAGAGAAGTGAAGCTTCGTGGTTGTTCAAAAGGGAGCATAAAATATTTTATGGTTTTCACCATTTTGGTCAGTCAGTATCTCATACGATTCACTTTCCAGTAGAAGGTGCACAACATAGTCTCCAAGAACTCGTCTCACATTGCCAATTGCCAAAGATGGACTCTATCAATATAGCGAGTATGGATAAAGTTGCTTCTAGTCTGCAATTCAATGCACTTGATTCTTGGTATGCCTTCCGAGAATTGGAATATCAGCAACGATTGGCTTTCGCGGTGAGTGACTTATTTGTTTTTGCTCATGATACAAGACCTTCTGACTTTTACACAAGTAGGAAAGAGGTCCACAAGTATTGTTACAAGTTCCACAAACCATCTTTAGATATCCGAGAGATGCGTTGATTCATCGCGAGAAGAAATGGATATTTGTTGCCGATACTTTTCATCATCGCATTGCAGTTTTGGAAAGCAACGGAAAAATATTAGGAACTATTGGTTGTGGAGTTGCCTGGTTCCGTGATGATGACTTTAGTTCTTGTGCATTTCATCAACCATCTGGTATGGCATTGAATGGAGATGTGATATATATAGCAGATACAGAAAATGGATGTTTGCGAATGGCAGATTTGAAAAGTGGTTATGTTAGTACCTTATATCCAGAAGAATATCGAGTTTCTGATGATAATAATATTACTCGAGCATTAGATTTTTGTGACATTTGGAGGACGCCATGGACTGCTAAGGTTACGCCAGAACTTACAAAGAGATGGGATGAACTGGATGGAGCATTTGGTAGACCACTTTCAGTTGCAATGGATGAGACAAGCATATCAATATTAACCATTGCACCTCTTGCTGTATGGAAACTAAGTGTTCCTAAAGAACATCGAAAGAGAATGTCAGTTCAAGTATTGGATAAGCAGTTTGGAATAGATGCCTGGTTAGGGTATGTTAAACAGTTTGCGAATGTGGCTGAGAAGATTCCTATCGAGACAACTCAGTTGCATCCACTAAATAAGATATTGAAATATTCTGATATTTCTCAACTGGAGAATTTACCTCCTCCTTGGACGTTACATAGTAGAAGAGAACAAGTCGCAGATTATGATGCATTTCAGTATATTTATCCATTTTTGAGAGGAAGAAAGATGACTATCGAAGACTCTCTCTATTTGATACCAGGCATGGCTCGACTTGTTATTCATGTAATAGCACCAAAAGGATATCGATTTGCTGGCAAAACCTTGAGACATGTAAATATGCAAGGACCAATGGTATCGACTACACCTCCCTTAGGTATTGACGATAACAAGGTAAATAAGTTCATTATTATACAAGAAATGTTGTGAATGAATAATTCTTGCAACTAGATTCCTGTAGGTGAAAGGAGTAGAAGGAGATTGGAAGGATTGGATGAACCACAAGATTTGTTCCTTCCAGACCCTCCTTTAGTAGACTCTTTTTCTGGACTTCCTATCATTATTGATATGTATACCTTTCCTGGTAGTGGTTATATCACAGTTGATTTAGTTGTATACTTGACAAAGGAGGAAAACTGTGCCGACACTGACAACAGTATCTTTTATGATACGGTAAGGGATTGTGAGTTTTGTTTAGGAAATGTCTCAACTGGATGTAGATACAACTCAAGGCCGCAGTACGTATTACTAGTTATGGATACGAAACAGAATATCTCTATTTGAACAGCAGAGTAGAACCTCCTTTACCTGACTATGAAATAGTAGCCATAGATCGTTTATGTTATCCACAGAAAAGTAACAAATGTTCTCCTTCTAAATAGAATTGTAAGTTGTTTGTTTCTCAACATCCGTTTCTGCCGCAATCATTTACTCAGTTTTGTTGGATTGTTTGCGACGCTAATAAAGAGATCTTTGGAAAACTTTTTGAATCTGTTTGGTTGTTGACCTATTTACTTCAATGGCAAGTAGAATACCTTGGAACAACTTTCGTATGCCTCCTGGTGGTGGTCCCGGTAAGTTTTGGTTTGGTTTGCGTAGATAGTTGTTTGAACTTCGCAAAGCTGCACGTGTGGCAGGTCTGGCAGTTGCAGGTATTGCTACTGCTGCCATTGGCTATAAGTATGGTCTATATAATGGTGAGTCTCCCTACTGTTTAGTATCGATTCGATGATATCGTTGCTTATAGTGGATGGTGGGCACCGAGCGGTTATTTTCAATAAGTTTACTGGAGTGAGACCAAAAGTGTATGGAGAAGGAACTCACGTACGAATTCCTTTCTTTGACGTGCCGATTATTTATGATGTACGAGCAAAACCAAGAAGCGTCCAGTCTTTAACTGGAAGTAGAGGTAGGAAAGAGACTTGTTCTAGTTTATCACTACTTTACTCTTTCTATGAAGACTTGCAAATGGTTCAAATCACTCTTCGGGTACTTTCAAGACCTGACCCTGATAAAATTCCTGTCATTTATCAAACTTTGGGAACTGATTACGATGAAAGAGTTCTTCCCAGTATTGTGAACGAAGTTTTAAAGTCAGTCGTGGCCCAATTCAACGCTTCACAGTTGATTACACAACGTGAACAAGTATCGCGTTTGATTTCAAGGAATCTGAGAGAGAGAGCAAAAGATTTCAATATTGTACTGGATGACGTATCGATAACACATTTAGCTTTTGGAAAAGAATACACAGCCGCAGTTGAAGCCAAACAAGTCGCTCAACAAGAAGCAGAACGAGCCAGATTCTTTGTCGAAAAAGCCCAACAAGATAAGAAATCTATTATCATTCGAGCACAAGGAGAAGCACAATCAGCTAAACTGATAGGTAATGACTTGCAACTCTTATGCGATCCACAAACTCAACATTCACAATATAATAGGAGAGGCTATGAAGAACAATCCAGGATTTATCAAGTTGAGAAAAATTGAAGCAGCAAGAGAGATTGCAAATACAATTGCCAACTCTCAGAACCGCGTGTTTCTTAATTCGGATTCTTTGCAACTGAATTTAGGAGATGTCGAAACGGAAAGTACTTCAAGTCTTCATGAAATGGAAGAAGAGTTGAACAATGTCTCCAAACGAAAGTAATGGACAGCATAATAACAATAGGTTCCAGTATTAGGCTGGTTGAATAGTACTATTTTGAGTGGTAATAAGTTGTCTAGGAGACAGCATATCTGACTCGAGCAATAAAATAGTCATCGCAAAAGATATGGTTAAGAGCAGCTTTTCAAAGAAAATACACAAAAGCACCGTGAACAAAAGACAATCTTACATAAAACAAAGTCCAAACTTACGGTTCCTAAACCTGCATACAATAACTCCATCGTATCTAATACTTGCTTCCACCATAAATAAAAGGGAGTAGAGAAGCCTGCAATAACACCCATCGAGAAACATAACCTTCCCCAGAATACTGCTAAAGTACTATGACTGCTGCGTTGTGCACCGAAAACCAATAAGATTCCATACAATACCAACACAAAGGGCAAGAATACCAACAACGGAAGTGGGCTCGGAGGTTGTCTACTCATACAAGCTAAATATATACAATAAACTCCAGAAACAATAGCCGCAAGAAGCACACCAAACACAAATACAAATAAAAGTGGAAATAGGAAAACATAAAAGAACACTGAAAACAAAACATTTCCCAGCAAAGAATGAACAAGTCTCCATAGGGAAAAACTTGAAACACTTCCTTGTCTATCTACATCTTCCGTAATATTTGTAACTGAAGTTTCGTCTTTAACTGCAGCCGAAGTGAATTCCTGTCGGTTCGGTGTAAGTGTCTTTGAGTATACTCGACGTTTTCCTCCCAAAGAATGTTGTTGTCTAGGAGGAGAGCTTTCGTTCCATGCTTTAGTAGATTGATAAGCAGGTCTTTCTTCCTTTTCAGGAGAACTTTTTATCAAGTTTTCTTGTTCTTCCAAGGTTGTCATTCTTTCTTCCACAGTATCTTCAATCTCCGTTTCTATCCAGCTTTTTCCTTATCATCGTCCATATCTTATCAAAACAATTCTCAACGCCACGAAAGGAAGGAAAGTAGTTGACATCCACAATAAAATAATATTTCTCCACTTCATCGAATATGATATCTAAGCCGTATAGACTCAATCCTAAAACATGAGAAACAATGGGAATCAAAGGCTGTAGGAAATGGCGTAGAGAGTCTAATGTTTCCTCTGGAGAAGATATCACTTCATTCGTTTCTGGAAAACTCTCTTGACTATCAAAACAAAACCATCCTTGACTTTTATAAAATTCTCGTTTAATATGTAACAAGGGCAGATTGCGTTGACAAAATATGTCTACATTGTCTCCAATCACATATGCTTTCCAAAGATAAGAGCTAGGAACTAGCCTCTGCGCAATGAGAACTTCCTTGTTTCCAACATACATATTCATTACTTGTTCCAAAGCTACTTCATTCTTTACGACATACATACGATGTGACTTGTATACACCACAAGCTGGCAAAGACTTGAGAATGACTGGAAAAGACATTGACTGGAAACAGCTGGTTTCTTTGGATAACTGTAACCATTCCAGTCTCTTCAAGGAATAAGTGGAACTGTCAGACAGAGAGCAGTATTTCTGTGCTGCAGCAACAATTTCATCAATCTTTTGTAACAATCCTCGCCTACTAATAACAGACCATACAGCTCCTATATCGTCTATTATCAAAGAGTTGTTGGACTCAAGGAACCTCTGCAACGACAAGATCCGAGAACTTGCAAAGGTGTCTCCTTGAAAGGCTGCGGCCATGTCATCCGTTCTCTTATGAACAATTACGTCAAAATGTGTTGCAGAGTCGATATCTTCCAATTGAAGCTCAGTTAAAACATGTCCTTTCCTTGCCAAATATTCACCAAAAGGTTTAAAGAAGGAGTGGCGCTTCTTTGAGTTGCAAGAAAAACCAACAACCCATTTCTCTTGTGGACTCATTGAAACATACACTCGTTGAAAAGCTTAATTATTGTTCGTTTTGGTGAATGCGTATTAGTAATGATTTATTTCGTTAGACTTTCGTTCCAACACTGCACTTACAAAATTCCAAAAAGATCGATCCTGACTAACTTGTTCAGCATTCAGTTGGCAGTAAAAGATGCCGTCAATAGGAGTAGACTTTAGTTGAAGTTTTCGTCGTTGACTCCAAATATCCGACTTGTTTCCTACTACTGCTACTGGAAGTTGTCTACTTAATAAAGACAAATAATAAGTTTCCGTTTTTTCTTTCCAGTGCTTTTTGACAATAGGTACCATAGAAAGGAGTTCAAAGAAAAGATAAGTCAAAGTTTCTCCTACTCGGTTCAACGACAAACCTTCTCTCCAAAAGGCAAAAGAGTTTCGGTTGTCTCTTTCTTTACCACCTTCCACGTCGCCAAAGCTTTGTTGAACTTGAACTGCCCAATATTTCCATAATCTATCTCTTGTTGCAGAAATAGTCAAGTCATATACGAATACAATGCCATCAAAAGGAATATTATGAAAGGCTCGCTGAAAAACACTCGTGCTGGTTGCAAGACCACCCCATTCCCATAGTTCTACAATAGTCTTGCTTTCTATGGTATCTCTTTCAACAGATAAGGGCAACACAATACATGAAATCGAAAAGCCCTTTGTAGGTTTTCTAAAAAGTCGTTTCTTAGTCTTATCACACAAAGTTCCAAACCCGAAACATACAAACTTTCACGCAATCTTGTTTGAACAGACCCAGCGGAAGAACACAAGTTTTGAATAAGTGACTAGTTACAAACAATAAAATGAGTTTTATCCACTATTTTGTTAGAAAGAATATTTTCCTTTCTTACAGTTTTACCGACACCAGTGTCTCCTAGGAATAAAATTCTACGAAGCTTATCAGAGGATATTTGCTTATCCAGCTCTGTATATACTCTACCGTAACTTCATGATTAGACTTTTTCAGGTAAACGTTCTTGTGAAGCTTTCTGTAGCATCTCTCTTCGACGTACGATTGAATAACTAAGGGAACCCAATAAGACAATACAAATACTCGTCAGTCCTAGACCAGTTACTGGATTTTGAAAGAGGAGTAATGCAATGGCAGTTTGAGCTGCGGCCTTTGCAGTGGCAGACACATTGTGAGTCAAAGGACTCGTATATTTGATTTGTGTGGCAGTAGCAAAAGAAATCAAAATGCCTAGTACGCCGCTCATAGACAACATGACTTGAACAGAGTTAATACAAATAAACCCTAAATAACAAGTACATACTCCAGAAAGACGGATTCGAAACATTTTCGGATGACATCAAAGTATTCACTTCTCCATTGAAGAATATAAATGGAAGAAATAATACACAAGCATTCAAATTGTTATATAATGTGATCTTCCAAGGATCATTGTCTACCAATGGATACATTTTCTTTACGTAAATAGCATTCATGGCAACAAAAAAGCTTGAAGTTACTCCAGAAATAACACCAATAAGTGACCATCGTAACTCTTCTCGATTACCCAACCAGAAACCTGATATCACCTATGTGTATATTATATGTAGCAGTTGGCAATTACTTGAGTAATAAAATATATACTTACAATAAGACAACAGAAAATAGCAGCAGGAGAAGTTCGTTGTCCAAGAAGCATAAAATCAAGTGCCACATTAAAAATAATGGTTAGAGATCGGGCTACTTGATAAAAGGACACTTCGACATATTTCAAACATATATTATTGAAAACTACCATAAGAGTAAAAATGCATGAAAGGGGAAGTAACTGCACACAAGTTTTCCTAACCAAATGTAAACAAGAGAGGTTTCTTGAGGAACTGTTTGAAAGAACCTACCAGTGTACCTCGAATTGAGGCATTCTCGTCCATCCAAGTCCACCCAATGCATAACAACAAAATACAGTTACTAGACATTGCGACCTTTATACAAAGTAAGCTTTTTTCAAAAATAACTCAGCTGTCATACCAAGTAATAAATAAAGGTGCGTTCACTTGAAAAGACCTGCCACTAAAAAGCAGCTTGTTAATGAAAACCAAGCTGATAGACACTATCCAATAGAAGACTACCGCAGCCAATACTTGAGAAGACTTTCTCATGGTCTCCAACATTTCTTATTTTTCCTTCCGACTTGAAAAGCCGATTTGAAATCGGATTGGGATATGACAACATTGTTGAACAAGTGGAGTGACCGTGCGAGGAGTGTATTAGGGAATATAGAAGACAATGCTCGTGAATTTATAGACAACGTGAGTGAGAAGACACAAAACAGTTCAATTTCCAGAATACTATCAGACAAGCTGCAAGACAGAAAATCTCTTTTGACAACCTCTAGAGACGAAGAAGCTGCAGAAGAAAATGCAAACACTTTTTCTACTTTTGGGAGTGATTGGGCTTCGGAAATGAGTTTAACTCGAACACAACGTTTGGTTGGGTTTGCTATGTGTTTTGTTGCAGGTGCTTTGATGCTTTTTTTGTCTGTTATGATGTTACCTACGTCTGCGCTTCGTCCAGCTAAATTTGCTTTAAGCTTTACTTTGGGTAACATTCTTGTACTCTTTAGGTAAGTTTCATTGTGGTTGGTTTTAGCCGTGATAAAGTTATTGACGAGTGAGGTGTTAGTACTGCTTTTCTAATAGGGCCGTATAGACAGCTGCAATATATGTTCAAGCCAGTTCGATTGTTGGCTACTTGTATCTATCTGATTTCTTTATTTATGGCTATCTTCTTTTCAGTTACCAAAGTCAAACTACGATATCCACTGGTTGTGTTGTCCATTATCGTTGAAATAGGGGCTTTGTTATGGTATTGTGCCAGTTATATACCTTTTGGTCAAGCCATGATCACAAGGCTAGCCGGACGTTTGGTGGAATGGTGAATTGTTCTGAAAAATGAAATATTTTTCCAAGTATCGAAGAGGCTAAGGTTACTCGTATTCATCACAATATCTTATTCTGGCCTTGTTAAGCTTTTATCTAACGCTTGCTGATAAAAGCGGTTTTCCAGCATGGCAGTATAGTCTTCCAACAGAGAAGCTGTACGCTCTAAAGCCACTGCCTCGTTGTATAGCAGTTGCAAACGTTCTTTGGTTGTCTTGAATCCATAGTTTTCGTGAAACAACTGTTCTGCCTTTTCTTGCAGTTTCTGTATGTTTATAGAAACCTGCTCCATAAATAACCTCGTAGAAGTGTTACAGTCTTCGATAGTCGTCAAAGGGGATAAACCCACTAAAGCAAAAAGTAATCAAATACTAAAAATAAACGTGATCATTTCCAACCTTGTAAATGAAGTCGAGAAAACTTTTTCAGTTGTTCTGAGAACTCTGAAAGCAGCAAAGTATCATCTCTTTGGTCAGGTTGAGCCGTTTGCATAAGCTGTCAACTTTACAATAATTTGTAAAGTATCCAATCGTTGATTTTAGATTCTGTGTAGAACATGAGGAGAAGTGCCATATTTTTGCCAAGATGTAATACGAGAGTGCGACATTTAGGAGTTTCTGAGGCTCATCGTAATGATATTTTGAAATGCTTAGTGACCTCACTTGTTCAAAATGAAAGGATCGTAACTACGTTGGCAAAGGCTAAAGAAATGCGCCGTTACGTGGAGCGCACCATAACAGCAGCAAAAGTAAGCTGTAGTTTCGTTACAATTTTACTCTATTTATTTTATGATAGCGTGGAGATATTCCCGAAGAAGAGTGGACTCAGTATCTGTCCAATCCAAAGGCTATTGAGAAGGTCAAAACGTTATTGGCAGAGAGATATCGTAGTCGACCTGGTGGCTATGTAAGGGTGTTAAGGAATGGTTTTCGGTATGTTTTCTCCCATACTTTATTTAGTTTGTTTACATATTTGACTAGCTTTGGTGATGGTGCCCCACGTGCTATAGTGGAATTGGTAGATTCACCCAAGTCTGTCTTCAACCACCCACTTTATAGAGTTCTTAGTTCTGAAAATGAGAAAGCATAGAGAAACAAGAGTCATATGCTTATGTATTTACTTGATTTGGAAACGTGATATGAGAGTTAGTAACATGAAGAAGTCCACTTAAGGAAAATCGTAATAAAGAATGCCGAATGCTTGTTGGCTTGTAATTCAATGTTTGCTTTTTATTACTGCTGATTCTTTATGCTCTTTTAATATATTCACGTGAACTTTGACCTCCATTATGTGTCTTGAAGCAGGTAATATATCAAAGCAATAACTTGCTTTGACCTTAATATAATAAACAAGGAAACATCATTCCCAAGCTGTAATATACTATACTATATGATAACTAAAATTTCTGTTCCTGTTGACTGCAGAATGTTGTTATCAGCGTTACAAGAATAAATCATTTTTGACTATCCAATCATTTCTTGCTGCTCCTCTAATGTGAGAAATAGATGATTGGCATCAATAATAGTCCCTTATATTGTGAAGTCTGTACTATACAATCAGTTTGGCCTATCAGTATACTTAGACTTTAACTTTGGTCTCTTCCTATGGAAGGAATACAAATACAATATTCTGCGGCAATCGGTGTCATTCGAAACTTGAAATTCCAAATTGCTCTGGAACTGTAACTCGAGCTGTTATTTACTTTATATACTTTTGTATTGTTGCAACACAGTAATGAAGGTGGGGAGTGCGTTATTCTTCCATTTCTTGGCTCACAGTTTTGCAAGGTTATACACGAGGGGGAAATTGTTTTGACATTTCCACACTCAACGAATTGGTTACAAAGATTCTATGAGTGGCTTCGTTTAACCTATTATCGTTACTGCTTGTGGACTGCAGTTTATGTGATGACGACTGGTGAGCAGATATTTGTGAACGGAATGGCTCTTCTTATTGTTTCACTTGTTGCGTACAAGTTATTGGCCTCCAGTCTGAGTCGCTATGGCTTTTACCAGCTAGTGGATGACTTGGGAGTAACTTGGAGAACATATTAGAAAAACCTCTTCGTTTTCATGATGGAATTGAACGTGATGACGAATGAGATTCTTGTACTATTATCATTCTGGCTTGGAACAAGTAGTTGTGAAATAAAAATACATAATGTCACTAGCAATACTAGTAAGAGTCATAAAGCAAGTCTTGGACAATAACTATTACAGAATAATCGTTTGAGTTGCAACTTTTGAACATCAAACACGTTTCCCATTTTTGTTTGGATGTCGAAATGTTTTGAATGTTCTCATGGTTGTGGCTTTTGGGTGCTGTCTGCTCCCTATTGTTTCTGTTATCTCCTTTTGAGTCGATAAGCTTTAGAATGGCAACACTTTCTACAGAGAAAAATCCAAAACTAAGGTCAAACGCTTCCATTTCCTGTTATGAGGCTTGCAAGAAACAACTTTCAAAAGCTGTGGATTTTGACGAGAAATCAGAATCGGCAAAGGTGGCAGTTGGTAAATTTTATTAGCTTTCAACTCATATTTGGTCATTTCTATTAGGCTCTGAAAGAATATGCTGTGGTAGCGGAAAGATTGAGAAGTCTTTTAAGAAAGGGACAAGGTTCAATGACCCGTGAAAAGTGGATAGATTTTCAAAGCCAAGTTTCTAGAACTTTAGGCCTAGTTGACGAAAGAATAGATGCTCTTTCCAAGTCTACGAATTCTTTGAATGTTGACAAATCTGTGGAAAGACACAACTTTATGGGTACACAGTTACGTCCTGGAGGGAACAAAGCTGTTAATAGTAACATGTCGAAACATAGAATTTCTTCTTGTGAGAAAAATGAGTCTTTTCAAAAGACATTGGAACGAATTCAAAGCGAGATTGTCGTTTCTTCACCAGGGATTAAGTGGGATCATCTGGTTGGTCTTGACTCTGTGAAAAATATTATTCATGAAACCATTGTTCTTCCTTCTAGAAGACCAGATATCTTTCGTGGCTTACGTGCTCCTTGTAGAGGTTTATTATTATTTGGACCGCCAGGAAATGGTAAGACTTTGATTGCAAAGGCTGCTGCAACAGAGTGTCAATCCTGCTTCTTTTCCATTTCAACTTCTTCTTTGACAAGCAAATTTTTTGGAGAAAGTGAATCCTTGGTCAAAGGTCTTTTTTATCTCGCTAAAAGTCGACAACCAAGCTTTATCTTTATTGATGAAGTAGACAGTCTTCTATCAGTAAGAAATGAAGGAGAACATGAAGCAAGTAGAAGACTAAAAACAGAATTCCTTATTCAGTTTGATGGATTGAACTCTACCGGCGAAGACCGCATTTTTGTTATGGCAGCAACCAATCGGTTCGTGCAATAAAGCTATACTAACGCTTTCCAAGTATTTAGTGAGAGTAACATTTAGGCCATGGGATCTTGATGAAGCTGTGAGGCGGCGATTCACCAAAAGAGTTTATATTCCAATGCCCGATGAAACTTCACGAAAGGCGGCGCTCCTTTCTTTACTGACGAAAGGAGGTATAAAGAGTTCGTTGACTGCTGCAGATGTTGAACAAATTGTGCATTTGACCAAGAATTTTTCTTATTCTGATTTGGCAGCCTTGACTAGAGAAGCCGCTCTCTGTCCTATACGAGAACTAGGTGAGATAGATTGTGAAATATGCCCGGAGCTTAATGACTGATGTTTGCTTAGGTCCAAAGATTGTTAAGATTGAGGAAAAGAAGATACGCTCCTTGAGAAAGAACGACTTTTTAGAAGCATTGAAGACTATTCGACCGAGCATTTGTGAAGAACAATTATTAAAGTATATAGAATGGAACGAACGTTTTGGAGTTACTGCGAAATAATAAGATGTTTCCAATGACGAATGAAACAAATTGTTTTAATTGGACACTATTGGAAACATTTGGATACTTATATTGCATTTTGTTTAGGATTTGGAGTCTCCTTGTTGTTCATGACCATGAACCCTAAATCGGTATATGCATGTATATGAACCACCGTAATTATCAACAATCTCCAATCTGATCTTGTCAACATATGGCAAGTTGTGGAAACGTAAAGGAAATAGTTGTCTTCCCCCTTTCTCAATACGATAATGATAGGTACCAACAAGCCACTCCACTCTTTGTCTATTTTCTGACTTATTGTCTTGTATCAAATAAACGCGAAATAATTTTGGTGCGTTGAGAGCATTTTGAGAATCAACGTCGATGCTATGTTCTAAGGAGAATGCAACTGGTTGAATAATTTTGGAAAGTTGAATGGTTATCATTGCTGACTTTCCAGCAAATGCCCAGCAACTGCCAACAGATACATTATCCTTCATTCATTATATATGTTAACTCATTCATAGATGATGAATTTTGACAAAAACTTACCGATAGCACAGTTTCTGGTTCTTTTGGATAACGGAGAGCTGTAGTATTGAGTGATGGATCTAATAGGGAAGCCATTCGTGCCAACCAATATCTAGTCTGTTGTCGAAACTTGGAAGGCGTTGAAGACAATACTTTAGCTCCCTCGGATGAAAGGGCATAATCTTGCTTGGTTAACTTGTAATACTGTGTTAGTTTCGTTTCTAAAAGTCTAGCAATGGCATCATTTGAAGAGGTATCATTCATTTCATGGAGATCGATAAGGTCAAAGAGTTGTCGATAGAGAGCCTCCCTCCATTGTCTAAACTCACGAGAAGGAAACTCCTTTTTGAGAATAATTTCCGTCTTTTCCATTATCTTCTGAATGACCTCTAAAGTTGCTTCTGGATGACTGTTTCTCTTGTCGAAGGATATTGCCAAATCAGTAATATGTGTGATAATGAATGAAAGTGCGTTTTGGAAACCATCTCTTTCATTATTTCTAGGATTGAAGGTAGCTCCAAACCATGCAATCAAATTCCTGTAGGAAGTGGACTTCCTAATTGAAGATTCAAAAGTTGTATTCATTTTTAGCAAGAAACTGATGCACATGCCGATAAACATGAAAGCAACAACTAGTATCAGCAACAATTTAGAAAGGCTTGCCTAAAGAAAAATATTAGATATAAAGCTTGTACAGATGCTCTGTCCAACCTTTGAATGAGTGTGCAACGCTTGATCTCTATTCTTTGCTATGGTACAGGATTGCCTACAAGATGGATCCTTTCCTTCAATACTATCGCAACTTATTGAGGAGTTTTTGGGATAAAGAGAGTTTGGCATTAGAGGACTATTATCTTCCACGACTTTTGCAGAGTTAAAGGTTCCGGAAAAATAAGGAGGCGAAGATAGCGTTGAAAAGGATGTAGTTCCATCTTTCTATCACGGAAAATGATTAAGCATACATAAACGACATTCTTACACGTACATGAAATTCACTGCCCAAGTGTTGACTTGTTAGATGAAATTCTTCCTCCTTTGCTTGTGCCTTCTGACTGCTTGAACTGCTTTCATCTCTGGATTTTGGCCTTCTATGAATGGAAATGTTTTCTTTGTCTTCTGATGAAAAAGAATACTTTGTGTTACTTTTTGACTTTCTTGTCAAACGGGAATTCGTTTTTCGTCTGTTTTGACCTGAGCTATCGTCGGTGCTGTCAAACAAACTCCTTCGGGGAGAAGTATAGAGTGGTTCGGTAAAAGCTGATCTTGAAGGAGATTGTGTTCTAGCTAGCTCTCGCGCTTTCGCTCTAGTAAGCGGACTAGTCAAGTTCATCTATCAATGTTTATGCTTTGCTAAAGAGATATGGAAAAGGTATTGTCCAATTTGAATCAATGAAAGTTTGCCCGCGCTGATGAAATCGGGAATGTATAAAGCAAAATCAACTTATACGGGGTCATCTTCTCCTTTCCCCGATACAAAGATATAATAACATTTAAAATAAAGTGTTCAGAAGATGTGGTTTGTTTATAAAACTTCACTACAGTTCGTAAACTCTAACATTCCTTTGCATCAATATCAACACACAGCAGTATCAAACTACTTTACAATATGATGTTTCGCTCATGAAACGAGTTGTAGGAAAGTCTTTGGAAGGAATACTCTTGTCAAAGCATACGCAAATTTATCTTATTTGTCTGCTATAACATTTTCAATTCATCTTAACAAAAGCAATGTAGTGGACAACGACAAATACTCATTTTGTCAATGGGATGTTCCACTTTCCATTGGATAAAAGTGCAAGCATCTTTGTTCCTCAGAATTCTTGCAAGATGGATGCAATTTTGAACGTTACAGATCGGAATAAAAGCCCGCCAAAAATTGGGTTTGGAATGTCCTTGTTTTCTACCCTCACAAAGGAACTGTTAGCTTTGGGAGTCAAGACAATTCGACTATAATTTTTGTGAGATTTGTAATTGAATGTCGGCTAATCCCTACGAGTCTACATTTCAAAGAGATTTCATGCACTTCTAGTAACATAGAACACTTGCCATCCTCCAAGCGAGAAGGCAATAAAGTCGCTTTCGTGTGAAGAGAAATTCGAGAAATCTTCTCTATACTATGTCAGTCAACGAAGACCTACGTTTTAAGCTAAGACCACTATATTCATCTTATTCCAAAGCCGACTGCACACCTATTCTTCAAAACTCCGACTCGAAGTATTCAATCTCTGTTTCAAAAGGAACCAAACGAAAGAGAACAAGCGAATTGACTCAGAGAACCTTCAAACAAAGCTATTCTAAAACCATATCCGATATACAAAAAGAATCTACATCCAATCAACGATTTCAAACATTTTTAGACATATCTAAAGAAAACTTTGGTTTCAGTAACAGCAGGAGTCCTGTCTATTATCCTCAACAGATGACTGATCAAGTTGATGACTGTTTTAGTTACAATGATGCTGGTGTTACTTGTTCTGAAATAAAAACTTGCATGAGTACTGTAACTCATACAGCTACATCTTCATATGAGACAACCGACAGTGGTGCTAGAGAAGTTAAACGTGCCAAGAGGTTGAAGAAACGCTTTTGTTATTCTTGAAATTAATGATGAACTTGATAAATAGGGTCGAAAGAAACAGACAATCTGCTGCAGCTTCAAGAGAAAGAAAAAAGAGATATCTTGAACAATTGGAAAGGCGAGTATCCGTTCTCTCTGCAGATAATGTCCGTTTGCAAATGGAACTCTGGAAACAACTAGCTGTGAAACATGAAAATCAAGTGTTAATAGAAGAAAATAATAGACTTCGTGAAGAGGTAAGCAAAAAGTTTCTGTAGTTTCTACAACTTAATGCTTCCAAATGAAAACAGCTTCATTTTCATCAGACATTATTAGGTCTAAAAGAACGCGAAGGAATGATTTCAACCACACTTTCGTTTGACTTCAATTAAACCCAAACATCGATATTGTTCTCCATCAAACTCTTCAACAAGTCAGTAAAAGTAAACTGTTGAATATGGAGATATTCTAGTGCTTATAAATTATTGCTAGACTCGATAAGAATGACTTGCTTCACTAAGACTCTTGGAATTTTGGTCATTTTGCCTGCACAATTAACGAGGATTGCATCAAGACTGCGTCCTGCTAACCTGCCCACAAATTCTTTCTTCCCTTTGTGTTCCTCACTCGTCGTAACTCTGACTGGAAAGCCTCTAAATACAGAAAAGTCTTTATCCGTAACGAGAACTTCTGATAGTCCAGGTGAAGAAACTTCAAGTTGGTAAGACGAAGGAATAACATCTTCTTCATCTAGTAGTCGACTGAGACTTCTACTTAAGGCCGAGCAGTCGCCAAGGTTGGGAGATGTCTCTGCGTCGATGTGGCTTATATATACCTAAAACTAATTTGAACTAACAGCAGAGCACTTGCTGTTTTCACTCACCACAAGCTTCCCATTGTCCCAGCGCACGTTTTCAATAGCTAAACTCAAGTCAAAAGCAGCTTTTTCAGCCAGTTGTCTGGCTCTAGAAATAAATACTGGTTCACTACGCTTGGGCTTTGAAGTATCCAACATAGAGGATGATGCTGTTTCACTGGGAGGCACACTGGAACAACAGTAGAATCGATAGGAAGGCCAGGAAAAGTTATTTACTTTTCTTCCATAACTCTTCCACAATCTGCAGTTTCTACAGTATACATTGTCACTGAGTGGACTTTTTACTGCCAAATATCTCTGCAAATAAAATGTACTTTTTACAAGTTTGCTGACCCTGACAGTTGCGAACATGAACGCTGTTGCCTCCATTTCAACCAGTTCACGAATTGTGGGTTGTTACTTGCTGTTGTTGGGTTGAACGATCCAGATGAAAAGTTTTCATACAGAGAGTAACAGTCATGCGGTAAGTTTCTTCACATAATCCTCTTGTTGATGTTGAAAGTATGCAATTAGACTACTTTGGTTCAACATTTGCTCAGTACTCATCGACGACTTCATGTCTTAGAAGGAGCCGAGTCCTCCAATGCCACTGCAGAGAAGGATGGTGTTGATGACTTAATAATGTTGCTTGCTTCCATAGCGGTAGCGGTTAAATCTGTTGGGTCTGCAGTGAGAAGAAGAGATATAACGCATGGAAGTGGCACCGAGTCAGAACCTTTGGAACGTCTGGCCAATGAAACTTGGATTGATTGTCTATTGTATAGTCAGCGCTCTTGTATTCTTGTTTCAGAAGATTTGGAAAATCCTGTAGTAGTAGAAAGCAATATGCAGGGAAAGTTCGCGGTTGTTTTTGATCCACTTACAGGTCGTTCTTACCCTCCCTGTCAAGAAATGGTAAAGTTGTAGTAATACATTGGCCCAAGTTCTCATAGTAGTTTAAGGGTGCCATCTTTGGAGTTTTTCGTCAGATGAGCGGTGGTTCACCAGTTATTGAAGACGTTATGCAACCTGGAAGACAAATGGTAGCTGCGGGTTATGCGCTTTATGGTGCGTGCACTGTATTATTTCTTAGTCTTGGCAGTGGAGTACATGGCTTTACTCTTGATCCTGCTTTAAATGAGTTTATCTTAACGCATGAAAATGTTCGTATTCCATACTGTGGCCATATTTATTCCATCAATGAAGGATATTGCAGTTTGTGGAAACCTGAAATCAGAGAATTAATAAGTCGTTTCAAGGTATTTGAGAGGAACATGCTTTATGGAATATTTCTGACTATTTGATATTTATTAGACGGAAGTTTCGTTAAATGGAAAGGAGAGGTCTTTGCGATATGTCGGTTCTATGGTAGCTGATGTTCATCGCACTCTTCTTTATGGAGGCATTTTTATGTACTTTGCTCATCAACAGTGGCCCAATGGAAAGTTAAAGTTACTTTATGAAGCCTCACCATTGGCATTTATTATAGAACAGGCAGGAGGAAAAGCTTCAACAGGTCTTGAGAGGATACTTGACATTACTCCAGAAAGTGTGCATGATCGTATTCAAGTTGTAATTGGTTCCTATGAAGATGTAGAGTTGGTTGAACAACTTTTCAAAGGTCCTTCAAGAAGTGACCCAATGTATCTCTTACGTCGTTCGCACAGCATTGAAGAAATGAAGGATTCAAAAGAGGAGTCCATATCTTTCAACAAAGATGAAGATGGACCTACCATATTATGTTCCACTTTACCAAGATTGGTGCAATAGAATGATTAACTGCTGGACTATCTTGCTTTGCTTAAAGATACCGTTTTATTATTGGCAAGAAATCATATAATAGTCTTTAGAATAAATAAGTTTTCATCCAATGAAATTCAACTTTACTCATTTTTTGCAGATTGAAAATGTATCTTAGAGCGATGACTTCCACCTCTCGACTTATACTCTTCTTGTAAACCACTAGGATCACTACTTCCGACAAATGACATTACATTTGGTCTCGAAACGGATAAGGAATTTGAATCCTTCTTGGAACCAGCACGTTTTGCTTCAGTCAAAAATGCTTCTAAACCTAAAGGATCGGCTTCTTGAGAAGCCATTTTCCCACTAGCCTGAATACTAGTAAATTCATCGTGTTCAAATTCTACAGGTTTTGTTCGTTCCTTCCTTGAAAGAGCATCTTGAGACTCGGTAGAATGAAATCCAATATCTGGACGAAATCCACGGCTGGAAGTTACATTCTTATCAAGTTCATCGGTAGAAGAAGAATCCGCTGCGGTCCTGCTTGGACGAATAAGAGAAGCACCACTTCCACCAGAGAATAATGGTTTATCATAAACATTGTATGAATCTTCAGCACCAAAGCCTCTATCCAACCCAGAGGATTGGTTGAAAAGTCTTTGGTCATATTGCACTTCTCCACGAACGTTACTTACAATAGGCTGATTAAGCGCAATCCTTTCTGAAATATCGCGGTCTTGATCTCTAGCCAGTTTGCTCCGCTTGCCACTTCTCCCATGTTCCTCCTCCTTTTCCCAAAGTCTCAACTGTCTCTGGCGTTCTCTTCGACGTTCTTCCCGAATCTGTTGACGCATTTTGTATTGTCTTTGTTCTTCTTTGGTCAATTTACCAGGAACCCTTCCGTCGAGGAACTCTTCATGATCATCAACTTCGTTACTCAAGGTTGGAGAAGAGTGTGAAGGATCCCTTTCAGATTCTTCCGCAGGTAAAGGTAACGTTACTGAAGAAATAATGTCTCTTCTATGTTCCTCTGTATATGAGCCAACTCGTTCGTTACGAGCTTTAGTAGCCAATTCTCTCAATTCCATTTCTCTTTTCTCCTTCTCCTTTTCTGCAAGTTTCTTCTGTAACTGAGCACGTTTTTCCACTTCCTCTCTTGCATTTCTTTCGGCTATATACAGAGACTCTGTAAATTTGGCAAATTTATCGTTAATACGGACATCCTGGAGACCTCTTCCATCCGCAGCAACTCGTTTGTCAAGAGGAATAGTATATCCCTTGTTGTTTTTCCAGTTAGAAATACAAGGTGGTATCTTCCAGTTGGCAGCTTCTTCGGGATCCAGTTTTCTAGGAGGCGAATGAAGAATGGGTACTGGAGGACTTGGTGGTGCAGCTGGAGTCTTTTTATGTTGAAATCTGGGTGGTTCTAAAGGATCCACAGGAGCTTCCACTAGTTTAATAATTCGTTGTTTGGCGCCACTATTATAACCTTCGTCCGAATTGGCAGGAGTGTATCGAATAAAGGTTGGTCTACCACTCTCACGTTCTCCCTCAAAGCTCTTTGGCTTGGACGCGTTGATTTTGGCCTGTACAATCTTCTCAAGAGCCTGTTGGGTTCTTTGTGTAGTTTCTAGTACTTGTTCTTCGTCGGGTTTCTGGACTTGAGATTCAACTCTTGGTCTCTCTCTTAAACTTTCATAACTGGTATGAACCACCTTGGTCTTGTTTTCTCCTTGCTTTACTACCGCGTCATAATCAACGTCTCCCTTAGCATCTACAGTAGGAACCAAGGTTCTATGGGAAACACTAGATTTGTACTTGTGTTTAAGTCCCATGTTTGCCGGATACTGAAACACATGAATTTCGGGAAAAGCACCCCCATCTTGAAAGTCTTCTTCAGAACGTGGAACAAAACGGCTCTCAGTCCTATGAGGATATTCTGGAATGAGTGTTTCTTTGTTTCTTTTCTCAGAAGTTTGGTGTAGCTCTTGTGCACTTGAAAGTAACAACGAAGTCATTCGGAAAAGGCTACTCAATAATTCATACAACAATTAGCCAATTATGAACTCAACTGAATTGGAGCAACTCCTCGGTGAAAACTATGAACCCGTCTCATTTATCAACCATGCTATAAAAAGTTGTTCATCTAGTCTTCCAGAAGACTTACAAAGTTACTGTAGCGATTTGTATTCTAAACTTCAAGTACGTGTAATTTAGTTCAAGGATGCTAAACAAACTTGAAATTTACCAAATAGAGTATTGCACGTCAAGAGACCGAAAGAGTAAACTTGGAAGTAGAAACATTAGAGCAAAATGTTGGCAGCTTCATCCAAAGTAGTGAACAAGTGCAAGGATTGCTCAGTACTTTACAGAAGGAGTTGAAGCGTTTACAGGAACAGATTTCTTGTTCGTCAGAAGAGGAAAAATTTCATAGTTTACAAAAGCTAATTCAGCTAGACAGAATATTAAGCAGATTAGAAGAAACCTTGAGCCTCTTACGTCACGCAAAAGAAGTACAAGACATTTCGGATCGTTTGGACTCTTGGAGAAAGACTGTAGATTGGGAAGCACTAGGAAGTGCAATACGCTTACTAAGATCAAGTTTGGGGCATTTAAAAGATGTGCCACAGTATAATGAGTTCAAAGATCATCTACAAGTCATGACAAACCGTTTTCAAGAACTGATTCGGCCTCAACTTTACGAATATTTGTTAAACAAAGACTCGATCTCTCTTCGGAATATTTGGGAATGTTGTGAGGAAACTGATCAGAAAGATATTTTTATAGATGTGTGGGTTTCAGAAAGATCCGCCTTTGTTCAAAAATTGTGGTATAACTGTTGGAAGAACACACTTCCAGTTTTTACTACACAATCGGAAGAAAACTTGTCGGGTCATCCTCAAAGTAGGCTAAGCCTTTATTTTTTAATCGCTTTCTTACTGTTGTTCTGACAATGCGTATAGTTTGTTTAGATGCGCATGTTCCTGAGTCATTAGACATTCTCAAGTCCTTTTATGAACAAGTTATTTCAGATATTTCTCAACAAATATCAATAATCTCTCCTTTAATATCTCAACCAGTAGGTAACTTGATAGCTGCAAGTATCACAATGGCATTTTCGTCTTTGAATCCTCCTTTGGCAGACTCATATCGGGTAAAGCAAGATTGGGAGATGAACTGGTTAGAAAACTGGTCTTTTGTGTTGGAATTCTATCACAACATCATGAAAGAATGTCTTTTCTTTACTCAAAAAATAATATCTTTGGCATATTTTCACCACGGTACTTCTTTTGATATTCAAGTTGCTATTTCTGTAGTTATGGATCCTGCTATAAAATATGTAAGAGAATTTAGGTCTTTAATGGATTCCGTTTGGAGTGCTTGGTGTCGAGCCTTCCTTCAAAAGCAAGATGTTGATGACTTGAATCAGGTAGACGCAAGACAAGATGCTTGCTCCCGTATTTCTTCACTGTCTCGACTTGTGGATCGTCTTAGCGATTTTGCGGTGATGAATTCGTTTATAGATGTATGTCGTCAGTCTGTTCTTGGAAGTCAGTTGTCTAGTCTTTCTATACTATATTTAAGGTTTGGACGAATAGTTGGTGATTATATTCTGGAAAAAGTAAGCACATAAGCTTTGTTGAATTTTTGGAGTTTTTATTTTCGTGTTGATATTGAGTTAGTTGTCTATGCAAAAGAGTGCTTGTGTTGATTCCACTGTAAATATCGAACATAACTGGATACCCATCAGACATATATTTCGATTGACAGTTTCAGTCAGCAGACTTCAAAGCAATTGCTGGAGACATTCTTCCGAAGGTCTCATCTCATGTCTAGACATAGTACAGCCTATTTTGGATCGCTATGGATCTTTATCGGATTCGAGTAATGAACAGAGGCTACTCGACACTCTAGTTCACGACTTCGTTGAAACAAAGTCGATAGACCTGCATGAATTTGTTACCATTTGGCTGACGATAACAGACAAACAATCCTTGGATTGCATCGAGTTTGATTCTGTCAAAGGACCGTTGGGCTCTCATATTGATGGTTTTGCAAATGATCCATTTGAAGATACTATATTATCTTTACGTCAGGTAAAGAAGAGTATTCGTGGTCGCATTCTTAAACTTATTTACTTTAGACTTTGTTGGAGTTGATATTCTACAGGATTGAATCAAATTTGAATAAACTATCTGATGGAGTCATAGGGAGTGAAGAACGAAGAATCTCCCAAGATGAAATGGATATAGTTTCCTCGTCTGGTTCATTCAGCTGGTCACCCCAGACATGTATCATTCAAGCTGGTGAATATCTTCTTACAATACCTCAAATGTTGGAGACTTTGGCTCCTGAAGAGACTTTGGAGTTGGCTCTCTGTTTACCAAGAAGCTTTGAGAAGAATGAAGTTATCTGCATCATGAACAATGGACCTGAATGTCAAGGGCTTGATAGAAGTGAATTTGTGAGACAGTGGATTTTCGTTATTGGTTATTGGACTATGAGCTTGTTGGTTGAAAGAATTATTACGGATACGAAGTCGAATTTGACGGAATATGAATGTAAACAATTAAGTATTGATGTCGAATACTTGACAAACATCATAAGTGCGTTGGGGATTCCAGTTATCAAACAACTTCACATCATCTATGAATTACTTTCTTCGGAAAGCCAACATAGTTACTTGGAAGTTGATAATCGACATGAAACGGACAGTGCTTTTTCTATACAAGATGAATTTCGTTTGGGTCGTCCCCTTCTCAGAAAGTTGTCAAGTATTGACGAGATAAGACAAGCTCTGACGTCGAAAAAGTCATCACATCATGTAATTTCTCCTTCATAAAGAAGCAAGTTTCTTCGGATGAAGGACATTAGTATTGTTGTATATTTGGTTATGGAAACCAATAATGTCTTGTTGTACTGCCTTAAGAACTTGGTATTCGTGATAAGACAAGGTAATAGTAAGTGTCTCGTGATAAAGCCACCTATTCAACAACTTTCATCCTTCATAAAAGACGATCATTTCAGATCATTGGAATTCCTCACATTGATGGAGAGAGTCCTTTGAATTCTCTTCGGTCCTGAAGTATGGCTTACAAGTTTAGGACCGATGTTATGAGGATGATGGAAAAAGGAATCTTCCGAAAAGCCAAATGGTGAGACTTTATTTAGATTCTGTAGGCATTATTAGGAAATAAACAACTGCAAAAGGTATGAAGTTGTAAAGAGGCATCCTCCTTTAGCCTCTCCGGGTAATCGTGGTAAACCTCCTCGTATTGTCCTTGAAGAAGACACTTTGTATGACGAACTCTATCAAAAAATTCCTCAGTTGCGGTATACTCCGCTTAACATTGGTGACTCACTTTACGGGAACAGGTTTGTTGACTTTCCATAGTACGGACATTGTAACAAAACTCAACGTTGCTCGCAGAAACGTATGTGATAAGTTCGTTTATTTTCAAAAAATGTACATGGATAGTAAAGGGTTGAGTAAAGAGGAGGCTTTCGACACAGTTCAAAAGGAACTTGACGGAGAACTAAAAGAAGCAGTTCGCCAATCATCCTCCTTGTACTGGAACGGAACCTTGGGACAATCGGAGGACGCTACGGAACTCATTCAGGAGACTTCCTATAAGTATATGAAAATGGAAGAAAGCTTAGCGAAACTTCTTGCAAAAAAGTATTCCCTTGCGTCGAAACAAGGAGAACGTGAAATATCAGCAACTGTAGAAGAACACGCAGAAACACTGGAACAACAAAATAATGACAGTAAAAAAGATGTTGAATAACAGTCGATATCCAGAAGTTAACTAAGATTGTCTAGCTTGTATCTTCAAATTTTCCAGTGCAGTTCTAGTCATATTGGAACTTTCATGTTCTTGCCCTCTTACTTCCTTCGTAAAGACTCTGTCTGTCATGTTCTCTTCCTCGGAAATTGGCACTGCTCCATTATTATATACATTATCGACATCGATATCTTTTCTGTTTTCTCTTCTATTAAAGCTATCGTCAAGCCACTCATTCTTCAACGCATCATGAGCTTTGATTCGCTTGGCAGGATCGACTTCTAGCATGGGTAAAAGAAATTCAGCAATATGAAACGCTTCTTCCTTTTCAAAATGATACTTTTCAACAAGCACATCTTGTAAAGGCCACATATGAAGTCGCTTAATATGCAAAAGTTCTCCCTTCCTATTGAAGTATCTCTCCGTATATTTTCCTTTTCGCAACATGTGCTTTGGAATGGGACCCACAAGTTCCATAATCAACGCTAAATGGTCTAAGAGACCGTATTAGTGTCCAAAACATACCAACTTTAAATATGTTACCTTCATCTCTATTGTAGCGCTTCCCTGATTGAGGATCAAACAGGTAATCTCCTGTAATCAACTCAAAGATGACACAAGCAGCACTCCAGATATCAGCGGAAGTATCATAGCCATAACCAAGAAGAACTTCCGGACTTCGATATTGTCTAGTTTGAATGTCCTCACTAAAGTGTTTCTCTAACCAGCAAGCATTACCAAAATCTGCCAGTTTCACGCATCCATATTGGAATATTTCATCTCTATCGGAAGACTTCGATCTTTCAGAAGAATTACTACCTGTCCTTTTCCCTGTAACGTTCAATGCAATTTCTTGTCTTGCCTTACGAATACACATCTTTTGTTTGTGCTTATATCTTTTCTTTTGATTCCTAGATAAGGGTTCCAGTTCCGATGCAGAAGACTTCAAAGAAGCTATTCTTTCTCTTTCCTTTAAAACTAAAGCAACGGCTTTTTCTCGAAGGTTTCGGTATTTTTCTTGTGGAGGAACAAACAGAACATTTTCCGGTTTTACGTCCGTATGAATGATGCCGCATTTATCGTGGATATATGCCAAGGCCTGCAATAGTTGGCGAGAAAGCTTCTTCACCAAAGGCAGTGGAGCTCCCTTGTGTTCATATCTTCTGATAAGCGATAACAAACTGCGGTCTAGCACTTCGAAAGCTAAACAAACATGCCTGCCGTTTGGACCTTCAACTTCAAAATGATCCAGGAGGTGAAGGACTGGCTGTTCTTGGTTAGGGTCTCTCTCAGAAATTCGAGACAACAATTTTATCTCATCTTTGGCTGCGGCTGTATAGTGACTTTCACTTTTTTGTATCTTCACAGCTGCTATAATTTCCTTTCGTTGGTCGTAACACAACCAAACCGTTGAGAAATGTCCCCAGCCCAACTGTTTCACAACGACGTAACGTTGACGACCAAGCAAGTCTCCTATTTGCACTGGATGATAACCACCTCTTCGATAATCTTCTGGGTCTTCATATTCAGACAGTTCACTACTGCTTTCTTCTGAAACAATGTCCTCACTTTGACTGCTCATCGTAAAATAGTCAACGACTCCATTTTTCGCTAAACAGCATTATCGATTTTTGGTATATGGCGAAACCAGGTAAGAAGATTTCTTGGGTGAATATGTTACAAGACTCATGGCAGTGGAGTTAGCCCCGAACTCAGGAAATGGAGGAAGAACAGAATTATATACGTGGACTCAGACGCTTCAGGATGTCACTGTTGTAGTTCCAGTGCCACAAGGAAACACTTCAAAGACTATCGTTTGCATTGTAGAACAGAAGCGTTTGAAGATAAAAGTACAATTCCCTGAGGAAAAGGTCCTCGTAGATGATGAATTATTTGCCACGGTGTATGCCGAAGAAAGTTTCTGGCAGTTGGATTCGAAAGAATCAGTTGTAACCATATATTTAGACAAGGTTAACAAGATGGAATGGTGGCCCAAGGTCACTCAATCTGAACCTGAGATTGATACATCAAAGATAGAACCAGAAAATTCCAAGTTGAGTGATCTTGACCCGGAAACGAGAAGTATGGTCGAAAAGATGATGTTTGATCAACGGCAGAAGGCTTCTGGATTACCAACTAGTGATGAACTCAAAAAGAAAGAGCTTTTGGCAAAATTTATGGAGCAACATCCAGAAATGGATTTTTCCCAAGCAAAATTCTCATAAAATAGTCGATATGTGAAAACTGTGCCTTGAAAAGTTTGCGCCACGGAAGATTTTGGCGCCATTTCCGACAAATAGGAGACAATGCTATCGCAAATAAAGGCTCTACTACTTTTGTGCCTTAGTTTTGATATGGTTATCATTGTATGTTTTCTTTCGGTTGTAGATTTCTCATTTCTAAATAAGTTCGTTGGAAGAGCCTCTCATCTTTGTACGGAGTTGAGGAATGTCATATGATGTTTTGTTTCAATCGTCATTTCAATTCAGTTATGAATGTTGATGCTCCAGGTAGATTGAGTTTTTATGGCAATCCAAGTTTGGAAGACTACATAGGCTCCAGAAGACTCTTCTTGTTTGAATTGTTGCAAATGCCTCAAGACAAATATTTTCATTGTCACACAAGCTATCCTGTTTGGATTCTTTACAGCAGGGAAATTATCAAAAGTAAAACATACGTCTCTAAGATTTTCAGACCGAGAAAGATTGATAAAATGGTTCGACTCAATATTCAAGGAATGTTGGAGCTTCGTTATTTCCCGGAGCAAAGGGGATTCTATTGCATGTATGTCAACATCTCGATAAATTCTGGAAGTCTACATTTGCAATGGATGACAGAGAGAGGTCAAAACACGGAACACTTGGAATCTTCTAAACGAAGAGTTTTACTGCAGCGAATCTATAAGAAGTCTCAAAATGACCGCGTGTCAGCCTGTGTTCAGACAAGAATATCAGGTAATCGACTCCATCAACTATCCTTGTAATCTATGAAAGTTATTTTTCAGAAAAATTGAAGATACAATTAACATGCCAAAGCAATGATTGCGTAGTTCTTATCAATTTTCATGTAAAAAGATGTTATAGAAGATCTTCCAATGCTGCAGTGAGCTCTGGAAAGACTTCACAATTCAAAAAGATTGCTATCATAAGACCTTTTACTTGGGAGCAAATATCCAAAATGGAAGAAAGCATTTCAACCTGGGATAGTGTTGAGGGTATGCCATGCTTCTATAATCAACGGAACTTTGGTTAGTGCAATCATCGTTATTCGGACATTTTTTTTGAATCAGCTATTTTATACTCAGTGGACCTCGTCTTTTATGTGTCTGGTTTACATCATTATCAGCTAGAGCAACGATTGTTAAAGAAAGCAACAAGGCTACAATCAATCAATCGATGTTTTGGAAAGGTATTTGAACTTCATCATATAGATTTATACAATCATCCAAAAATACATCAGATTCGTTTTCTTTATGCTTATATTTCCCCTATTCATGACAGACATCCTGATGGAACTTGTCTAATGTTTTATTCTTTGTTTGACTCTATCGTTGGTTTGTATTTGCAATTTGTAACTTGGCCATTGATACGTATATTTTGTAGAGTGAAGTTTCTCTTCATTATGAGGCGTTTCTATATATGGAACCAGATGTACACGTGATCAGACCTTTCTGGCTTGATAAATTAGTCAATATCTATTTCACTAAATTGAGAAATAGCAGCTTTTGGATAGCAGGTAAAGATTTGATTGTTTCTGCTGGTTGAGTGATTATATGAAAAATTGTTTAGGGAGTATTAGTCACTGTCCAGGTAAAAGGAATTCATTTGTTGTTATGCAAACGATGTCGAGGATTGAAATTATACAAGGGATTTTTGCTTTCCAGGATTGGCATATCAATGGTAATGCATTGTATAATCTACAAGACGAATCATTCCTTTGGTACTTGTCCCTAGTACGACAATATTATCCACCGAAAATGGTAGGACAAATTCTTCGAAATCTGTAAAAAAATATACTCATATGTGTTATCTCTATTAGCATGTGAAATATGCCTTTGGTTGTTCAGGAGGTCATGGTGGATATGACCATTCCATTTACAATTTTCCTCTTGATCTATACAAGGATAATATTCATTGCTTTGGGAATACTTCTGGCTCCTTTATAAAGTTTGTTCATAGTCGCATGGTGACAACTTCATTCCTGGTCAACCTTTGTCAGCATCCTTTTTGCATAGAAAATGTAAGTCACTCATCGGTTGACCTTACAAGAAGTCGACACTTTTCATAGGTTAAGCGAAAATATCCAAACGCATTTCTCGTCCACTCTAAATTCCTCGTGAGATCACCGTGTTGATTTTTTGCCACGTGGAGCGATTGAGGGAACGTCCCAATAAAGGGAAGGTGCGAAGGACCATATTTGGTGGGGACAGTTTGAGTGGTGGCGAGCACAAATGGTAGACTTCAAGGAAGATCGGTTCGAAGAAAGCAGTGGTTCTGAAAAATTCTTCGTTTCTTGTTATTTATTCGTTTGGATATCCTCCATCGTTGTCTTTGGGGGAGCTGCAGATGTCGCATCAGTGACAGGTCATTGCAATGGTTATTGTGGATTCTCTATTGCCTGCGGCGTTTTGTCATTTCTTATCAATTCTACCATTTTGATATTTTATTTGTTTCAACTGGAAAGAATACTGAAATTTCAGTATATCCCAATCATATTTTTAGTTCTTCTTTGGGCTGCAGGAACAGGTGTTGTTTCCAGTGTGCATGGTGAAAGTGTTAACACTCCAGTATCAGTGGCGTTTTCTTGGCTATCCTTGATCGGTTCTTTGACATTGTTACTTCTAGTTGTTCACAAATATTCAAAGGCAGGTATACACGTAAGACTATCTTTGAGTCCGCAAAGTCAAACCAAGTTAAACACAACCAACGCATCCACAGCCTCCTCAACCTATCCTCAAGCCTAATAAGGCCGTTCATGCATTTTCAAAAAGCTCCTTTTGTTGGAAGAATAAAAGTGGATTCAAAATTTTTGGGCAACTACTGCTGCAAATGCTTCAGGTGATAGACGAACTTTTCCCAACTGTCTCAGTTTCTCTTTCCCTTCTTTCTGTCTTTCCAATAATTTTTTCTTCCTATTGAATATTGTTGAAAGAGAGCTCATTATTGATAAGAGTTCATGTCAGACCTTGAAACATCACCACCATAACACTTTGCCAATACGTCCTTTCGCAAAGGTTGAATAAAATCAGAAGCAATTACCTGGCAAACAAACTGTTGGTCGCAGTAAATCAAAAGCAGCACTGTTCTACCTTGGCACTAATCATCGCTTGTAGCACAACCTTAAATTGATGACGAGGAATATACTTCTTCAGTTTTTCGATGATTTCCTTTCCTTTACTGTAAGCTTGGTCACGATGTACAACACAAGATAAGCCTTCAACAACATCTCCTGCCACGGCTATATCCAATTTTACAAGGTCACTAGATCTGGTAAGCAACATTCTCAGAAATCAAGGCTTCTTCCAGAAAATGACGAATTGTTCTCACCTATAGCTATGAAACTCATAATCCATGCTTCCGAAACCTCTAGTTCGCGATTTGACTTGATCATAGAAATTAGTCAAAACTTCCGCCAAAGGAATAAGAAACTTGAGAAGAATTCGCCCCTTTGAAACGTAGCGCATATCTTCCAAACTTGCTCTATGATTCTTTTTGAAAAAAAGTCAACAGCCATTACAAAGAGCCAATATGAATATTTAAATTCACCTGACAAAGATCCAGTATCGTTCCATTATACTGGTCTGGACAAACGATATCCAGCTTGACATAAGGTTCTTCAAAATGCCTCGCATCATTTGGAATCTTGGAAGGATTACTTTCCATAAAATATTCACCCTTCAAGTTTCTAAACTTGTACACCACACTAGGAGCAGAAGTTAAAAGCTCCAACTCGTATTCTCTTTTTAATCTTTCCTTTTTGAATGGCTATTAGAAACTAAAGAGCTACCTGTGATAAACTCACCTTTACAACTTCCATGTGCAACATACCCAGGAATCCTACTCGAAAGCCTTTCCCGAGAACCGAAGATGACTCAGGTTGAAAGGAAATACTAGAATCATTTAAAGACAACTTCTCCAACGCAGATCTTAGATTTTCGAATAATACGGACGAATCTGCAGGGTACAAACCACAAAACACCATAGACTTTGCAGGCTTATAACCTTTCAAAGGACTTTGCGTCGGATTGTCACATCCTGTGATGGTATCTCCTACCTGATGAAAATCAGTTTAGGAACTCGAAGAAAACAAAAATGCATACTGGTGCATCATGCAAAGACTTGATTCCAGCTTTGATAAAACCGACTTCTCCACAGGAAAGTACTCCACTTGTTCGAACAACTTCATCTGGAGTCAGAATGCCAACTTGTTCAACAACATGTTCGACACCGGTGGCCATAAACTTAACTTTCATTCCAGTGCGAATCTCTCCGTTCCTCACTCGAATAAATACAACAACTCCGCGATACGGATCAAAGTAACTATCGAAAATAAGTGCTTGTAAAGGTGCATCCACTTGGCCTTGTGGAGGAGGTATTAAATGAACGATTTCCTCCAAGATTTCTTCTACGCCAATACCAAATTTGGCAGAAGCTCGTACAGCTCTAGATGCATCAATACCTATGACTTGCGATATCTCTTGACATACTTTATCTGGCTCTGCAGTGGCAAGATCCACTTTGTTTAGAACTGGAACGATTTCTAAATTATTTTCCAACGCAAGATCAACATTGGCAATTGTCTGAGCTTGAACACCTTGGCTAGCATCTACGACAAGAAGACAACCTTCCACTGCTGCTAAAGACCTACTCACTTCATAAGAAAAATCTACGTGGCCAGGAGTATCTATCAAGTTGAGCAAATAACAACTTCCGTCTTTGGATCGATACCATAATCTTGTAGCCCTCATTTTAATAGTTATACCTCTTTCACGCTCAATGTCCATATTATCCAAGTATTGATCACGAAACTTTTCAGGAGCGATAGTTCCAGTAAACTGTAACAATCGGTCGGCCAGAGTAGACTTGCCGTGATCTACATGCGCTATAATAGAAAAATTGCGAATATATTCTTTATCTACAGGCTTATTATTATCTATTAAGATAACCCAGTCGGTGTCGACTCTTTGATAACGGCTCCAAAGTTCCACTTACCAACAGAAAGAAAATTCGTAGAGGCTCTTTGAGAGGCAGACAAGCCTTTTTGTATATCAGGAGGTACATATGAACACAGTTTTCTCCAGTCTATCCAATGATAAAAACAAAGCTTCTGAGAAAGACTTTTACAGCGAAAGAGAGACATTCAATCCTTAAATAAACGATGAGCGTTCCATGGGAGGTTAAAAGTGGATCTGTTGTTATGGCTTCGGTTTCCTTGTATGCCTATTTGAGTAACCCAAGTTGGAATATTTGTCCTTTTTGTCGAAATATACAGAATAATAGAAGAAGAGTTTGTGTGGAAAGAAGGATATTGTTCCCTTTCTGCTATTATGGAAATAGGAGAAACTTGTTTTCGTTGGAATATTTTGCTTGTTCCTCGATCGAAAGCAAACGAGGTGCGAAGGAAAGGGACGAGTCGATACTCAATCATAATCAATATATTGGAACCAAGAGAGTAGTAAAGAGAGTTGTTCGTGAGCGTTTTCAGGAAGCAAAGAAAGCTGAAAATAAAGGAAACTGGAAACTGGCTATAGAATTGTTAAGGCAGTGCTTGGATTTAGATTTGACGGATGCTCACTCGTGGCTTGCTCTTGCAAAGTTGATGATGAAACACTGTTTTGATACAGAGGAAATACGTTGTTTGCTGAACGAGGCTATCAAACATTGTTCAGAAAATGTTCGCCTGTTGCACGTGTATGCTGTCTTTGAATACAAATCAGGCTTTCCCAACACTGCAAGACAATTATTTCGAAAGGGTTTATCTATTGAAACAGATAATGGATATATCTATCAAGCCTGGGGTTTGATGGAACAGAGATTGGGAAACATTGAAAGAGCACGAGAATTGTTTCATGAGTGTTTACAAAAGAGCTCGAATTTGGAGGTTTTTATAGCCTTGGGGATTTTAGAAGCAAAATGTGGATATTATCAGAAGTCTAGAAATATTTTTGAAATGGCACTACTGAAATTAAATACGATTCCTCCTGAAGGAAAAGTAAAGCGAAGAAGAACAAGTTGGAATGCCAAGGCTGGATTGTATAGAGCGTGGGCTAATGTAGAAGAAAGTTGTGGAAATATGTCTTTAGCAATGGAATTATTATCCAAAGCTGTCTCAGAATGTCCAGTTGAGTCCGAAACCTATTTTGCATTGGCAAAATTGGAATATAAACGTAGAAATTGGTTGGATGCTCGAAAATGGGTACAACTTGCGGAGACTGTTGGTGGTACTATAAATGTTGCTATCTATAGTTTTTGGGCAATCTTAGAGGAGAAATTGAATAATGTTGATATCGCAAGACATTTGCTGGATAAGGCATCCCGTATTTACGTAGCAGATTGTAGCGTTGTGCAGACATGGGCTACATTGGAACAACGAGCGGGAAATATGAACAAAGCCAGAGAATTGTTTCAGAAAAGCATCGATATTCGACCAAATGCACCTGCTTTTGTAGCTTGGGCTCTGATGGAAGAACGAGAGTCAAACTTTGAAACGGCTCGTATACTGTTTCAACGGGCTCTATTGGTTGATAAATTGCATAGTCCCACTTATAATGCATATGCACTGTATGAAGCCAGACAAGGAAATTTGCAGGCAGCTCGAGCAATATTAGAAGATGGAATGCGGAATGTCTTTTCGCCTTGTATACTGCATGGATATGCACAATTGGAACTGAAATATTTCAATGATACTTCAAGGGCCAAACAACTACTACTGGAAGGAACCAAATGTGTTTATGAAGATAATTCATTCGTATGGCATTCGTTGGGTCATTTGGAATTGTCACAAAAGAATTACAAGGATGCTATTTATACCTTCCAGCAAGGTATTTCACGCTACCCGCACAATTCTTTGTTGCACCTAGGTCTTGCGTTATCTTATGTAGCGGTATTAAAGGAACCTGGTTTGGATGCACAAGATAGTCAAGCAAGGATGCAGTTCCTACGCTTGACAAGAAAGAGTTTTGAGAAAGCTATCGAATGTGATCCATTTCATGCACATGCTTGGCAGGCGTGGGGTATCTTTGAACTTGCTCAAGGGAAATATGAAGTAGCCCGAGAATTGCTAAAGAGAGGAATACGCAATTGCCCATCGCACGTAGCATTGTGGCAATCACTCGGTTTATTGGAGGCACAGAATGGAAGCATGCATAGAGCTAGGGAAATATTTAAACATGGTTCTTTGCTACCTTTGGGCTGCTCGCATGTGAGACTATACCATACATGGGCATGTTGTGAGCTTCGGGTAGGTGATGTAGAAGAAGCGCGAAGGCTGTTGGAAGAAGCTCTGAAGTGTGATAATACGCATGGCCCTGTTTGGAACGTTTATGGTATGCTTGAAGAACATCATGGCTCTATCAGTCGAGCAAGAGAATTGTTTGAAGAGGGTATTCAGCAAGCTCCCAAGCATATGCACCTTTATATTTCATATGCATTGTTTGAATATCGCCAAGGAAATGACTCCAAGGCAAACGAACTCTTTCATCTTGCGTTCCAAATAGATCCTCATTCTTCTCATTTGAAGGAAACATATTCCAAATTCAGTGAAATACTTTTGTCGAATAGGAGCAAGTCTTCCTCTTCATATGTTGAAATGCAGAAGAAGCACAGCCGCATAATGTCTCATGTAAACTATTCTTGGTTAGACGTGGATCTTCTGTTAGAACTTGAAAGTCCCGCTTTGACAATGGATGCTTTTGCAACTCGTAGATATCAGTCGTAAGGGAGAATAGTTTTATTTTCGTGGACTTTAGCTTGCCTAGAAAAGTTTCTGTCATTGATTCAAATAAGCCTTTTCGACTTGTATAAGGTCAAACTTTTATGCTATCTGTATTGTAACAACCGGAGAGATTTCGCACTGGTATATTTGTAGTTTTGAAAGTATAAATGGTCTCTTACTGTAATCCGATCGTCTCCCATTTGGTAAGAATTGAAAGTCTTGGCGCGCATTTTGCTTCTGTTGTTGTAAACAAATGATACAGGCTGTTCAAGTCTTCTCAGAGGCCAGTAGAACATGCAAGACTACTAAAGAACCTGATAAAAGAAAAAGAATTGAAACGTCAGATACTAAGAGTGACTTAACTTGGGATTTTCTCATAAATAGCAGCTCGAAAGAACAACTTTTGTGCTATAATTTTGGGGATTCTTGGCGTTGTATAAAGGAGGAATTTTATCTTTCCGTTCAAAAACACAAAGAACAAGTTATTCAAAGCATTTACAGTGTCTTGAAGGAAACCTTTGCAGATTTCTCTTTACCAGTTGTGGTTCTCTTAGGTGATTCCACTGAAAATATACAACCTCACCTGGTTCAACAAGTAAGAACTCCACTTCAACTGCTCCTTATTTTTCTATCTTTATTAACAATTGCAGGCAGTAGACTATTCTCAAAAGGTAGATCCCAACATGTATCACGTGGTAATAAAGCTACGCTCTACCGATTTCCAAAGTTTGTCGCAAGCAGTAAGAGCAGTAGTGGAGCAATGCATATCGAAGGAGCTTTTCAAAGACTATTTATTAGAGTTGCCTCAAGATCACTTTGTCGAAATGGATCCAGATTCTGTAGGGTCCCCAGCTGACTTCTTACTGCAGTGGTATCACGAAGTCTGTAGCAGTAGAAATCCTTTCAACATAATAGTTCTAATAGAAGGTTTGTTCTTTTCCTATTGATTTTGCTGAGGTTCTCTAAGTGGAAGATTTTAGACATTTATCCAATCTCAGATTCCATTTTGACAAAATTCATTCAATGGATGAGCACTTTAAGAAACCAACAAGTGAAATTTTGTCTCATCACTTTTGCCAATGATGATCTCTCATTATTCCAGGCAAAAGTCGAATCTCAAAGCAGAGTTTCTATCGCTCTCCATCCCATATATGATTCCACATCAAAAGATGCATTCATACAAGTTCTGGAAAATGTACGGCTTTAACAACTTGGTCATTGTTTTTTCTGAAAATTTTTGATTAGATTTTTGTGTTCAATGTCCCTCCCTTCGAGATTTCATCTCAAGTTTTATCTTTTTTGAGAAAGAAGGTTATATGGGATAACATATCAGCAAATGAGTTTTTGAGACTACTGAAGCTCACTTTGTTTGACTTTTTCTCCTCCACTCCACTCAAATCTGTAAAGGTGACTTTGAGAATTTTTATAGCTAATATTTAGAGCTGATTTGTCCAAGGAAAATGAATGCTCATTGAATCCTCAGCAAACGTCAAATGTTTTTCAGGATAAGCTTCTACAATCTATTTTGCAGAAACATGGTATCGTATGTGTGTTGTTGCAACCATAATATGCCATGTTTTCAACTCACGATGACTGGTCTAGAAATCATTCGAAGAGTTCAAAGCCCATATGCAAAGTATTTTGAACGATAGGAATATCGCACATGGTGTTTTGCAGTGGATTTCAAAAGATGTAGTTACAACTTGTTTAATCAACGTCCCACCTCTAGACTTGTATGACGCTGCTGTAAAGGGATCCCTGAACAGAGAAAAAAGCTTGGAAAATATCAAGAATGCGCTATTAACACAGATACCCCCTTTACAACTAAGTGACACGCTCAGCAAATGGTGGTCGAAGTTGGAACCTTACCTAGAAGACACTGAATGGGGAAAGGAAATCGAAGATTCCTTTTCGAGACTTATCCTCACCTCCAAAGAAGAGATTTCTGATAATACAGAAAAGAAAGAATCCACTTTAGAAAGCGAATCTTGTGCGAAACGGAATTGGAACGCAGCCAAACGAAGAAAGGCAATGTTGGAAACTTTAAGAAAGCGACCAAACAGAGATACCGACGAAGTGTGTTCAGATCTGTTGCATCTGCTGCAGAAACTTGTCAATTTTATCGATCAAACTTTCTCCAATCCTCTCGCACAACTCTTTACATACTCCTCGTTGACGCATCTTCTCCAAATCAGTGGTTACAATAGTCTTTGTCGGAAGCAGTGGCTTCCTAGAAACAAAGACGACTATGAATATTCCAAGTATCGTGAATGCATTTTATGTTCGTTGCCTAAGGGAAAGAAACGAATTTGGCCAACAGAATGGTTTGAAAGTAGTCTTCAACTGTGGATAGAAAGGAACGATTGTACTGATCAGCTACGTTCTAAAAGAGATAAATTATGGACTGAATTTTGGAAAGTGATGATGGAGTTGCACTACTGTGGTGTTATTCATATATTGCAAAAAAGTCAACTTTTCATTGAACGTGCTATTTTTGACTAGTACAGAAAACAGAAAATCTTGAACGAAAACAGAATTCGCATATACACATAGAATAAACGTTAATGTTGTACAAACTGAATACCAGTTGTTATTGAAGTCATCAAGATTTGGAAGCACCGGTCTTTGCAGCTTTCATTGCTTTCTCTGCTTCTTTCTTATCTTGGAGCTCATTCTGCTTCTTAGCTGTGTTAAGATCTTCCACAAACGTTCTCAGTAGCTTCAAAACTTCTTCTTGACGCCCTCGATTTGCTTTATTCCTACTTTCTCCGAACCATTCCATCATGGTTTGTAGTTTCTCTACCAGAGTAGCTCGTAATTCTACAATTTGATCTCTAATATGAAAAGATCTATTTGCAAAAGCATCCATTTCTGCTTTAAACGCAGCCAAAAGTGGATCATCTCCAATCTTCTGAACCTGTTCCGTTACAGTAGTAATACTATCTAAAACTTGGGCCACATCTTCTCCAATGCCTTCCAAAGATATCTGTGCACTAGATGCCAGATGAGATAGCTCATCTTCAACAGGTAGAATCCCAGGATACTTTCTCTCAAGAAGACGAACTATATACTGTACTAAAGTAATTCCCTTGGCAGATTTAAAAGTTCGAAGACCTGGCAAAGTATCCAATTTAAATCCATGTGCTCCACCCCTATTGGTTCCACCATTCAACATGTTTCCTACTCGAAGTACCAATTCCAAAATCTTCAGCAGCTTTGAACTCTTCATAATTTCTTCAGGAATTTTAGTGAAAGTCTTCATATCAGAGATGACATCTCTAGCCACCTCATCGAAAGTTTTAGCAGAAAGAGCACATTGCAATTTTCCACGTAATCCGGGAAGTTGAGCCAATTCCATCATAAAGCTATCTGTTTGGTTTGCCTTTTCCTTTTCTCCAAACATTTCTCTTAAGACGGTTTCTTCTTCCTCTGTAGGGCTAACAACAACTAAAGCCTGAAGTTTGTCTTCGTCTAGTTCTTTGTATTTTAGTTGTCGAACAACATCCTTAATGTCGTCTGAGCTCATTTTTAGGGTTGCCAAGAGCACATTTATATTATGTTTTCTTTTATGTGGTAATATTTCCAACTGTTGCGGTTGTTCTTCTTGAGCAGAACTGCCAATGCCTCCTCCACCTGTAGAAGAAGGATCAACACCAAATAGGTCATCAAGTTCATCGACGTCCAGATCGATATTCTCATCGTTCAAATCTGCCCAAACGGTTCCATTCAATTGTCCAACTGGCACTTTGTTCCAATGCAATGCTTTTTTATCCTTCTTCCCAACTTTGACATTTTCTTTTGTCTTGCCTTTAAAGCCACCACCGACT
The DNA here is from genome assembly GCA_025991245.1 of Galdieria partita. Lineage (NCBI taxonomy): Eukaryota > Rhodophyta > Bangiophyceae > Galdieriales > Galdieriaceae > Galdieria > Galdieria partita. Next base: position 61,826 of record BQMJ01000025.1, read on the forward strand.
CCACCTGGTGGTGGAGCAGCTGACTTGGGACCTGCTTTGTCAATTTGTTGAGGAAGACCTTCTGTTGGCGGTCTCGCTGCTGGTTTATTAGAACTTCCAGATAGTAACGGCTTGCTACCCACACCCCCTCCTGTCTTTGGTTTTGCAGTACCCGGTGTTGGTCCACCGGTACTGGGTTTGGGTGGACCAGGAGGAACTCCAGGAACACTAGGAACAACAGTTCCTCCTGGACCATACTGACCTCCATAGCCTGGTATAGGAGGTCCAGCATCAAACTCTAAACCGAAAGTTCCTGCACCCAGAGTTCCACTAAAGTGAGGAGGTAAAGAATATCTGTTAAGTGGTCCAGGACTTTTGGGATTTCCAACGTATCTCGCGGGGTCGATATAAAACATAAACTGTCCTTTTTCGTCGCGAACAAACTCTTGAGCAATTTGTCTCAACTGCTCAAGTGCTTCTTCACCTAATCGCTCTTCTAATGTAAGAACTGGTGTCTCGTCTTCGCTAGAAACATCAGAAATATCTTGAGTTTCGCTGCGTTCCTTTAGTCCTCGTTTTGGAAACGGTATTCGGAACTTTCGATTGCTTGTAGCGTTTGAAGGTTCGTTTGTAGATTCAATATCATTTTCGTCTATGGAAGCAGTTTCGATAGACGCCGAAGAATTACTGTTATTCTTCTTAATCGGTTTTAGAGGCATTCGCATTTTTTTAGGCCTGAGATTGCTATTTTTCTTTACATTGAAAAGTTTTCGCATTTTAGAGTTATTACCCGCAGCAGAAGAACCTACTTGTGCAAAGTCGGTTTCACTATCTTGTTTTCCATTTGTCGCTTTGAAAGAAGTGGAGCCAGTGTCATGGGAGGTTTGATTGTCGTCATGTTGGGATTTATGCGAGTCTTGATTTCTACAAGTACTTGCCTGATTGGTTCCTAAGGAGGAGGACTCGTGTTGTACAGTATTATCATTATTGGTATTAGATGTATTATTTCTTGCAACTTCCAGTATATTATGATCCTCCTTGTCGTCTTTCCAATCGGTTGTATTTGCAACAACTGCAGCCATAGTTCAATCCCAGAGTTCGCGCTTTAACCTTTCACGAAAAGAAAATCTTCGAGCTTTTGAAAGTCAAAGCAACTATAGCTGTATATTATACGATACAAAATGAAAGTGAGAATAACAGAGTCGAAGTAATTTTGTTTTTCTATATATTTATATAAATAATTTGAAATTCCAAAGTAAAACGGGCAATCAAAATGTTTGAAAAGCAACGAACAGTGGGAACGAGGGTGCGGATGAGTGACGTGGCTAAAAATGGAAAACATATTTCTTCATTTGTTTTTATATACACATTGTGTGCATACAGTTGACTCTGTGAATACAATGTAATCTAAACAAGATATCTCAAGAGTCACTTGCTACAAATGTAAGTAACATTGTGTAGCAACAACTTGAATTGGTTTAGTTTCCCCATGACAAGCACCAGCGGGCTTACTTCACGGATATCCCAGACTTTGTTCACCTCTAACAGTTTTGTAGAAGAAGTTGCGAGTATTCTTCAACACTGGGACACAGGACTAGAAGCTGCTAGGAAGAGGATTCAAGATGCCAAGGAAAATAATTCTAGTAGTCTGGATCTACAGCAGTTGGAACTGAGCAACGAAATATTTAATGAACTTTGGCCCTCTATTTGTGAAGTTCGCAATTTGAAATATTTGAACTTGTTTTTGAACAGGTATTCTTCTCTAAGTGGTTGCCAATTACGTTGACTGAAGTGTTTTAGATTATCGGAACTTCCAAATGATTTTGGAGCACTTTCCTCGTTGGAAACTCTGAATTTAGCTTGTAATCCATTGCAATCAGTTCCTGATTCTTTTGTTAAGTTGACAATGTTGCGTGAGCTAGATTTGGGTTTCACAAATACTCTTTGTACGGTTCCTGAGATATTTGAGAAGATGACCAACTTGAAGGTCTTGTATGCAGGAAACAATCGGTAATACTGTTATTTGTTATATTGTTTTTTACCAATACGGAATTTGAACTTTTTAGGCTTGAGAAACTTCCTGAATCTGTTAGTTGTCTGCAGTGTCTCGAAGAGTTGCATCTATATGGTAACGCGCTCAACTCTTTACCGGAAAATATTGGCAACTTAAGGTCGTTACGGTTACTCAACGTTGGCAGAAATAATTTGTCTTCTCTTCCTGATAGCATCGGATACTTGTCTTCACTAGAAGTATTATATTTGTATGACAATGATTTGAGTTCGTTGCCGCGTTCGATGAAAGACCTTAGTAAGCTTCGTGTGCTTGGTTTGGATGGCAATCCTTCCCTTTCTTCTTTGCCGGAACATATTAAGGAGCCCAGCGCGAAAGAAGTAGTTGGTTATTATGTTGAGATGGAATAGATTTGCATCTATTTTGACATGTATTGAATACTATAAACAGTTTCTCTTTGCGTTAGAGAGGAACATTTTTACAACGCAACTCATTATTTTAGCTAAGAGACATGTGGTTTACATTCACAATATTTGCTAGATTGTAGAGAATGACTCTTTTGTTTACACTTCAAATGTCAATACTGGTTTCTTATAAGATACGGATTTGCACTCCATACAAGGAAGCTTTCTTCTAGACGATGATAGAAATAACATCTACTCTGCTTCTCTGGTTATAAAGAGAATAACTAAGCAAGTATTGGGAGTCCATAGACAAGGATGACCACATGACAGGTGGACCTCATCTTCGCTTGGACAAAATGAGCTTTGCGTTTTCTCATTGAGTTGGGTCGAAATTCGTTTGTTTTCTCAATGGAGACTACACCTTGTAGAATGTTTCCCTTTATCCGTTCCAAGACTGCGCAATCCAAGAATACAGAGCTTACTGTAAATGGTTCCTCTTCCTCATCTGCTCTGTACAAGTCCAACTTTAATCTAGGTACTATATTGTGTGCTGCTGCTCAAGATAGTCCACAGAAGACAGCCATTGTTTATGACGATAAGATATTCCTTTCTTACAAAGATTTGGATGTGGCTGCTAGAAAATTTGCAAGTCTACTTATGACTGGAAATTATGCCAAAGGTGCCGTACCTTGTCGTCCAGAGGATCGAGTTGCCATATTATTGCCAAATATTCCTCAATTTTGTATCGCTTATTATGGTGCTTTGTACGCAGGTTGCATAGTAGTACCGATGAACTTTTTATTCACTGAAAGAGAAATTACAGGATTGGTCAAAGATTCCGAAGCCAAAGTATTGGTCGCCTTGAAAGCTTACGGCACAGAACCGACGAAAGCAGCAAAGAAACTTGGTATTCCTATTCTATGGGCAGATGATGAGTCAAGTTGTGGTATGCAGGCTTTATTGAGCAGTGCCAATCCTTTGCCAGCTTTAATCCCAACTTCACCTGATGATACTGCTGTTATATTGTATACTTCTGGAACTACAGGAGTTCCAAAAGGTGCCATGCTTTCCCACATGAATCTTTTTCTCAATGCAACAATAGTTCCAAATACTATAAGGCCTGTAGAACCCGATGAAGAAACTATTGTACTTGCTGTACTTCCACTTTTTCATATATTTGGACAGACCTGCATGCAGAATACCACGTTTGCTAGGATGGGAAAGCTTGTTATGTTACCACGTTTTGAACCCGGAGAAGTTTTAAGAACTATTGAGAAATATAATGTTTCTTTATTTGCTGGAGTTCCTACTATGTACATTGCCATGTTACGTTGTCCTGAATCAGATAAATACAGTTTAGGAAGTTTGAAGATGGCCATCAGTGGAGGAGCTGCCATTCCTGTTGAAATATTGAAGGAATTTGAGCAAAGATATGGTATTGCTATTATGGAAGGTTATGGATTATCGGAAACTTCACCAACTTGTTGTTCCAACTCAGTAAGACAAGGAAGAAAACCGGGTTCTATAGGTCATCCTGTTTGGGGTGTAGAAATGACAATATTGGATGAAAAGGATCAACCAGTTCCTGATGGTCAACCAGGTGAAGTATGCATAAGAGGACATTGTGTAATGAAAGGATACTTTAAACGACCCAAAGAAACTGCAGAGGCAATGAGAAATGGATGGTTTCATACTGGAGACGTGGGTATAAGGGATCCCGATGGATCTTATCGCATAGTAGATAGAACAAAGGATATGATTATTCGTGGTGGATTAAATGTTTATCCGAGAGAAGTAGAAGAAGTTCTTTATATGCATCCTGCAGTGGCTGAAGCTGCAGTTGTGGGTATTCCAAGTGAGCGATTAGGAGAGGAAATTGCAGCATATATATGCAAGAAGGAAGGACACGAAGTAAGTTCGGAAGAAATAACTGAACATTGTAAGCGCTACTTGGCAGCTTATAAATATCCGCGAAAGATTGAGTTTGTGAAGGAGCTTCCAAAAGGTCCCTCGGGTAAAATCCTGAAAAGAGAGATACGAGAATGGCATAAAAAGATGAAAAGTAAACTATAGGAAAAGTCTCAACAGAAAATTCAGTTATGGTTCCTTGAAAAAATAAAACTCTTGAAGAGTAAACTGTGTGATATTCTTCTAGTAAAGTATAAAATAAATACAAATCCTTCTATTTCATACTAGCCTTTGCTATCTATCTAAAGTGCCACGGGAATTCTGCTGTTTCTGAGTAAATAAAGGCTCTGACTCCATAAACGAGCCTGCCCAATCGAAAGACTCAGACAACTCCTGTTCTGTCTTTGAAGAAACGAAACTTCCTTGCTCCTCTCTGGAATCTAGGGGCAAAAACACACGAGGACTTACAATACTCTGGAGAGTACCTTCACCTTCTGTTGTTGAAAATCCTAAAGATTCCACTTTGGAAGAGAGCAGAGGCTTCTTTAAACTTTGGGAAGAAATAGGTATAGGAGTTGACGCACTATGACTGCTATCTGGTCCACGGTCTGCTTGACTATCTTCATCACCGGAACTGCTATTAGTGTCTTCTTCATCGTTTTCTTCGAAGGACTGCTTCTTTGAAGTAGTTTCTGTGGTTCCAAGGTCGTCTACTTCTTTAGGTAAACGGGGAAGCCTATTCATTGCTAGTTGAATTGTGGTAAACTGACATTCAATCAAACCTCCAATTCCTGAAAGTATTTCAAAGAATTGAACATGTCAGTTATAGAATGATCAATGTATAACTTGACATATTTTTGCTTTCAAAAGTAAAGTTCACTCATTGGCAAAATTCTCAGTAGTTTGGATATCAAGCGCAACTTGTTGTCTCATGGTCTGACATCGTTCATTGATTGTCGTTATTGAAAGAATTTCTAACAATGGCAACTTTTACATCACGTCTCAAGCAACTCTGGAACCACCCAGCTGGACCAAGGACAGGTAGTCTCGAGTAAAATTCGTTTGCTATCACACATCACATACTTATTTGTTTCTTTACAGTGTTCTTTTGGGCCCCTACTATGAAGTGGGCCTTGGTTGTTGCTGGCTTGTCGGATATGAAACGTCCACCCGAGAAGCTTTCGGTACCTCAAAATTTGGGTATGCTACTCTCTGTTTGTTAAAATAGACACTCATAGGGTTGTAGCGTTGGCTTGTACTGGAGTTATCTGGGTTCGATATAGTTTTGTGATAACTCCAGTGAACTACAACTTGGCTCTGGTCAATACATTTGTTGGTGCTACTGGTATTTACCAGATATGGAGAAAAATCAACCATACCTACTTTCAGGAAAAGCAAGTATCTGCCAATTAACACTTTATTTGAGAAGAAAAATCAGTATATTTTATGTGAAAAGCACTGAACTGCCGTTCCAATTAAAACTGACAAGAACTTTTTATAGTTCGCAGTATTGAAAGGAAAGAAATATGGAAACGTTCATCCCATTTTGTGTTTTTGGATAGAAACTCGGAAGCGATGTCTTTGGTAGACTTGTCCAAAGATTCCACAGCGTCTTCCTTATTGAAAACCATAAGTACAAACCGCAACGGACACAAAAAGACAAAACCTGCAAGAACTTCAACACAGCAAACAACGACAATAACGTCCCCATCCAAAAAGGAGTCGTTATGGGACTATAGTGATGTTTTTGGTCAGGAGTGGGAAGAAGGTATGTGTCTCTACGAGTTCTACTTGTCCAACAATATTTTCTATGACAACAGAATAGGTTTAGGCACTGCTCATCGAGTTTTTGCAGAAAACACACCAACAGTTTCAAGTACAGAATTATCAAAAAGTTCTCACAGAGACCTCAACAAGGGACGACCACCAGAAACTAGCGTTCAGAAGAAACCCCGACAAGAAAGTACCTCTTCTGTGGAAAAGTCGCACAATCCACACAAGAAGGTCGGATATTCAAGCAAACGGGGTTTTCAGAAGACATCTTTTAAGGATGAACTGGAATTGTGGAGACTCCGTAGTGTGCAGTCGATATCTTCCGAGAGTAGAGGTTTTGCACGTGAGCCACAGGATACTTGTGTTGCATCAAATCTGCCAAAGAAACGAGTTTACGATAATGAATCGGCTCATAGAAGGAATAAAAAGGAGGCGAAGAAGATAGAAGGAGAGTCTAGTGAAGAAGAAAGCAGTGACAAGGAAGTTTACACATTTGAGGATCTTATGAAGGAAGAAGAAAGGAGTGCTCGAATAGCAGCAAAGGAAGATGCGGAAGAATATCAAAGAGAAAAAGAAAGAAAGCGCAAAAAGCAACTAAAACGTTTGGCTACGAAAAAGAAATCGGATTGAAGTTGGACAAGTTTACTTACAATACAACTGTTGTATATAGCCAAGCTCCTACAGCGCCTCCTAACTGTGCAGCGTAATCGTTAGATGTCCAGTTGAACATTCCTTCCAAGAAGTCCATAACAATCTGTAGTAGAAAGCTTTCAAAAGGTGATATTGGGAAACCTAAAATTCCTAACCGAAATTTTTGGGGAAATAGTATGCAAACAGCAGAGAATAGAGTATAAGTGAGTCCTTGTGGAGTGGATGAACTGAATACCGCTGCTTGCTTATAGTGAACTGTCAATGTGACGGCAGAAGCAGTCAACATACCAAACAAACAAAGAGAATAGAAATGAAACAATCCTATGAGCCTAACCAGTAAAGGAATCAACACATAATAACTGTTGAGAGTACGAAATAGTTGGAATATGGAATGTTGAGATAAATGGCATAATATGATGCACCACGATCGCCCTTGACGAATATTATGCCAAGAGAGAACAAAATGCTTCAAAATAAATAAATGATAACTCATATATTTTCATGAACAAACTTTCTTACCTTTCTCATCAATCCTGGACTAAGATACCAACAAAGATAGAATACAGTGAAAAGCATAACAATCAATTCGTAAGGATTCCATAACAAGTTTAGGGCTTGTACTCTTTCAAACAGGATTGTTTTAAGCATCCAAGCGTGAAATCTTAGATTTCGGAGAAAAGATATTATTCTAGGCAGTGGAATCCATATACCAAAAACTCCGATAAAGGCCGGTTCATTCCCATAGAATAACAGGGTTATAACAAGAAGGTCGATGCCAGTTAGTCTCGATCGAACAGGCAAACGATGCAATCCAAAGAAACTTTTCAGTATTCCATCCAACCACTTCAAAGGTTGAGCAATATTCCCAATGTTTCCTGTATACAACGTTCGTCTCTCAAGAAGCACAACACTAAGAGAAGCAGTGCTTACTTTTCTCTCCAACACTTTCTGCTCCAACTTTTTGTCGAATATATGTCCAAAACGAACTCTCACTAGGATTGGTAATATATGCCAAGAATAGAACAGAACAGATAGTCAATATTCGGGAGGTACTCCACTGAACCATTTACTCAATAATGCTGCCGTGAGAGAACGTGATACCAACAGACAGAAAATGTTCGTCAATCCATTCATCTTTTATTAAGATTACAAGACTCCAATAGTGAAATGTAGTTTTTACTCTGTAAATGATGATGACGATGATGCATCGCTTTCATCTTCTGAGCCAGTTTCTGTTGAAGTCTCGGAGTTGTCTGATTCTTCATCATTTTCTTCTTCTTGTTCATTTGGGGTTACATTAGTTATATTCCTCCTTCTCACTTTCAATGAAAGTTTTCGCTCACACTCACAACCATATACAGAGTCACATATTACCTTCACAACAAGTTGATATGTACCAGCACAAGGAGATGGAAAATGAAAAGTACAAAAATATGTTCCAGTAACATCTCTATCCCAAAAATCAAGTTTTCTAACCGAAAGAGGCAAATCTCTCTCGTCATCTATTAGTACAACCCACCAAAATATCTTTTTACGTAATGGACAGTAAAACAAACAAGGAGACAATCCCATCGATGTTAAAACACGTTCTTCACTTGCTTCAGACGAATCTTGATATCGTAGCACTTGGAAACTTACTTTGACAGTTAGTACATCTCCTTCAAAAACTCTAGAATCATCTTCATCTTCTATAAATGGTTCCGTGACTTGCATATTGTCAAGAATAGGAAATCTATCCAAATATTCTTTGACTTGAACAAGTTGAGATGATTCCCAGCCCTTGAACAGATGTTCCAACTTTGATTGTGGTAGACGGCACAACTCTTGAATCTTGTGGATTTTGAACTCTTTCAAGCGACAACGTTGTACTAATTGACTGTTGAACATAGGTACCTGTAACAATTCTGAATCCTTAGGATGCAATTGCTGACATAAAGATTGTGAAACTTGTAAGATACTCATAATTCTGCTAGCAAAACCACCTCCGAATCCAACTGGCCAATGATGAGCAACTTCTCGTCTCAAAATTGTCGCATTCGTGTCAATCATAGCAGAAATAACAAGATCCATTCCGGCAATCATTTGTTCCAAGGCCACTTTCAATTCTTTTGGTATAGGAATTCTCAAAATATATGCTTGCAAAATAACTTGATTAAAAACCATATGAGGTAAACTAGATAATTTCAACTTGCGAAAGTCTGAGTGACCGTGATTTTTCAATTCATTCATGAGTTGCACACAAATTGGAAAAAATTTCTTGGCAATTAAATGCTCAAATTCAAACGCACTTGCATAAGTAGCAACAAGGTCTCTAAATGTTCCCGTTCGAATAAGCATCTGACGAAATAAGATGACTGAATTCTTCTTTATACCATTTTCTAACACTTGACTTGTACGTTTCCACCAAGTGCCTACACCCAACGGGATTCCAATTACCAATAAGACGAGATAGATAACCAAAAAGGGCTTGTCATATTTCTTCAATACTTTTGGAAGACCAATACCATATGTCACTCCTTGAAAGCCATCCGGATTTCCAAACTTTATAAAATTCTCTCGAGACTTGACATTTGTCAAAGTCTCATATGCCCTTTGAATATCGATAAACTTTGACACTGTCAAAGGATCATCTGGATTCTTATCCGGATGATATCTTAGAGACAGTTTCCTAAATGCTCTAGCAATTTCCTTTTCGTCTGCATTCTCTGTAACTCCAAGAATCTCAAAGGGGTTCCAAACAGCCTCTGTTACGAGACGCTCTTTCGGAATCGACCATACAAGGTAAACTAAAAGACTACAAACTAACACCAAACCAAGAGAAATGGAATAATTCAACCAGCTAGAACTAGAACTTTTGTTCTTTAAACCAATTGGTTTGTTACGACATATAGGACAGCTGCAAGTTGCCGTGTCTACTGAAGTCAATGAACGCTGTTTGTCTTTTCCTTCCCAAAATGGTATAGATAAACTATAGAACAACAACTTGTAAAATAAAACGAACAACAAAACTACAAATATGAAACTCATAAGAAAAAGAAGAAACGCAGTGTCATTAAAGGAAAACTTTTCATGTCGAAAGAAAGTTTGATCCATTCAACGACAACGCAAAACCAATGTGGAGAGTTTTCCGTCGACCGTTCACAACGTTGTACTAAATGAGTGAAAATACTGAATCTCTGTTAAAAAGGGTTAGTGACAGGATAGATTATGTATTGAAAAGATAATACGTTTGTAGATTATTCAACTAGAACTGGACATTTCCAAAGACTGTGCTGAAAACTGCAAATACATATCAGAGTTGTTTCAATATCTTGAACCAAATAGGCAGCTACATCAGTCAGTTCGTCTCAAATGCCTTCATACCATAAGAAGAATATTACCCATAGTTTTTCAAACTTTTCAAGTGAATCCATTTTCACAAGAAACAGAAACTCAAGGAGAAAAGTGTGTTCAACAAGTGGAAAAATGGTTGAGAAAACAAACAACCAAGTTGTGTATTTATTTAGAAGAATTATGTGTATCTTGTGAAGAACAAGTAGCCTACTGTGCTTTTTTGATAGGAACAACTATTTCTGCACAATTTAGTGTGTGGCATCCTTTATTTGAACGTCAGGTATTACATTCAGTTTCTTTATAGAGGTTTTTTGGAACTAAGCAGTGACTCTAGGTAAAGAGAATCTTAGTATCAAACGTTGAAAAGAAAGATGAAAGAGAAGAGTGGAAGAATTTTGTGGAAAATATATTTTCCGTTTATGGAGACGTTGTCTTGTATACTTTGGAAGCCATTTCGTCTCTTCAACCTTTAGAAGAAGCTACTACAATGGTAGAGAATATTGAACTTGTTGTTCTTTGTAGAATATATGAGTTGTTATTTAAAGGAGCACAGCTGCTTCCCAAGTTTATTTCCAACTCGAATAGATTGGAAGAGAAAGTAAGTTTAGGGTTAACGATTTCAATTGGAGAGGACGTTTTTCGTAAACGACTAAGGAAGACTTTTACGGACGCTTACTTATCTTTTCTATCACGAAAGCTTCCTGAGCAGCTGGAGTTTCGAATATTACAAGACTTGGGATCGAATATCATTCCTTGGTTAACAAGGCCACTTTTATTGGTTGATCACTTATCGAGTTTAACAGAACAACGTGGAATCATATCTATTATGGCGTTAGATGCTCTATTTGTTCTTATTAGAGACTATGGTTTGGATTATCCATCCTTTTATGACAAACTTTATAGTCTATTAACAGTCCGTAACCTTACGGCTGCTCAGAAATTTTTGAGCTTCATGAGTAAGCTTCTATTAAGTTCCCTTAATATTTCTGAGCATATGGTCATGTCCTTTGTAAAGAAACTTGTACGACTTGCAACTCGCCTACCTCCTGTGCCTTGTAAATGGTGTTTGACTTGCGCTATTCATTTGATGCTGAAATATCCTTCCCTTGCTTGTCTTGTTCATCGAACGACCGATCAACATTCGGTAGCTCCATTTGCTTTTAATAGTACTGAATCTGATTCGAGTAAGAATACAACTGAGTTCTTGTCTGCAACCAAAACCTTTGTATCGAAAGACCCTTTTGATGAATTTCAAGCTGACTGTGAGGCTTCTCATGTTGCTTCTAGTTGTCTATGGGAACTGCAACTCATTCAACATCATTATATAAAGACTGTGCGTGAACAATTTCAATATTTCGAGACAGATTGGGGTTTACAAAGAATGAAAAGAAAAGCATCATCTTTGCCTCCCAAACCAGAAGATATCTTAGAAACCGATATAACGGAGTGGATGGAACAACCAAAGAAAAGAAAAAATATTTGTGATTCTATATGGCAATCCAATTTGCCATGTTTGCCTTTAGACTTTTCTTCCCAATAGAATATTATTTCAGAATAGGTTTAGGAAGCAACTTGCATAATAAACGACTATATTGGGCTCGTATGAGTTGCTCATTTCCCTGTTGATTATTCATATTATTTTGAGTCTCGTGAGAAATAACTTTAGACTGGTCATCAAGAAAACGAGAAACTTTCCTTCTTAGATTCTCTTGCAGTTTCTCTTTGTTCATTTTTCTGTCATCAAAGGCTGAACCATAATCAACCGATAACTGAGTATGTTCCTTGCCTAATTCTTCTATGCCTTGTGATATCTGTTTTTGAACGTCCATCTCATATTTCTTTCTCAATACAAGGAATTTTCGTAGTCTCTCCTTCTTTATCTTATCTTTGGAAAGCTTAAAACGTCCATTGCCCTTTCGTACATAGACATCGGACAATTTAGGTGCCACTATCCTCTCTGCGTTTTCGTTCAATGCTTTTCTTTTAGAACGTTTGCTTCTCTTGCTCTTTCTCTCTTTAAGGGACGTCGACTTTGTCTCACTAGTGGATGACTTTTCGGTGCCAGTACCGATTAATTCTTGGTCAAGCTTCTCCATAATTATCTTTTTGGTCAACACATCTTCCTTTCCTTTCAAGGGCCGCTTCCAACCGCTAATAGTAACTCCCTCTTCCCAAGGATAGCACGTTGACTCCACGGGTCTCTCACTTGACTCGATCCTTGCAGCCTTGAAGTATTTAGCTAAATACTTTTTCTCAGCAGATTGTTTTCGTCTTTTTCGTTTGGAAATTGTTCTTGTTTTGTCATTCAGCTGAAGAAGGACATTGTTGCTCTTTGACAAAGTTGGTTGACGATCTTCATAAAAACCGACGTCCACATCGTTGCATTGCATATGATTGTGAAATGTTATATTTGATCGGTTTGGGTTTAGGAGATGAAAAGGATATTAGTGTAAAAGGTTTGGAAGCAGTAAAAAAGGCCGATTTTGTTTTTTTGGAAAGTTATACTTCATTACTTGGAAGAGATAGAGAGTCTCTGGTAACGTAAAACTGAAAGTTGCTTTACTTTTCTCATTAGAATAGAGTTCTTTTTATGGAAAGGATGTTTTAGAGGCAGACCGTGAGTTTACGGAGGGTGCAGAAGAGATATTATCTTTAGCCAAGAATAAGAATGTGGCTTTTTTAATAGTTGGTGATCCCTTTAGGTAAGAAAGGATACATTCTGGTTGCTTGTTGAAAAGCAAACCTCCGCTGTGTTGATTGATAGTGCTACGACGCATACAGATTTAGTACTTCGTTGCAAAAAAGAAGGAATTCAAGTGGAAGTGATTCATAATGCCTCAATCTTCAATGCAGTTGGGAAATGTGGTCTTCAACTTTACAAGTTTGGTGAAACCGTTTCGTTGGTTTTCTTCACCGATACTTGGAAGCCGGATAGCTTTTATGATAAGATTGCCCGAAATAGAGCGGCAGGTCTTCACACTTTATGCTTGTTGGATATTCAAATGAAGGAACCCAACTTGGAAAGTCTTGTTCGAGGAAAGGTAGTTTACGAAGCTCCTCGTATGATGACCATTTCTCAGGCCATCCAACAGTTGCTGTTTGTCGAGAATTCTAGAAAGCAACAAGGTATGAATATCTGAGGGTAAGGATTCTTTTGAATATCGTTATTTTGTAGTATTTGATAAGGAAACATTATTATGTGTTGGATTGGCAAGAATGGGATACCCAACAGAATGTATTGCTTATGGTTCCTTGCAACAGTTGGCAGACTATGACTTTGGTCCTCCTCCTCACTCACTTATTATTCCAGGCCAGTTGCATTTCTTGGAAGCCGAGCATTTGGAATTGTTCAACATGAGTACTCGTTACAGAATAGGTGAGACGAAAGGATGCTCCAAAGAATACTGCCAATGATGCTCTCTTCCATACTTATACAAGTCCTCCAATAACTGTGGAACAATTCCTTTGTCGTTTAGTTTCTGATAATATACGTAGAGTCTCCATGCAGTTTGAGCATCTTCAATAGAATCATGAGTGGCTCCCTTTATACCAACAAGAATTGAGAATATGATAATATTGTGAGAAAATAGTACATACCTGAATATCTTCATGAAGCAAAGTGGCCGCAAGAAAACGCAAACTCAATAGTCTTTGACGTGGTAACCGATAAAGTTCAACAGTATCAATGACTTGAGACTTTGGAACGATAAAGTTGATAATACGAAAGTCTTTTTTCAATCCGTGTCCAATTAAGATACATCCATTATCAACTAAACATCTTAGTTTCATATATACTGCTTTCAATGTAGTCAATCGATGTTTAGATGTGTTAGGATTCAAATCTTCGAAAGTTAGGCCAGAATACTTGGTAAGATAGTCAACAACATGTTCCTTCAAGCACAAATAAAACAAACCAATTATATGCCATTATTCTTACTTACTCGTTGAACAATATAATCATCCATCAATACAACAAAATTATTCCAATCACTGTTATTCGTAGTAGACAATACTACAGAGACTCTTCCTAGACTCATTTGTGCAGGCTTCAATATCTTATAACTACCGTCACCATGAATCTCTGCAACCTCCTTTGAAATCTCTACAAATTCAGCATCCAATGCAATATATGAACCTCTTGAAGGAAAAATGTGATTGCCAACTGTACTCGAACAAAGGAATCGTTCCGATATTGGATGAATGACGACTGCGCAAGCTCGTTGATATATATCAGCTAAAGAATAGTTAACCTCAACCTTGGGTATATGTCTTGACGAGTTTCGAACTTTGTATCCCAAAACAACGGGTAACTTCCAATTTGGATGAAAACGAGTCACTTCTGATATGGATTGACATCGAGTAATACAAAAATCATTGATACACCACCAAACTGAACTATGACTGAAATGCTTATCCGTCGTTCGTTCTGTGGGCTCTCGAACATAAAGAACTAAATGACCCCTTGGAGGATAATCACTCCAAGTCTTACTACTATGAGTCCCATCGTAAAGTGGCTTTGAAGGAACAAATGCTATAACAAAATGCAAATCGTATACCTTTTCAATGTTCTTTTCAGATAATTCAGAGTCACAACAACTATTCACCTTCCACACCGATAAATGAATATTCTCTTGTTTTGAACTAGTTGATTCAAAGAACAAGTGATGAGGAATATCTTGACCATAATTTAGTGCTCTGTTTGCTGCTTGAGCTCGAGCACTTTCATCACTCGATCTTTCATTATTGCTTTCGATATCTCCGGAGTAACGAAACCAATAGTCCAAATAATGTTCCTCGTCAGCGAAATTGCAGTCAATGAGAAAAACGTCACTAGGCTCCATCAAATACTTACAACGAGTACAAGATTCGAAAGTTCTAGAGACTTCATTGTAGGCACGTATATTTCGGGTTTCTTCACAAAATGAAGCTTCCAAACGCTTTGGAAAATCTTGAAGCAAGTGTTCACAAGTTTCGAGGTTAGTCCCAGTTTGATAATGGAATGACCACAAAAAGTGTGTTCTCTCAGAATACGAAAACGAGTTCATAAACTGAAAGGTTTCCATTACGCGATTTCCAAACAGGGACTCTACAATAGAGAATGTACGAAGGTTTCTAGAGAATTCCTTCTTCCAGTCAACAATATTTTGTTCATTTTCTTCCAAACTACTCATATGAAAGGACTCTTCATCTCGGGATAGTTGTTCTAGCATGTATCGAATAAAACTTTCTACTCTCAACGCAATAGGATGTGCTGTAGGTCCATCCAACAGTCCCAATGCAGTCGTATTTGGAATTTTTTGAAAAGCTCTCATAAAGTTGGATGCTTCACATGCTTCTCCAGAACCAACTTTCATCATTTGGAAAAGAAGTGAAAGTTCATCCATCAAGCAGTATTCTTCTTCAACTCGGATCCTATGTAAAGGTATTACATATTCGCGAAATTCATCCAAGAAGAACAAAGATTGAATCACAGAATTCACATAAGAGTTTGGAAGACCATTTTCTAGTCCACAAAAAGGACTCTTATTATATAAAGAATAGTCAAATCCTTCAAATGATTGAAGAGCAAACAAGTCAATTTGGGTGTATACACATCGGAAAGCTGGACTATCTTGAAATTCTTCTTCCATTTGGTTGTTTTTAGCCAAACCAGTATTCGAACTTTGAATATACTCAATCCATCCATAGGAGCCATTTTGTTCATATGAAGAAGGAACTGGGACATAGGAGAATTTGCCAATTTTGTGTACCTGCGTCAGAACTTTGGGATCAACTCTACGAAAAGTATTCCTTCGAACAAAGCAATCCATATATTGACTGTAATGATGGCCAAGTAATGAAACCAGCCAGTCCTTCTCTGGTTCCTTATCAACTATCTCATGTTGTTGGACAGCAAAAGATGACTTCAACATGGCAGTTTCGATATCTGTAATATCTATCATTTGACTAACGGTTGAAGTAGGCATAGTTGGTTCCTTTGGGTAAACTGGATTGGCATGAATACAAAAGGAATGGTTATCCTCTTCAATGTCGAGTTCTGTACAGGACCAAATATGAAACATTCCTATAGAGTCCGCAAAAGCAATTGGACCCGTTTCTGAGATATCAAAACTCGTTATGAAAGTATTCATTGTTTCATCGTATATGATACTATTAATCAAAGTAACAGGCTCTTCAGATATATTAAAGCATTCCAAAACTCCAAAATTATTCAATATCCAAAGTAATTTGTTCTCCGAGAATCCAAAGGTAGTGCCACATATGTCCAATTTAATTTCCAGTGGAACACCTCCAGCAAAGATAGTTTGAAGTGGATACAACTTTCTAATATCAAATAGTTTGACGTTGGTCTCCATCAGTTGAGGACCTGTTATAGAAGACATTCCAGCAACTGCAATTTGGTAGTCACGAGCACTAATATCAAAAATCGGTCCTAGAAATGCACATGTTGATGATAATTCTCGAAAGGAAGCTGGTTCTCTAATACTCAGTTTTCCCTTGGAATCTCCTGTAACCAATGCCTGGGTATTCCAAAAACAACTAGTAATACAAGAATCAGGAATAGAGCTCATATTCTCTTGACGAATGATCCGAAAACGTTCGTAGTCCACAAGCATTCCCTGTCCACTATCATTTGCACAAAACACTTGAACTTGATGAAAGGGATTGAGTACAACACAACGCATAGGAGATTGAAGCGAAGGATACTTATGACCATCATCCTTCAAAAGGCAGCCTTTGGAATAGGTACGTAAGCCTCTATAAGTAGCAGTGAATATTAGATTGGAACTTATGGTAAAGTCTCGTACAAGACCCAATTGTGAAGAGGAAGAACCATCTGGATAACAAACTTGTATAGAGGAATATCGAGAGAGATCTGCACAACGATAAGAAGCTAACTGGCCGCCAACTGAAGATGACCTCAAGTTTGCAGAAAAGTTAGCTCAAGGTAACAACTCAGAGTGTTTATTTACCATAAGAGTTCAACCTCAGGATCGAATAAAGTTTGTCGACTGTGACCAGCAACAAAAGGAAAATGGTCTAGTTGTGGTCCATAGACCAACTCCATCACAATGACTTGAGATAGTCAACACAAACATTCAAAACAATTTCTCCAAAGAAGGAATCATCGCACAAAACTTTCAAATGCACGACAAGTTACTAAAACGGTTTCTTATCCTTTCCTTCATTTGGAATATGTTTGTTTGCTCCTCAACTCTCTTATCTGACACGGATTTATTAGTCAATAACACAACCTACTCTATTGTTATGATAACAAACTGTCAAAGAGATTCCATATACCTTACGTTGATGTCTTTGTACAGGTTGCCACAAATAGAATATTTTTCTGTCTTTATAAGTATGGATTGCAACCAAAGAAACAATGACATACAAAAGTGGATAGAACAAAAATACCAAAAAATAGTTGGAGGACTTTTATACTTTCCTAGACACCTCTATCCAAAGGTTATAAGAAGCAATAGTTACTCTTCCATTTCTTGTCATCTTCACTTTGTTTTTCAACAATTGTTTGATGTACGTAATTATTCTTCTCTCATAGTTATTGAAGATGACTTGCTGTTTGGAGAGGATTTCTTGCTGTTATTCTTGGAAACCTGGCCACTATTGGAGATTGACAAAAGGTACTTTTCTCAACAACTATTTCTTTCGAATGGTTCACTTTGGTTAGTCTTTTATGTGTTTCAGCTTATCATGATTTGGGATTGAAGCAGTTTTCTTGGAAACGTAACAGATTAAAGAGAATTCAGGGATTTACTGGTTTAGGTTGGATGCTATCTCGTGATATATGGCAAAAGAAGTTGTCTTCTATTTGGCCGCTTGTTCCAATTTCCGGTTTGTTTTTCGTTTCAACTTGTCTTCGTTTCTTATATTATGAGAAAGGTTGGGATCACTGGTTACGAACGTATCAAAGAATGCATCACTTAGATTGCATAGTTCCTGAAATATCCAGAAGTATTCACCAGAAAGTGAGTGGTTCTCATTTATCTCACAAGGAATGGAAAAGAAGATTTAGCAACTTGTTATTTGATTATAATGAATCGGTTGATACTTTTGGCAATTTGGATTATTTACAAAAGGAAGTTTACAATAAGAGGATACAAAGGTTATTGACTTTTGCACCAAAAGTTCATCCTTTATCTGCAAATATTTCAAAGCAATTCGGAGAAGATATTCAAATAGTTATTTCTTGTACATTGCCTAATGGAAGCAGATATTGGAGACATTGGTTTCAAGTGTTAGAGATACCTTTGCCTCGGGAGATTGAGAGTTTTTATGAAGGCGTCCTTCTTTTTCCAACAGCTTTTCAAACTATTGTCTTTGTATGCACAAATTCTATTTTTTATAAAGACAAAAACTTGTCTAGTAATTTTGGTAAGTATTTTGACATTGAACAATGAATATACATATATATATATTTGTAATCATGGATCAGATTCATATCATATTATTCGCTCTCATGAAAATACAAGTTGTACGGAGGTATAGATTTATTTCTCTATGAAATGACTCAAGTTACAGTTCATTTTGTAGGCTTGTGATAAAGTTTTTCTTGGCAAATATCGATGCCATTCAGAAACTTTGGCTCAAATCGACTCCTTTGAAATGATCCATTCCTATTTTGATTGTTCAAAAGGATTGCAATGGGTTGCACGTTCTTGGGCTCCGTAAGTCATTTTTCTATTGTATTTTGTTATTGCTAATGAGGAACCAATTATGTATAGAGGATGCTTATTCCTTGATGATAATCATCAATATCCTGTCGAATGTGTTTGTGTGACGCATAATCAGTGGGCAATTGGCTATCACTCGTACAGCTGTGATCAGAAAGCACCGAAACTACGAAGACTTTGTCCTTGTCAAGACAAGTAGTTTTGATGGACATGAAAGAAAGGGAGAACCTGTTTCAAGCACTTTCAAAGGACTTGGCAGAAGACGAGTGTAAATTTATAGCCAGCAGCTCAGTTACCATTCGACAAAAGTTGTTGGAGGAGTTTGTAAAGGAAGCTCTTGAGTCAAGTGGGAAAACATCAGAGCAACAAGTCACTCTAGTAAAGTCAAAGCTGCGTGACAGAGGTTTGAAACTTCAAGAAAATCAACAAAGACTTCAACCAAAAAGCTCAAAGCGAAAGAAACAAACACATTGGACGGCAAGAGAATTGAGACGAAACCATTTATTTGAGATACCGAGAAAGGAACAATCTTTTCAAGCGTTTATTCCTTTACATTGGTTATGGTTGGAATACGCTAGAAAGGTGCTGAGTCAATCTGAGATACTTTCATCTCTTGAAAAATTGGATCCTTCGCAACTTCACAGTCACTCAGGTATAGAATGGTTGTATCGAATGGACTTGCATGGTGCAATTCTAACCGTGATTCGCTCAAAGGCACCACAGCATGTTGGAAGTTGTGGTATTGTTTTGCAAGAAACAAGTAGTGTTTTCAAACTAATTAGACCAGATAATACTGTAGCAGAAATCCCGAAAGAAATATGCCACTTTGGTTGTTGTATAGACCAATTTTGTTTTGTTTTGCACGGGCAGGCCTATAAAATGAAGTCTAGTGAGAGAAGTGTTAAGAAGTTGAAAAGAAAAGTATTGGATTGACTCAGTATATAATTATTTTCAAGTCATTACTCATCGTGGATAAAAGCTGTGGTGGTTTTATGGAAACTCTGCTTATTGAGTGACTTTTGGAGCCAATCCATTGTGAAACTCATTTACAAAGTCATAATTTCATGACTTGACTGATTTTTGGACCACAATATGCCTGAGTGATAAAAATGTCACTATATCCATCCAATCATTCCAACAGTGAGGACTTTACGACATTTTATTATAAGATAACAGAACCAATAAAAGTACCAAGCCATTCAAAGTATTCTTAAGGTCACAACTTGCCTATTTACAATTCCATTTGTCCAAATCATTTTTCACAATTGTGTGGATAGCGGCGAACGCAACGTGCATTTCGGTGAACTTCCTCAAGTTGATTGGTAAGACACCACTGTTGTCCTTTGTAGTTATTTTGCAGGATTCCAAGAAATTTTTTACGTGTTCTGATTAACAAAGCTACTTTGTCGGGTTGTTTTGTTATCTGGTCGATTTGTGGGTAGTCTGGCGTCTTTGGTGTTTCCCCACCTTTCAAGATTATGTTCTAACTTAGAAACTGGAAAGGGAATCTAGTAAGTTTTGCTAGTAGTTTCTAGACGTTTGCAACGAATAATGCGTGGAGGTAACGTACAAAGTGTTGCTACAGAGAATGTCCAAGGTAGGGAGTGGAACTCAGAGAACCTGAAAGATGAGACTGTTGGCCAGAAAAGTCTCAATGTTGTAGAGTCAGATTCTCAAATAACGGAGAAATCTAACAAGTTCAGTACAGATGGAGAAACCACAAATAGCCTCAATAAGGATTCACCGGAACCTTTTGAAGGAGCCTATTATCCATATTCACGTGTGTTGTCGTCTTCTTTCTCTTCCTTGTCTACTCCATACATGGCTCCCCCTTCACCTTTCATAGCTGCTCCTTATTATTACCCTCTGTTTCCTACAAGTGGTGTTATTTCTCCCGGAGTTCCACTTTCCAGCTATCCTTTTACATTAGAAATGGCTATAGTTCATCAGATCGAATATTATCTAGGACAGGAAAATCTTGCAAAAGATGTCTATCTGAGGCAGCTAATGGATCCAGAAATGTGGGTCGAAATCGAAAAGTTGGTTACGTTCCCAAAGCTTAGCAGACTGACTACCTCTGTAAGATTGGTTGCACGTGTTTTGAGGGAATTTTCATTTCGTATTCAAGTTCATGATGATGATGAAAAAGTCAGACCTATGCCACCTGATAGCAACGATGACAAATGTCTGGTCATAGTTAAGAATATTTCTGGAAATGTCTCAAAAGAAGACTTCGTAAGTTATTTACAACAAGAAATGGGGAAGAATACCGAGTTGAAGATTTTGACAAATATGGAAGATACTTGGTTTGTTTACTGTGTGGACGAAAATGATGCGGAACGTATTTGTTCGTTACTAACTTCTTTATCATTCCATGGAAATGCCCTTGAGGCAAGAAGAAAGATGGAAGATTCCGTGAGATATTCAGGAGAACTCGTTATGGATTTTCCAAGGTCTAATAGGCATTCTACTTCCCCGTGGATGACACCAAACTCGTATGCTTCTCAGTTGCTACCTTTGCAAGCATCAACTTTCTCATTCCCTTCATTTGGAACTTCAAGCTATGTTCCTATGAATTCTGGTATCTATACTTATCCCTTTGCAACTTATACATCATACCCCATCAACACTGGTGTAACCGACACAAGCCGGAATGCAAGAGCTCGTCGTCGTGGAAGTAATAGAAGTTTAAAAGGAAATCCAGAAAGAGAATCAAACAGAGTTGGCGATAACGAGATGTTCGCTGAAAACAAGGCTGTCACAGAAGAATCCATAGTTCAAATGTCTTCGACAAGATTCCCAGCAAGGAATCGTCATCAAGAGAAAAACTTTAAGAATAAGACTTTAGTTGAAGGTCAGTTTATAACGATGAATGGCAATGTGTCATCTGGAAATGACAATCAGCAAGTCACAAATTATCAAAGTCGTTCACGTCGGAGTATTTCGGAGAAATATTCAAATAATTCGAAGGGAAAGAGTTCGAATGAGCCAAATTTGTCACTCTCGGAATTTCCCCCGCTGCCTTCAACAGACGGTCAAAAACTAAACTCACTCTTCAGATCAGGGAAAGCCCTCGTGGACACTACTATTGGCAATGGAAATAGTCAAGCTAGTGGTTCTGAATCAGAGACATTGGATGCCAATGAGACAAAAGTTTTCTTAGAAAGAGATTCCAATGTTTGTTATGAAGATACTGAGAAAGGGTCAGTTCCAGTATTGTCGTTCGGAGATCTGGTGTTAAGTACGGAGAACATTTCAGACTCGCAGACTCTCTAGTCATTTTAGGAAGAATGATTGCTTGCAAGTTGTATCAAATACAATGGCCAGTATATGGAGGTTTTATACTTGATTGTAATATTGTGGCATAGCATGCTAAACTATATGATTGGTTTCATGTTATTGACCGTGTTGATGGCAATATGACGCATATGACATTCAGGTTTGGTTGCTGTGAATTGTCATTGGTTTACAGTATTTATCGCCCATATTCAGATCCATGGCACAATGACCCAAATATAAAGACCCAATTTATGAGTTGCTTCTCAATCACCAAAGAACTGTAGCATGTTTCCTTCAAAAGATTCTTTTCTATATCATCGTGGACAATATTATACCCAATACTATTCTGTTTTATGAAAGCCAAATAACGCCCTCAATAATTCCGTATATTCCTGACTACCTGCTTTCGTTTCACCTACTGTGGAAGCCTGATATAATAGTAATAGTTCTTCTCTTTCCTTGGTGCTAACAACTGAACTCTGAATCTCATCGGGTAGAAAAATACCAAATTTGATAAGATTGTTCAATTCTCCTATCGCCTGTTCTGGTTTACTTTGCCTTAAATAGGCAGCAGCCTGAATTAAATGAGAACTACAACGGTTCTGAATGCATTCTATCACTAAAATTTTGGCCTCTTCATCCGATATGGAATACTCTTGTTGTAGTTCTCGTAAAAGACTCTGATCTTCAACGGTGATAAGTCCATTTTCAATACAAACGTCCACTTCGAGGGTAAACAAACGTTTTCTCTGGTCCTTTGTAGATATCGTATTGTCAACCAAGGAAACTTCTAATCGATGACCAATTTCTCGCAGTTCCTTCATTTGCGAAGGTGTGACCTTGGAGGCATTCAGTATTGTCTGAAGCAAAGAGGAAACTTTGCTCCTCTTGGCATCCCTAATAAGCCCACGACATAGTTCTGGGGACATTGACAAACTTTGCTGAATGTTGTTCAGGAAATCCAGGTCCTTTTGCTCCAATCGTCCTTCCGAAAGAGCTTGTGACAAGTATTGATTGTAGATGACAGTTCCTAAATTGGAATGGACTTTGTTGACTTCTTCATTCGTTAAACCGAAAACTCCAGCAAGACGATCCAAGTCACGGAAGTATCGTTGCTTTTCTGAACGACTCTTAACTGCAAAGCACTGAATGAGATACTGACGATACAATTCTTGTAGAACCGCAGGATCAAAAAGATCACGCAAGGTTACTGGAAACTCCAAATAAGTTCGTGTTTCAGGCTCTGAAGTGTCTCCATTCGAAGTATTCTCTCCGTCCTCTTTATTCACTGTTACAGTCCTTTGTAAGATTAACCTGTTGCGAACGCAGTATTCTACAAGGTTACTCAATTCCATAGCAACGTTACCCCCGGCCTCGATTCCTAAAGAAGTTCCTGGTTTCTGTATTAAAGGATCATCTCCAATATCTCTCGTTTCATTGGCACCTCTAGGAGCTGAACGTTGTTGAACAATTTTGATAGCTCGGTCCACATAAGCCTTCATCGGAACTTTAGCAATTTTGTATAGAATTGCCTTGGCTTCATGTTCTGGAAGACCCAACCTCTCTCCAAGACGGTCTAAAGCATCATGATACTCTGCTGGAATCATACCGGTACTTCCCATAGCCTCTTTAATGGATTGTTCAAACACAGGACTTGCAAGTTCAATATGTATTGGAACAACTTCATCCTTCGAGATAGAAAGAAAATTTCTTAACTTGTCCAATTCTTCTGCTTCCTTTGCTGAATAAATGCGATTGTTTTCCATTCGTTTTGCAAGTTGCGTCTTATAACACTGTAATTTGACCTGTTTCGAGCTATCCGACGGAAGAGAAAGAGTTTCTTCCAAGTTTCTGAGCTTCTCCTTATCATCCTCAATGAAATTTGTTTGTGATTCAACCAACTTTTGTAGTCTCTTTTGATAAATGGGTTCAATGACATTTCGATAGGCATCATTAGCATCCAACTCGGATAAAGACAATATTCTACGAAGAAGCTCTAAAGAATGGCTCTTGTTATGTCCAAGAGGAAGCTCCCTTAGGCAATCATTTAGAAAGATGCGATACAATAATCGACATTCTTCTGTTTGATGAGTTGACGAAATCTTTGTCATTGCTTGCAACACTAACTGTGATGCTCCATCAGTAGAATCACATATTTCCATCTTCTCCAACATTTCCACAGCAACTTTATATAATGTAATCAACACTCGTGTTTCCTGTTCTACACTTCGAACATTTTGTACTCGCAAAAAGTTCATTGCTTTCTTGAAACAGGAAGCAGTCGCTCCAGAAACTCCATTCCGAAATCCTAGGAACAAATCATCACGAGAAAGACGCAGTTCCTCTATCTTGGCTCTCAAACTTTGTATGTACGGCGTCAAGTCTATTCCAATCTCTGAAGACAGGAAAGCATTCTTATCTCTTGATATCCAATCAGCGACACAACTCTGCAAAGCTTGTTCCAACTTTCTTTGAAACACAGGAATCGTTACTGTCCGTAGCAACTCTTTGGAAGTATCCACATCAATAGCAAATACCTGACGAACTCGTTGAATTTCTTTCAGACCTTGTTCAGGTATGCTCTCATTGTTCTGCAACATTGTTTCTAGCATATAACGATACACCTGTACATGTATTTGAGAAGAAACTTCCTTTTCAATGGATAAAGCTGAACAAGCTGTTTCCAAGATACCTGAGTCAACTTGGGAACTGCTCAAAACTGCTTTAGCCAAGGTCTCATAAAGCGGAATGCGTACTCTATTCAATCTTTTTTCTATCTCTTCTTCACTGAGAGAGAACAGTTTCCGAAGTCGACTCCATTCATACATATATGCTTCTTCCGATTCATTGTCATTGAAAACTCTATCACAGATACAAAAATACTTGTCCAATGTTGCAACTAAAGATTTGGTTTCTTCCTGATATTCCAAATCCTTTAATTTCTCTTTCTTTTTCATTTCCTTTTTACGCAGGATATTTCTAGGAGAATTTCCTTTTGCTCCCATGCGCTCGAAGTTTGCAGACTCATCCAAATAGACTAACGTTCTTCGATATAGTTCTCGACCTACTTCTTGATGCATATCTCCTACATCTTGTCCAGTCAAATGAAATATTCGTTTCAAATGGAGAAGTTGTGCTATTTCCGTTAATCTCAGCACCGAGTCTTGAATACATCCCATCAAATAAAATTTATAAATTTCTCTAGCATATGGCTGAAATTCTTCTCTAGTTAGTCCAAATCTTGCATATATCTTGCAAAGTTCAAGATCTGTAACACTCAAGATACCTTTTTCCTTCAGAAACAAAGCAACTCGTGCAGAACACCCTTGCTTTGCTGACCTCGAGACTAGATAGAGTGAAACAGAGACCAATGAAGATAATAATAGTCCTATAAGATTGGCATATTTAGGTATCCGTTTTACACTTAATACTCGTCCCCCTAGAAAACTGACAATTGCAATAACCAAAGCCAGAGAGCGTCGAGAAGCGACGTCAAACCAACCGTACAAACTCTGTAACGAGCCTTCATATTTCTTGCAACTTTGATATACTTGCTCAGCAATAGATTCACTGCTCCTTAGTACTTTATCAATGCTATTGCCAGAAACCGCAGTATCTATTAAAACTTCGGCCCTTGTGTTACCTTCACTTCCCACTTGATAAGAGTCTACCGCTTGAAATGTCCTATTTTCTGTATCTGTAACTCTTGCTGATACATTTGGCGAAGCTGAGCAATCAATACAAATGTGGAACCGTGTTGCAATTTTGAAGTCAGGACGAGTACAGAGCTTTCCTCCACCAGAAACATTTTTTAACACGGAGTCTCGAGTACGATGACTCTTCAAGAAAGAACAAGACACACTTTTTGGAAAAAGTTGTAGAAAACAATAGTTGCAGCGAAAGCAATTCATGCGTATGGCTCAATGGAACGCCGATGGCAAACCCAAATGAACATTTTAATGATACACTTAAGCACTTTGAAATGATATTTTCTCAACAGGTATTGCAAAGTGTCGCAACCTTCTTTAGCAGTAAAGAAAGTCTTTCGATATATATTTTGTCCTCTTTTTAAAATCAAGTGGAAATACTCACCATTATTATTCTATCCAATCCATAATATTCATATCATTATACTTTTGAAATATTTCCATCACTCCGAAAAAGATTACATATGCAAATATTCGGGTTCCTTCTGGTGACAATAAAACGAGTATTGACAAAATAACAATTCTTAGAAACGGGAAATGGATTTATCTGCGCCAGTATGGCAACTGCAAGCAGAATTACTCAAGTATCAAAGCCAACTTAAGGAAATAGAATTGAAAATGAATGAACCAAACGCAGAAAAAAGTGAACTTGAAGGTTTAGCAGCAGATATGAGAGACATTATATCAGCATACAAAGAAATGTTGCTGTCCAAGGGTGTGAAGTTAGGTGAGTGCTTTTGGTTATTCCGTTATGTTCTTTCACGCTGGTCCGATGGTACAGAAAATATGGAAAATAGCGTTTTGCAAAAGAATGTACTTGTAAAAAAAGAACAAAACCAATCTGGAGCAAACCCCGGACCGACTCTGAAAACTATTGCGAAGAAACCTAAAAAGTCAAAGGGTCGCAAAGAAGAGGCTTTGAAGGAAAGAGTCCAATCTTGGCAACAGTTTCACTCCAAACATGGAGCAAGAAGAAAGAGTATATTTCAATCACCTGAAGAAGGTTCACGTACTAGAGTCGGCTTCCAGGGGTAAGGAATTCTCTCTTTTATGTAGTCTATGGAAGTGTGTTGAAACAATATTAGGTCGCCAGGAACTCTTACTGCTATTCCTGAACGTAAGAAACATGAGTTTGTGAATATTAACGAAGACAGTTGATAGTGAAAATGGGATATTTCAGCTTCTTGTATATGATAGACATATGAAGTAAGAGTAACAATCCTGTCGTTGCAACCCGTTGTCTATTTCATAAGTTTTGGTAAGTCAATAAACACGTCGTTATCAATACGTTTGAAAGATTTATGGCCTTGGAGAAAAGACTTGCTCTTCAAGTAATATGCGTTAGACAAACTCTTCCGGAACGTTGGAATTAAACAATTTAGGTTACACTCTCTTCATAGTCCTCTTCCACATCGTCTTCTGACGAGTCATCCGACGCATTATCTACCGATATATGCGGCAAAAAATCGAATGAGTAACTGAGTACTCCTCGATCTACTAGAGAAGAAAAAGTCTTTGAATGCTGTATCATGGCAATAGATGAGGTAGATCTCTTCAGAAAAGATTCATTTTCCTTTGCATTTGGAACCTCGTTTGATTCATAACTGATACCTTGTTCTTGATAAAGAGGCATAGTAACTTCCGACTTGTACAAGGAATGAGTTGAATCAGACGAAATGAAAGGCTCATCTTTTACAACGTTATTCATTTCAAAGCTTGTCTCCATGAATACTTACCCGAATGAAATCTGGAGGAAGTCATATGATGTTCAATAACTTCAAGCATATGAAAAACAATAAACGCAATGCAACACATAACAAAAGCAACCGAAAAGGAAAGGTCGTAGGAACCAGTCCATTCACGTAAACTTCCGGTCACCAACGCCCCTGTTGCATTTCCTAACAAGCCAAAACCTGAAGTAAGGTAATTCAATCGTTTTCGTCCACCTTTCTTCATGAAGCTTACCAAATAATGAAGATTGTACTACACCAATACGTGAAAGAGGAAAAACACTGGGAACAATAGAATATAAACAATTAAAAGTAGATCCATAACCTGCTCCAAAAGCTATGGCAAAGAGAAAAAACTGAAAACTAGAAGTTCCCAGTGAGGGAAGACGAGTATACTGATTTGCATTGGTTCCAGGAAGAAATAAAATAATAATACCAGCTGCAGCTGAAGCTGAAGAAAAGGCAGCAAGTCTGTATCTATCATGTGTATCTCCTAAATGACCTCCAACAAGTTTCGCAGCAAAAGCAGCACAATTAATGAGCGATAAAATCAGAGACGCATGACCCAATGAGAAGTCCGCGTCCACAGTTAAAAAGAATAAAATATTCTCATTAAAACAACCGTATGCATACTGAACACAGATATAACAAGCCATTAGAGAAAAATAAATAGGTGAGAATATAGAACCAGAATTAGTAAGACCTGACAACTTTTGGTTGTCATTACGACGAGGTCTTCTACTAAGAGACCTTCTCGAAACATTTCTTAAGGTCGGAGAACCCGAGGAAGATAGCTTTCCTCTATCTTGTAACCTTCTTGTTGAAAATCTTGGAGAGTATGATGCAGAACTCGGACTCTTCGGAATAAACTCTGAGTCCTTCAATCTCTTGGCAGCTGCAGGGAATCTCCTCCAAATGTAAAACGCTATAGGGACAGAAATAGTCCCCAAAGCTAACGAAAGCAGTTTCCAAATAAGTCTCCACCCTTTGCGGGCTGCCAAAGGACCAAGAGTGAAAGGAACCACAGTTCCAGCTAAGCTGAAGCCAGACAATACCAGTCCCAAGGCTAGTCCTAAATTTTCCTTAAACAGCTCAGAGAGTAGAAGAGAATAGACAGGCACTCCAGTAACTGAAGCAAAGGCAGCCAAACATATATGAAAGAAACAAAGTCCGGTAAAGTTTCGGACCAAAATGGAATACAAAAATGAAACGAAGCTCAGTCCAATGAAGCCAACTATGAGGAAGACACAAGGACCAACTGAGTCTAGAACTATGCCTTCTGGAACGAGAAACAAAACGTAAGCAATCTTCCCAATTGCGATAGGTACAGGGGCAAGAGCCAGAGAAGCTTTCAATTCCTTCACAACTAAAGGAAGTAATACAGCAGGTGCTATAAAGAAACATGACACTTGTAAAAAATTTAATAAAGCCGCGCCAAAGGCAATAGTCCAACACTCCTTTGGCTCCAGCGTGCCAGCAACCATTTCTTCAATCGGAAATTTTGTAAAAGTTCAAACGACATTTCACATGAACTGGCAAACATACAAGAATGACAATGTCTACATACTAATAGATAATATCTGTCCTGTACTTTGGCTTCTAGACTCTCTGACAAGTTGCCTAGAGGGACCCTCGCTAGTAATCTTCGAGCGATACCGAGAATCCTTTTCAGACCAACTACTCCTCCAAACGACCTTCACTTGGCAAACAAGGTGTTTCCAAATAGCAAACAGAGAGGTCTTGCGAATAAAGCTCAAAATATCTTCATTGAAATACTGATAAAAGGCAATTGCTGAAAGTAATCCAATTAAATAAATACTAATAAACAGAGTCAAATTCCAGCCAAACAATCGCATCAATTTTACATAAGACACAGTCTCTTCCAACTTCTGTAGGCGCTGTTGAAGTATTTCAGACTCTTGTCTAGCAACAACTGCCTGTCTTTTAGCATCTGACAAACTTGCTGCATATTCTGCTAGATGAAGTTCGACATATTGGCTTACAAGTGACTGATTCAGTTCCAACTGTCTCAACATTCTGGTCACTTGGCGAAAAATACTTTCTTCTACTGCCTCAGAAAATGCACTTATGTTCTGAAAACTGTCATTGTGTTCAGTTTGGAGATTCTCTGGTACTCCAGTCAAGTCTGAAAGATATGGTCTTGCAGAGGCTCCAGAAGTGGATTCATTCCATGGCTTGTTGTCACTGTCGATGCAAGTGTAATTGGATTCATCAACTAAAACTCCTGATCTGTTCCGAGGACCCGACAGAGTTGGGTTTAATGACGAATTTCTTCCATCCACTCCAACTATATTTGAAGCAGAAGCTGTCTTCTTTAAGGATGCTCCTGCTATAACTTCTGCAGCAACATGTCGATCCCTATTAGACTGCTCTAGGGCTTCCTTCCAATCATCTACGAGACGCTTCCCAAAAACCCTGACAAGGGAAATAGTGCAGAAAAATTCTCTTCCTTGAACACCAACAAAGAGTATTTTCAAATATCGAATAAAGGCATCGTCTCGAATTTCAAAGCACTGAATATCCCTAGTTTGATTAAATGCTGCAACTTGAAGTAAAATCCATTTATCCGTTGGAAATCTTTGCGAACCAAGCAGAACCAAATTCTTAGGAAAAGATGAGAAATATTCAAAGTTAGCAACCTCCACCCGTTTCAAAAGGATTTCCTCTGAAAGTTCTATGACGACCCATCTATTGTGTTTGCAGGGACTTAACATATACTTGTCTTTGTCTTCATGTAGAATGTTTTTAGCTCCCGTAGAACCTCTATTGGCAGCAAGTATTCTTGCTCCTGCATCAACGGATGCAAAGTTGAATCCATCTTGTGATAACGTTTCACCTGCTTCATAATGGAACTTCCGCGAAAATGATGAGCCAATTCTGTTCACAAGGCTCAACCATTTAGCAAACAACGTGTATATAGACCACTTCTCTTTTAAAACTTTGCCATACTTCTGACCTTCTGAATGATTTGTAAACAAAGCATTGGACTTAGTCTCGGGACTAGATATTCTTTGATGTTTCAAAGTAGCAAAGACAGCCATGTCAGCACCAGAATCTACAGGAAAGCTATTATTAACGTTATCCTTAAAATCTTCAACAGAATCACAAGTCTGTGGTTCTGCTTTGGAGAGATTGTAAACCACACTTTCAAGACTAGATTTGTTTTCTTGCAAACTTTCAAAATGAGGAGCATTTTGGTTCACTGGCAACGAACTGTTAACCTCCAGCATAGGTTCTATCTTTTGCAACTTCTGCTCAGTACTGTTGTCTTCCTTCTTTCTTTCTCTTTCGATATCAAAGTATACCTTATCCCTCCATTTTTCAAGAGAAACATAGCGTTCTTCACTGGTTTCCTTTTCTTCTTCACAAGAACTGAAGTGGCTGTTGTTCTCCGTGAGTAAAGGTTCCTCCGGTTCATTCCTTTTTCACAATAATTCAGCTGGACCATCTCTGTCCAATCTACCTTACCATAATTTGGTGCTTTCTAAAGTTGAGAAAACGGGTTCCGTTTGCTCCAGTTCATAAGGTTTCGAGGCAGCAACTGAAGTGTGGGCGCCAAGTGTAGGAAAAGGTGGAACGGAAGTGCAACTACTGGCATAACACAGAGTAGGTTCGCAGTTATCGAGATTTACTGCCGTTGAACAAATTATTTCAATAGTCTCTATATAGAATATGATAGCAAGCCAAGCAATGCCTAACAGACATTTCATTTTTGAAATCCACAGAAATCTACAAGAGAAGGATCGCTTGTGTCAATGGAACAAAAGCGAGTTTTACACTTTTTGGCACGTATAGGCGATAAGGTCAAGCATAAGGGAGACCTCGAGTCACAGATTTCCAAAGCTCTCGAAACTTTACGCCCAAGGCTTTCTGGTGAATACAGTAAGTTGCTGTTTTTAGCTGCAAGTCCAAGTTGAGCAAAGTATTGTGAAGAGGAAATTGCAGGTGCCCTGTTAGAATGTGCAACATTCTTGCCACACAAGTCAGTAGCCTATGCGGTTCTTGGGGGAGTTCTTGCAGCGTCGGATACTGAAGAATGTTATTCGTTTGTACAGTATCTGGCAGAGAGTATTCGTGATAGATTGGAAAGAGATCTTCACAGTTGCTCGTTTCAAAGTTGTCGCGCCACTTTTCGTTTTTGTGCCAATTTAACACAAGCAGCAGTTTTTAGCCCAAAAAGTTTCGTTCGTTGGTTAGAAATCGTAATAGATGAAGCTCTCAAGTCTCCTGACACTGATCTTGGTGGCAATCCGCAAGCAAGGAAGGATTGTCTCTTCTGGTTGTGCACCTCTACTTTACCTTGGTGTGGAAATATTCTTCAAGAGCGCTGCGCTTCTGAATTAAAGTCTCTTATAGATAAGATTTTGTCATTTCATCAACAAGCTTCTGACATCCTAGATGAAGGAGAAGGAGGAACACCAACTTTTGAAGATTTACTAGTTCCAGTGGAGAAGGATTATGTTCTTAAAAAGAGTCACAAGTTGAGACAAGTTATAGAACGATCAGTTGCTAAAGAGTGGCCTCGAAAGTACGTCTGTTGGCTATATGATGCCTTTGACACAACGCTTGCGAGAGGTTTAGAAGCAAGTTTGCCTTTGCTTACGATTCCATTGCATAGCAAAAGTCATGTATATCCATTTCCTGAGTACGAATTATCCTTAGGAATGGCTTCACAAAGTGACATTTCCTATGAGGATCGTGATATGAATTTCGATAGAATAATGGAGCATGCTCCTACTGATGATACTGATACTTTGAGAGATTTTTATATATCAGAGCTCGTAAGTGACACAATCTATAGCTTGAAGGATAATCACTCCTTGGCAGCTGCTGTTCTGCTTTCCTTTTCGTTTTCAGAAGTGGAGCCTTTTGTAGACGAAATGCAAACACACTCACACATTATTCGCACTATATTATCCAAGATGGTTCATTTGCCAATAACTGACGATTCCATTCTTTACTATCACGTTCTCCTCATAGATTTATGCTGTATGGAGGGCTCACAAGCTCCTCTGAAGCTTTTGATGGCTGTAGAAGAAATGTTTGCCATGGCGGATAAATATGACTCAGAAGTGTTCGACAGAATAACAGATTGGTTTGCCCGTCATTTAAGTAACTTCGGATACAAGTGGAATTGGGACGATTGGGTTTTTGTGACTGACAAGGAATCATACGATAACGAGAAACAACTATATCAGTTGTTATTCTGCAAGGAAGTTTTACATAAATGTCTTCGCCTGTCATATTTCGAACATATTAGCAACGCAATTCCTGCTTCTTTGCGTGAACTTCTGACAGAACCGGGTAAGGCAACATTGGACGAAACAGAGGAAGAAACTGCAGTAGCATCAGAACTTGCAAAACATATGATTGGAAAGGAGCGCAAGCCCTCATCGGAAATCGAGGAATTCCTTTCCCTTCGTTTTCCTTTTGAGTCTGATTTGTCTTCTGCATTTTGTACTCTCTGTCGTGCTTTGCTTATATCGGGATCAAAGACTTTTAGTCACTTCGATGTAGTGACGGAGCGGTATCTTGATCTCTTGAGAAAATTGTTTGCTATGGATAGAGCCAATATGAAGAGATTGATGATGTCCGAAATGAAAAATTATTGGAACAGTTCACCACAACATTTAGAGTACGTGTTGGAAAAGTTGTGGTCATATCGTCTGATTGACTGTTCGACTGTCTTTGATGCTGCGATTCCTCATCTGAGTGTAGAAGCGGATAACGAGAAGGCTTTAAAGGAACTAAGTGACGCATGGAGGTGGAAGTTTGTTCGCAAAGTGTTCGATAGGGTTAAAGAACACGTACAAATAGCTAAAGAAGAGTTGAACATGGCTGCGCAAGCTGCAAGTCAAGCAACTGAGGGGGAAATAGACGCTACCAATTTGAGACTAAAGACGGCACAAGCTGCCAATGATAATGCCATCAAGGAGCAGAAAGAAATATTCTTGCATGCCTTACGACGCACTTATGCTATTATGCAAGCTTTGGAAAAGATCTCTGAGCACCCAACGGATGAAACCAACAGTGAATCAGCATCTCTTCGGTTTCGAAATTGGACATCTATATGTAAATGGAGAGTTCTTGGCTTAATGAAGGAGACTATTCGGAAACACTTGGAGTTGTTTGAAACCACATCATGGGAGTCCTTGAAAGCTACTTTGAATTTTCAAGTGCCAATACAAGTCGTGGATACAGTTTTCCAAGAGTCAAAACAGTTGTTAAAATATTGTCGTGGAAAGACTTACAGTTTTTCTTAGATAAATGAGAGATCTTGTAGAGTTATTTTGCGTCCTATAGGTGGTTACTTGTCTGCTACCACTTATTAACAAGATGAGGGTTGTGGATGAAACACTGAGATGAAGCATCTTACTTCAAATTATCGAACTTCTTTCACTTTGAGAACACAAGTGATGAACTGTCATTTTCATAACACTGTAGCGAGTTCTTTTACTCACTCTCTTTGTTAAACCAACTCTCGTTTATCCTTTGTCTTCCAATTCATAAAGCTTCTCAGACCATTCGGCTATATCAAAAACAGGTTTTTGAATTGAGCAACTCAGCGTTTTGGAACTGGCAAAATGACGAATCTATTGTACAAGAATCTCTGAAAATAACGGAATCTTTCTTCAAATATGTCAAAAATATCTTTGTTCTTTAACTAGCAAATGTATACAACCCAGGACATTTTCTCGTAACCATGAATCGCAATACCTGTGTTTCCACCAACATAGGAACAAGTAGCGAGCTACAAACAAGTAAACAGTACTTTCTGGGTTACAAATTCAACATTTTGCCATATCCTTCATTACGAAAATAGAGAATAAATAGAGTATCGAATCTCCATGTAAAGTATCTCGCTAGCGCACTCGAACAGCCCTGCTGATCAATTAGGAAATAATGTCGTCCTCCCCACGTGAAACCCCAAGAGTGCAAATTCTTTATGCGGACGTGGTCAAAAATCATTCCTCTTCGTGACCGCAACTTTTCTGGAATTTTACGTAACTAATCGATCGAAGGATTAGTAACTTACCCAATTGAGCGCAACTTGGCAGTTTTCTTTCGATCATTTGTTGGTGCGCTTTTACTTGGTACTGTAGAAGTTTAAGTATTGGTTTTTAAAAAAAACCACGGTTGTGTTTATGGCAACAGACTTTTTACCTTCAAAACCTGTTACCAGAACAATGGAGGCCTCGAATAGGTCAAGTGCGGCAGGAGA
Source organism: Galdieria partita (assembly GCA_025991245.1). Taxonomy (NCBI): domain Eukaryota; phylum Rhodophyta; class Bangiophyceae; order Galdieriales; family Galdieriaceae; genus Galdieria; species Galdieria partita. The sequence goes on from BQMJ01000025.1 coordinate 96,537, forward strand.
CTATTCTTACAGAGAGGCGCCGCCTCAATGGCGCCATGATTCTTTCAGCTCGAGAGGTGGCCCTTACTCTTTTGACAGTCACAATTGGAGTCATCCAAACAGCTTTCAGTCATATACAAGAACAAACAGGGAAACTGCGTCCTTTCGAAGTGTGGCCGGTGTTTCAACTGCAACTAACCTGAATCCAACCAGTGGTGGCGCTTTGGTTCCTTACACAACGAAACCAAGTGCAGATTATTATCGTTCTACACCTGGTCCAGTCGTCTTCAGTGCCGAGCCACAGTCCAAAAAAACTGTTGGCAACCAAACAAAGGTAGAAACTTTGCTAGTCAATGTTTTGGTTTTTGTAACTTAAAAGATTTCTAGAGAGTTACTCGTCACGTGAAGGCTGTTTTATCCAGTAATCTGGAAGCTTTAACGCTGAAAGTGACAAAACCAAAATATAGAGCCCCTAGAGAGGTCTATGTCGAGCAGATAGTACACTTGCTCACAGGATTGGGAAGTCCAGGAGCAGATGTAAGAACTTGTAGTGACATTGTGAGGAAGTTATGGAACAAATGTCAAATTCAAGATTGGAGGGTTTGCTGCAAAGCTTTATATGTTTTCGAAAGGTATGTATTTTTTGCGTATCTTGGTAGACACAAGATTGAATTGTTGTAGAATATTTCGAGATTTGAGTTTCGAAGACTCCGTCTCGTTTAAGCGTTTCCTCTTGCAGAGGCAGAGTTACGTTTTACACGCAGGAGAAACCTTTGTAAATTTTGGTGCTCTTGCAAGGGTATGTCGACTTCCTTGTCAACGAAAACATAACTTTGTTAACTGGTGAATAGTTTGATGACAGTAACCCAGCCTCTAGACCAGAAGGGCCTCAAGTCAGCATTTATATCCGAAATTATGCCGCTTATCTTAGTCTTAGATTGAGCGGCTTTGAGAAGATGCAACAACTAACTGGAAAACATGATGTGAAACCCGGAAAGATGATTGATGAGTTTGGTAAGTGTTATTTGTTTTGTACAAAGGTTAACCATCTGAACTCTTATATTTAGGATATACAAGTGAAGCAGGCAAACGTGTTGTTGCAGAACTTCCAAAAAATACAATCTTTGAAACATTGTCACAAATGCAGGAGTTGTTGGATGAAATTTTGTTGAAAGTACGTCTCGAAGACGAGAACAAAGATAGCTGGTTTAGTACTGTGAAAGGGGTTCTTGTGAATGTAAGAATCATACAAGAAATATGAAAAGTGTTTACTGACAATTCTACAGGATGTGACTGTGATATCTTTGTATCCTGTTGCTTGTGACCTTCTTGACTTGTTCAAGAGTATACATGAAAATCTTGCAAGTCTCTTGGAAAATTTCTTCGATTTGGACCTTCAGAACGCATCCAGAGCCAGGGATATATATGCGCTGTATACCTTGCAAGTGCCTCGCGTTCAAGACTATCTAGAAATAGCAAAGGAACAGTTTCGGTATGTAGACACAATATGCTTTTCTCTCTTTGCTTAATGAGATTTTAGTACTCGTGGAATTCCTCTTTCTAGTGACCTTAAATATCATCCTTTGGATTTGCTTGACGATATGGATGAGTATATTGCAAGAAAGAGTGGTGAAAGAGCCAACGATGTGGAACGCCCTAAAGTAGAAAACAAAGTTGAAGTAGAATCTCCGACAGTGAAGGAACAGGAGTTAAAGAAGGACGAGAAGCAAGTGGAAAAGGATCTTATATTTGGAGATGATGAAAATACCCTTATTGAAGTCGAAAAATCGCAGGAGCAAGATGGAAAGTCCGGTTTCGACTTTTTTGCAGATTTTTCCACATCGCGCAACGAAAAAGTAGTAGGTCCAGCTTCTTCAAACCAAAGTCAAAATGGTGGATACAAACAGTTTGGAGCGTGGAAGGATCCCAATGAGCAATATTTTCAGCTGAATGTAAACAGATCGTCCGAGTTGTCACACAATATCTCTCCCAGACAGGTGAACAATTCAGTGGTGGCGACAGGCGCCAGTTTTCAGAACACTTCATCAAATAGCCGAATGTCAGTTTCAAAAGTTTTACAGGAAAGTTTAGAAAAATCAAAGAGCACGGAGAAAAAAGAGATGGCATCTAGGCAGAAAGAGCCTGTTGCCATGGACAGTGACCCAAATAACAAGAGAACCACAAATGGAACAGTGGTTCCTTATAACGCTGTATCATTTAGTGAAACTCTGTCTGAATTTTTTGATAGAAGAGTTATCGAATCGAAGACAATAGAAGTTAAAGTGACAGGTAATGAGCGTCATTGAGTTTACTTATTATATTGAAAGTTTCGAAGATCTTGAAGGAGAGTTGAGAGACTTGAAGAATGAGCAAAATTACCTGAGGAGTCGACTTGACTCTTTAGCGTCGGAATATGAGCGGAAGAGACGTGAGGCTTCACAGTTACGAGTTCAAGTTGTTTCGGCGCAAAAGAAACTCGAGGAAGACTTGTCAAAGCTGAAACCGTAAGACATCTTTATTTATGCTTGTTTGGTTTCCACTTATTCTTTCATAGGAACGAATCGTTGGATGCAGGAGAACAGCTGAAGATGGATTTTGAAAGAAGAGTGAAGGGCAACGAGAGACTCTCCAACGAGTTGAACGTGCTGTATCAAGATGTTCGGACCTTGTCGACTAAAACTCCGTTGGATATTAGCACTGTTCGGAGGGCTTTGGATAACATACTGGAGGAATTTTATCGTTTGCCTTCAATGAAAAAGGATGCACTAGCTTCAGGTTCTTTGCTATTCACTCAGAAGATTATGGATTCGCAAACGCTTAGTCAGTTGATTGGTTTTTTAGACGAGATATATCGAGCTGTGTATTATGCACTTAAGGTAGGCACTTTTCAAGAGAAACTGTCTTTGCTTATTCTTCAATAGAATGCGTCGGAGAATAGTGTGTCAAATACTTTCAATTTTGCAGACGTTCAAAGTGCTGCTTTCAATATATATGAGCTGCGAAAGAAATTTACAACATCGTTTGATATACTTTCATCGGATATCAAGAAAATAGCCACAGCATTGGAACAGCAACAGGGTGTCTCGACTGGGACATTTATAGCTGCTGAAAGCACCTATGATGATGATAGCTCTAGCAGCAACTCGGAATTTGAGATGAATGGGAAATATCAAGGACCTCGATATCGCAATCCATTCGATGAAGATTAAGGGGATCCTTATTTTTGATATAAGTTGTGACTGTAGATACTTGGTTCCCTTGTACACAGAACCTGAAATGTTTTGTGGTGTTGTTTTAGTATTCCTGTTGTAAAGATGACAATTTTTGTCATAAGGTAGGAAAGAAGGATAGTATATATATATAAAAGCAGAGATATATATTGCTTTGTTGTTTCTTTATGTATCTTTACAGACAGCCATGTTTTGTCGTCTGAGCTTTGCAGACTTATACACAACAGATAACAAGAATATCTATTAATGCCAAGCCTCCAAGTACTATGCTAGTTACACCAACAGGCAAATACCACTTGTGATATTTACTTGTTATTGCTTGATAACAGTCTATTGTATAGTTACAGCCACTTGTGACGCTATTGGTACAAGCCTTGTCAAATCCGCAACAATGATAACGGTCTTCGATTGCTACAACTGAGGAAGGATGGTTTTGCTCAGTATTTTTCCAAGAATCACACAGTGTCGACTTCAGAGTAGAGACGTTATCTCCGTTGGCCAACATAAGAGTTACTATTGCCATAAACAACAAGACAAGGAATACCGCAACCAAAAGAATAAAATAGATCAACTTGAAGAACTTTCCACAAAAACCGGAATGAAATGCAACAAATCCAACAGCTCCGATGACTGCTAAAGTTGCTCCAACCACTATAGCAGCTATTCCAAAGTTTGTGACTGCACTCCAAAAACCTTCCACTAGTTAGCTTTCCAAAATTGTTTACAAAATTACGCAGAACATACTACTTGTCCAGTCCAAATCAAACTTTCCTGAGTGGGTTACTTCCGCATATATTCCTACACCCACAAGCGTTAGTCCACCAAGCTAAGACAAGTTAGTCCATGAGAGTTCTCCATTGGAAACAACATACCAAAAACAGAGCGGACATTAGCCCGTGATATAACATGGAGAAAAGTCCTTTGTTATCTCTTTTAGAGCCCATACTGCGGTAGCTGCTTTTCCTAAAGTTACCACTAAAGAACCTTGTCTTTCTCATATTTGCCAAACAGCCAAACACAAATCGTTTTACAACGTCAGCACAAATCAGCTAGTTGAGGGAAAAATGCTTAAAGATACTTCCACGTGGCTAAGACTGAGGTTGAATTGAAATATTTCAAGCTGACTGGAATTCTTTTAGAAAAGTGCTTTTACTGAAAATGAAATATTTGTTAGACCTACAAGTCTATCGATACAATGTTATCCATGATTGTAACTGGAAAACAGATGAGGAAAAAATTTCATTTTGCATTTGATCCAACACAGTGTTTCTTATATTCTGTAGAATTTCTAGAGCTATCTCATTCTATTGTATTGGTCAAAAGTTCACTTTGCAGAATCGCAAATATTCATTGGCCATTTTGGAAGTAAAAGAGACGATTGGGGGGAATGGCAACAATGGCAGCCAATAGTAAAGGAGAGTTTCTGGAACCCGACTATGGAGCTGCAGACACAAGTCATTATGTGGAAAATTGGGACCAACCTTCTTTGGAACCTTCCCAGACGACAGCCTCTGTTCATCTTTCGTACCTGAAAAACTTTTTCGACTTGGATACTTCCGTAAGAGACACTCGATCTTCAACACCTAATATGACTGGCTCAAGGACAGTTAGGATTTTCTATTACGTTGTCGACGGGCGTTGTTTCCCATCGGCAAAAAGATTCTTGACAATCCGGACAACGAAGAGGCCGACATTTATGGTTGGGTATGGATACCGACAACCGTAATTCTGGTACTATCCGTCAACTCTAGTTTATTCGTGTTTTTCAGTGCACTATTCCATCAACAAGATGCTTCAGTTTCACATATATCAGGTGTCAATTTTCGGAAGTTCTGGATATTCAGCGTCTTGGTTTATGGCTATAACATCGTTATTCCGGCCATTCTATGGGGCGTACTTGTTTGCACCACGAGTCGACAACCTATTTTACACTTGTTTTGTATTTATGGCTATTCGTGTACAAGTTACATTTTTGCTTCGCTTATAAGTATTATACCCTTTGAAGTTATTTATATTGTTTCATTTGGTAAGATATCAACTCAAGTATCGAAAGCTATGTTTTTACGTATGTGACAGTGATTGCCTCTATCGTTTCTTCTATTACGTTATTTCGTAACATTTTTAGTGAAGACGAGGTTTCTGAATCTACGCGATCATTGTATTTATTCAAGATAATAGCCACGTTGTTGCACGTAGCTTTTGGAATTGGGCTGTTGATGGTCTTTTTGTATGGAACCTGAACTTTGTTAAGCTCATTTACGTATTAAGATACAATGAAACTTATGTTGAGTATGAATATGATTGGTTTCTCGACGAAAACTGTAAAAGTCCTCCATTGGCATAAACTTTTGAACAAAGCCTTAGATAGTCAAGCCATACATTCTTCCTACTCCTATTGTTGAATTTTTCGCATGGAGAGGTGTGTAGGTTTAGTTGACATTTCCAGCAACAAAAGTTGTCTCAATGTCAATAGGAACAAGACAACTACTTTCTTATTGTTGTTGAGTAGTCGTAACTTCAACTATTCAACCAGGATTAGCTTATGTAAACGCTGTCTATTGAGGCATCCGAGAAACTGTATTTCTACTGGGTATAAACTACCAAAGCACAAAGAAAACCCCTACTTGTGGCCTGCCTGTTCTTCAGTAACCGATGAAACTCTGACTGAACTTAACAAGGAACCTTTTCATATCGTTTCCAATCCCCCAAAGAGAAACTGTCTTTGTGAACAAATAGACAGGAGCAAACTTGGAAGTGAACTTGTTCTGCAAGGTTGGGCGCAATCTGTCCGAAATAAAGGCAATATTATCTTTATTGTATTGAGAGACCGATCTGGAACCATTCAGTGCATAGTTGATAGTCGCTGTGAAGATCATGTACGATTGGTAGCCAACGTAAGTATTCACTTTTGTTTGGTTTATTGTTCTTTGAGTCTTCTTTAGAAAGTTAGATTGGAATGTGTTATTTCTGTCAAAGGCATTTTATGTCTTAGAGAAGAGTTTTCTATGAATCGTACTGTTCCTAATGGAGAGTTTGAAATAGTCGTTCAACAGTTGGATATACTTGCTTCCACTTTACCACTTCCATTCGCGATAACTCCAAGCAAAGCAAAGGAAGAAGATATAAGTGAAGAGGTCCGATTGCGCTATCGTTATTTGGATTTGAGAAGAAAACAAATACAATCGAATCTCATCACTCGTCATCGAGTTTGCATGTTGGTTAGAACTTATCTGGATTCTTTTGGTTTCATTGAAATAGAAACTCCATACCTGACCAAGTCAACAGCTGAAGGTGCGAGGGACTATATCATACCTTCTAGAGTCCATCCTGGAAAGTGTTATGCTCTTCCACAATCACCGCAGTTGTATAAACAAATTTTGATGACTGCTGGAATGGAAAAATATTTTCAAATCACTCGATGCTTTCGCGATGAAGACCTTCGTTTCGATCGCCAACCTGAGTTTACTCAAATTGATTTAGAAATGTCCTTTGTGGATAAGGAGCAAGTGATGAATATATCCGAGAACCTTATAAGGAAAGTTTTCAAGGAGATTATAAACTATGAAATTGGAAGTATACCTATAATGGATTATCAAGATGCTATTCGTCATTACGGTGTAGATGCTCCAGACCTTCGGTTCGATATGCACTTGTTTGATATTACTCACACTCATGAGGTTCAAAGTTGTAAATGGGATCTAGTTAGTGAGAGAATCCGACGAGGAGAAATCATAAAAGGTTTTATTATTCCTGGAAAGTCGATACTAATTACTAGGAAGCGCATAGATGAATATAAGAACTTTGTAAAAGACTATGGATTGGAAACTTTATTTTATGGGAAAATAGAAGAGAATGGAGGAGTTGTGGAAGGTCCTATGAAGAAGTTAGTGGAAAGAGTGGAATTCGATTCTAACAGCAACTCCATAGGAAATGTATTCCGTTTGTTGAATATCAGTTTGTCAAAAGGAGACTTTATTTGGCTTGGTGTAGGTGAACCATCTTGTGTGAATAATAGTTTGGGTCGACTTCGAGTTCGAGTAGCCAAAGATTTGCAAATTGTTCCTAAAGAACGCTTTTCTCTGTGTTGGGTTGTCCATTTTCCTTGTTTTGAGTACGATACGGTTCTTCAACGTTATGTTGCAGTTCATCATCCGTTTACTAGTCCTGTTGTGGAGGATATTCCTCTTATCTATGATAACAAACTTGATTCTATTTTGAGTATACGGGCAGCAAGTTATGATTTGGTTTGTAATGGTCATGAGATTGGCGGAGGTTCCATTCGTATTCATTCTCCACAATTACAACAACAAATATTTCATCTCTTAGGTATGTCCTCTGAGCAACAACGAGAAATGTTTGGATTTCTTCTCGATGCATTGTCTTATGGAACGCCACCTCATGGAGGCATTGCTTTTGGTTTAGATCGATTACTAATGCTTTTGACCCATTCTGAAAATATAAGAGACGTTATTGCTTTTCCAAAGACAACTTCAGCTCTAGAACTCATGAGTGGAGCTCCAGAAAAGGTATCCAAAGAACAACTAGACGAAATTCACATTGGTTGGAAAGATGAAATAGCAAATAAGATATAGCAAGAGCATATATATATATATGAGTTGAAATCTTTTATTTCGTTTGTTCTTTAGGAGTGGTTGGACTTTGCATATCGTTTCTTCCAAACAGTTCTTCCTAATCATCATAAACTTGCAAGGCCAAAAAGAGAAAACCTTCTTACTAAAGTTTGTCCTGCTCTTTGATAAGTTCCACCCTGTTTGGACATTTCAGGACAAGGTCTATAAACTTTGATAGGCCACCACTTCCAAATGGCTCCCAGACCTCCCACTATACGTCCCTTTCCATCACAACCTCTTAAAACTCCACTTTCACGACCACAACCTAAACAACTTTGTTCTAAAGCTTTCCATAGATATTTACTATTTTTGGAATAAACATTCTTTCTTCTCTGTTGTGCGACAAAAGATTTGTGCTGTGTTGCTATTTCCAATGGCACGAAAGCAAACAACATTTCCTACAGGAGATGAAATACAATCTCCATGGCATGATATTTTCATCATCTTTGTGTGGTTTGAAACCGAAAACACTTTGAGTGATCAAGAATATGAGTACATTAGAATGATGTATAACTACAATGGCAGCTGAGCATATTCAACTACTTTCTACATTGAAAGAAGATTGGGTTGGTCATAGAGTGATCTGAACAGGCCTTGCGAGTTTCCATTGGAATGGTACTTGGTTTCTTGATTGCTGCAAGTTACTGTCGTTGTTCATATATTCCTGTTGGTAAAACGAAAAGATTGCCACCCAAAAAATCTTGTTTACTTCTAGTTCCCGTTAATATATATTCCAGAACATCCAAGTTGCTAGGTATAAAAAAGGTTTGCAAGACAAAGTGTTTCCCTCCCATGAAGAGTTTCAGCAAGCAACCTTATGAAATGTCTTTTTATAATTCAATATGGGTCAACTATAAGTGGTCTCTCATCGTCAACTCTTCCATATTTACTGTTTTGCTGCTTTCCAATCAACGTATCTTGACACGTAGTGGTCTTCTTCACGCTTATCTTCTAGGACTGTTGCTTTGGTGTTGTTTAGGTTTTGGGGGTTGGTCAACTTGTGCCTTGTTTCTTATTCTGGGGTCGTTATGTACAAGAATAGGCCGCCATATCAAAGAAGAAAAGGGAATTGCTGAAAAGCGTGGTGGAGCTAGAGGACCGGAGAATGTTTGGGGTGCGGCAGGTTCAAGTGCCGTTTGTGCCCTGTTGTACGGTATTTTGACTTTTTGCGGAGTAGCCAAACTATCATTGTTACAATTAGCCTTTGTAGCTTCACTCAGCAGTAAAATGGCGGATACGGCTTCCAGTGAAATAGGAAAAGCCTATGGCAAGCGCACATTTTTGGTGAGCAATTGGAAACCAGTAGCAGCAGGAACAGATGGAGCAATAAGTCTGGAAGGTTCTCTTGCGGGGATTCTTGGAGCTTTGATACTGTCTTGTTGGGCCTGGATAGTCGGTTGTATAAGTTTTCAAGGAATATTCGTAACTACTATTGCTTCTCTCATCGCTAATTACGCAGAAAGTGTTATAGGCGCCAACTTTCAATCAAAGGTATGAAATATATATTGATAGATAAGACGCACATTGAAAAAGTTGACTCAGTGGCAAATTTCGAATGAATGCGTAAATGCTGTGATGACATTCACAAGCGCTTTGGTCGCATTTGGTTTGGGTGTTGGTTTAGGTGTCAATCGATGATGTCCAAACCACTTTTCATTCCTTTATACGAATAAGAATAGATATTTCCATAGAGATACATTGAATATCGGCTAATATTCTCTTCATGAACTTTAAAGCAAATCTTTCAGTGACTACCTTCAACTTGTTGGCACCCTGTTACCGTAAGATTGACGTGACACAAGGTTCAGCACAATATTCAAATAAGAGACAGCCTCCTGAGAGAACTATCTGTGGAGCTGAAAAGTTGAACTGTAAAGATGGAGAGTGCCTTGCCGCTACGTCTCCCAAAGTCACAAAGTTAACGTCCACAAACGACGCTAACCAGAGTGACCATTCTCTGGTTTCGCTTAATACCTGGAAGAAATGGTCCCAATTTTTCTATGAAAGTATACAGAAATGCAAAGCAAGCACAGGTTGCAAGATACTGGAGTCTCAAGTAAAGGAAAGCTGGAAAGCGAGGGCACAAAAACTTGTCACCTTTCTCAAGGAGCAACTGGGAACGGATGTCATTTGCTTGCAAGAATACTGGTGCAAGCAGCCAGAGTGGTGCAGTATTTTTGAGGATCATTTCTTGAATGAATATGAATTTTATACAGCCAAAAGGTCTGGGGAGAAGGCAGACGGTCTGGTTACCTTGGTGAGAAGAAATTGTGACTGGAAGGTTGTAGATACTGAAAAATATTACTTCCGTGACTGTGGGGAACGTCTGTTACTAGCAACGGTTCTTCGTTTGAACACTATTGAGGATAATGGGCAACAACTGAAGGAAGACCCTTTTGACTGTTTAGTTATCAACACTCATCTTTCCTTTCCGCATGGAAGTTGGGGTAAAAGTTTACGTTTAACTGAAGTGAAGAAACTGTTGGAATTTATTGACTCGTATTTGGAACTTCATCCAGGACAAGTGAAAGCAGTTGTTGTGTTGGGAGACTTCAATTCTTCTTTGGAGGACCCAGTTTGTCAACAGGTTATCGGTCGTGGCTTTGCAAATAGCTATTACTTGACTCATGGCAATGAAAACGTCGTTACACATTGCAATCATAAAGGTCAGAGTTTAGCGGTAGATAAAGTTTACTTCAAGTTGGTGACTTATTCTGAAAATGTTCCAGAATACCTGTCAAATAAGAAGTGCTCTGAAAATGGTTCATCAGAAATGCCATACCTTAGTTCATCATTGGCTGAAGGTTCCAAAGTTCGTATGGTTCCTATCGAAGCAACTGTTTTTCCCCCAAGTTTAGGAGTCGAACAATGGCCAACTGTTTCTGAATACAACTTATCGGATCACAGACCACTTAAAGTCATGTTTGAAATTCAATTTCAAGATATCTAAAATGGACAAGTTACATTTCAGGTTTCCTAACTCGGATAGGGTGCATGCAATAGGGACATTCGCCAAAGTAGACATCAAAACTTTGGTGAGCATCCGGGAGGGAACGTAACCATTCATAGAGACACATCGTGTGATAATATTTTCCACAACTCTCCATTTCACAGGGAATGTCGGGTGCTCCAATGCCACTTAACCAGCCAGAATAACAAATTCCGCATTCCAGTTGACCATTTTCTTTCTCTTCCTTCGTCTTGGGTTTAGATGGAAATGTAATATTCATGAGTTTCTCGAAATTTTGCCGTGGATAAAACTGACTGTTCCATTTTTCTAAATTTTCCCCTAATCGAGTTCTTAATATGGCTGTATTCTTTTCTGGTCCTAAAAAACGAAGGTTAGGAATACCACGTGGACAGCGAGGGGAGATCTCTATCCACAATGAACATCGACTATCTAGTGCTATCCTTCTGTACAAATGCTTTCGCAAACTTTCCATAGGTTCAAGAATCCACGTGTTGTTGTCCCAATCATCCATAACATCAAACAATTCTTGTTGTTCGTGTATAAACTGCAAGCACTGTCTATATATATTCGCCAAGTTGTCATTTTCTGGCTGACTACCTTTCAACCACGGAAAAGAAAAGCTAATAGGTGCCTCTATATAACATAGTGGAGCCTGGGATGGATAATCATCAGTCAGTACACAACGCAAAAAGTGCTTCCGTTCCTTGGCATCGACCAACTCAAAAGTTATCTCGTTCAAATCCTCACCAATGGAAAAAACACAATCCCATCCAACTTGACACAGTTCATCGAAAAGACGTCGATATAAGTCGGAACCACGTAACTTTCTCCAAGTATCATTCACCGAAGACACTGCAGTGGCCCGGGATATCAGTAAACGCAAGTTCAACAAATATTCGTAAGCGCTCTCACACGTTTCAGAAAGTCGATCTAAGATGGAAGAAAAAGGCTAGTTGGTAGTAAGTAAAAAGAGTTCAAACCACAATAGTCAAAATACCTCCAACACTTGTCGAAGCTGGTTGTCCACAAACAACTTCAACTTGCGGTGACTCGTTCTTGCCACTTCAACTCTTACAAAGTAGTCTATTTCGAAAACAGAAATGATACCTTGAAACACTTCTGATTCACTTGTATGTACAAGGAGACTAGGGAATTCCTTTGGTAAACAAGTATCCAGAAAAGTGGTCGACTTCTGCATTAAATTGAAGAGTTGTCTTTATTAAGAATGTGTGGAATAAGACGATTCCGTTTTCTCCAATTCATAAGATAAAGACATGGAAATAGAATTCCTCTTTGTGGGTAACCAAAAGGAAAAAAGTCTTCGAATTGCGGTTAAGAGCCTACTCATCATAACAGTCTTTTTACTCTGTTCTTCCTGAGACTTCGAGGAGTCTGAATGAAGTTTGACCCTCTTTTCTAGTTCACTTATTTGTTGTTGCATGATAGACAATTGTTCATTACGCCAATCTACCACTCTTTTTAGTTTTGCCAAGTCTTTCCACTCTACAAACAATTTGAATACAACAAAAACAAATAGAGTCGGGTAGATACCTGAAGTTTCGTTGGTTTCCGAGTAAGAATCTACACTTAGTGTTTCTACACTTGGTTCGACACTGGAAACATGCGTTTTCTCTTCTTCCTGGGCAGTATAGCCACTTGACTTTTCAAATTCACACAGAAAGTTATGAAACTCGCAGAGAAACTGCTGCTTTTCCTTCATTGACTGCTCCAATTTCAAATTCTTCCCTTTAAGATCCTCTTTTACTTGTTCTAGTTTTAAGATTTTGTCCTCCTTTTCTGCACAATCTAATTGTAGTTGATCCACTTTGAGTCTCTTTTCTCGGAGCTCCGCACTTATTTGTTGAAGCGCTTCGTCACGAACCTCAAATGCCATTTGATACTGTTGAATCTTTTGTTTCAGCTTTTCGTTTTCATTAGAGATAGAACCCAGCTGACTATTGAGCTGTTCTATTGACATTTCAAGTTGCTTTTTGACATCCTTCAGCTGACGAACTTGCTTTAAAATGTCGCTTTTCTCTTCTTGTAAAGTAGAGTTTTCTTCCAACTGCTCTTCAAATAAATTGGAAATATTATCAAAGTCTTCACGAGCCTTTTCAAGTTCCTTTAAATGGATTTCTACTTGAAGTTGTATCTGTTCTAATTCCTCTTCGACAAGCCTTTTTTTCCTTTCTGTCTCTTTCAACTTTTCAGACAGTTCTTCATTTTGTTCTTGGAACGTGTTTTGTGTGAATTTTCTTTCCCACTCTTCTTTCTCAAGCTCTAATGTCCGTACTTCTATGTTGCAGAGAGTTAGCATACCAAACTCAGAGTACTCTAGCTTACTTGATTCAGTCTCTTTTATTCTTTCCAATAGGATTGCATTCAAACGTTTAAGATTTGGAAATTTTTCTTGTTCTACTTTAAGCAACGAAGCAGCATCCTCTACAGTCGTGTTTTCGAGACAAGGAGTTTCTATTATTTGACCTTCGGACTTCTTGTGCGTTGCTTCGTTTTCCCAGCTGCAGAAATGGTTCAAGCACTCCATTTTTTGGCGCAAAGCTTCTTACCTCTCATTTTCTTTGTTGACTCGTGCACTTTCTTGTAAGGGTGATCGAACGTGGGTGGTTGCAGAAGGCATGAACGAGGAAAACATTTCAAAATTTCAAATTTTACCCAAATGGCGCCTTTGGAAATTCTTTTTTTTCCATGAATCGCTCTTCATTGGGCGCGTCCAGGGAGGCATCGGACTTGTTCAAAAGTGTTTCCTTACTTCAGTCGTTCATCTACAGTATTGATAACGACTCTCTAACTATAGAAAACAAATATAATTTGTTACTAGACCTAATTTTGATTCTAGAAAATGCTGCTGACGTCATTCAAACTTCGCAGGGAGAAAGTGTCTTCCAATCTTTGATGCTGTACAAAGAAGCTATCAAGTAGTCATCACTTTCTGTATGTACATATGACTGGTTTACTTTTCTATCTGTAGGTATAAAGAACATCTCTGGAAACTAGAAGACAAGCTATGCTCCAAAGACGCTATGGAGAGTATGGAGAACGAAATGCGAGCCAAACTGAATAGTCAGTACCCTACCTTTATAAAAGCAATAACAAGACAACGGAAAATGGTTGATACCGAGTCTCTTGAGAATGTTTCTTCAGCAACCTTGCGAAATATTTTAACGAAAAGTTGTTTGCTGGGTTTTTCACAACCATGTGACAAGGTAAACCAAAAAGAACATATCGATACTGCCAACGTGAGCGTCGACAGCCGTGAAAAATATCTTCCTCCGGAAGACAGGAATACTGTACAAAAGGAAGATGAGTTGGATCAAACAGAATTACAATCAGATGCAGACCCATCAAACTATCCAACTCACCCTCATACTTTCCAAAAAGCTTCTGAATGGTTTTCTGCCAACAAGTGCGTCTGAACACTTTTGACCGTTTATAGCATTCAAAGTTTACTTTACATAGGAACAAGACTAGCTCAACCAGTAATGGAATCAGTCAAATGAAAAAACAACCGATGAAAAAGAAAGGGTTTCAAGTCCCACGACGACTAGATGACGATAATAATGACAATCAAGCAACTTCAAAAGAAGAAGAAAACCGACTACCTCAAATTCCCAATGTTGAACCCAGACTTGTTGAACTCATAACGAATGAAGTTTTAGAGAAAAATCCGGGAGTCGGATGGAATGATATTGCAGGTAATATTCTCGATTCATTGAGTGATGTTGGATCACAGCTTCTAAGGACTTGAATTCGCAAAGAGTTGCGTCTTGGAAGCGGTGGTTTGGCCTATGATGCGACCTGACATATTTTCTGGTATTCGTCGTCCTCCTAAAGGACTTTTGCTCTTTGGACCTCCAGGGTAAGTTGTCTATCTATAGACATCATACGACAACCCCATCTCATTATATTCAAGAACCGGTAAAACAATGATAGGTCGAGCCATTGGTAAGTCGTTGCCTTGATTGTCGAAACCAAATTCATGTAAAAAAGCTTCCAGAGCTGGAGCAACGTTTTTCAATATCAGCGCTTCTTCTCTAACTTCAAAATGGGTGGGAGAAAGTGAAAAGATGGTAAGATGGCAACAATTTATTCCCTTTCTGCTTTATATTCCTTCCAAGGTCCGTGCGCTTTTTGGAGTGGCAAGATGCCATCAGCCTGCAGTTATCTTTATAGATGAAATTGACTCACTGCTGACACAAAGATCCGAAACCGACCAAGAGTCTTCTCGACGACTCAAAACGGAATTTCTCGTGCAAATGGATGGAGCAGCCTCAACAGACGATGACCGCATTCTGGTTGTTGGTTGGTACATTTTCTTCATTAGAAACAGATGTTCATACAGAGTCTCCTTAGGAGCCACAAATCGACCTCAGGAACTGGATGAAGCAGCTAGACGCAGACTAATTAAACGACTATACATCCCGTTACCCGACTCCAAAGTAAGGTCAACTTGTGTTGACGTCCTTTGACAGCTGAACCAACGACATAACAGGCAAGAAAGTGTCTTATATCCCGACTTGTCCACTCGCAAAAGCATTCTTTGACAGAAGAACAGCTTGAAGCCCTAACGGAAAAAACTCAAGGTTTGTTACTCAAACAGTTTCTCAACCACAATGCTCAACCCATGTTATTTGACTAGGATATTCTGGATCCGACTTGCGAGCTCTGTGTGCAGAAGCTGCGATGAGTCCGTTACGAGAGCTTGGAGAACAGTTGGAAAATATATCTGTAAGAAAAGCAGCCATGCTTTGTTCCTCAATACTGAATACTTGTGTCAAAGTTGGAAAACGTGCGGTGCATTGACTACGAAGACTTCATTTCGGCTCTGCGACTGGTACGAGCCAGTGTCGCAACAGCGGACCTCCAAACCTATAAAATTTGGAATGATCAGTATGGATCGTTTCCGATACAAGTCACGCGAGACCAAAATTGAAGATTCGTTTCTTTATTATAACACCTTGTCTGGTGCATTATTTCTTCTTCGAACTGGTGGTAACATTGAATTTGAACAGGATAATATCTCCATCTTCAACTATATAATTCTTTCCTTGTTGACGATATCTACAAGATTCAGCAATGGGCTGGACTATACATTTATGATATTCATAAACTTACTTTCCTGCAGCTTTTAAAGCACTTTCAGAACCGTACTCTTTCAATTCGTCGTATTTCATTACTTCAGCACATATAAAACCCTTTTAGCAAGCATTTGAATTTCCACACAAACACACACAGAGGAAGTACTTGTCTATACCTTTTCAAAGTCCGAGTGAATCGTTCCCGCAGCTTGTGGTGCAAGAGTACCCCTTCGAATAGTCCAACATTTTACTTCATCTTCTCCTGCCGTAAAAAAGTATATCAAATGAAGCGCTTGATAACCTGCTTTGATAATTTTCGGTAAAGCACTCGTTGTCTAACATTCCCATAAACAGAAATACACCAATAAATACATAAAAATCATAAGGACCATCGTTACCTTATTTTCCTCTAAATATTGTTGTGCGAGTTCGGGACTTTGACTCTCTAAATCTAACAACTTGGACTCCAAATCTGCAGAAAAAGGTATAATCATTTCTCCAGTTCTGGAGTCAACCCATTCCTTAATCTTTGGCAACCATTTGTTTTTCTTTCTAATATAATCTTTTTCAGAAAGGTTGACAAGATAAACTTGCGGCTTTGCAGTCAGGAAAAGATGTCTATTCAATATTTCGATCTCACTGTTGGACCATTCGCCCGATCGAATAGGCTTCCTCGAATCCTCCAAAAAGCTCTTGACTTTCTTCAAAGTTTCCAATTCCAGTCTTTGCTCCTTTGAAGCATTATGTCCCGCTCTGTTAATCTTGGTTTCTTGTTCTTGTATTTCGCGTTGCAAACGATCCAAATCCTATTGGAACGAAAAACGTTAAAAAAATTCACAACTTTAGCTATCCATACTTTCAAAATCAGTTCTTCTGATATGATGTCGAGGTCTCTAACAGGATCTACGTTACCTTCGACGTGAACGACGTCTTCTTTTTCAAAAGCACGACAAACGTGGAAAAGCCCATCAACTGCCTACAAAAAAAATACACAACTATTCAACTAGGCCCATAACACTATCTATGTTCTTACCATAATATGGCTTAGGAAAGCATTGCCTAAACCTTGACCTTCGTGAGCACCCTTCACCAATCCTGCTATATCCCATATATCGAGAAAACCAGGCACTTTACTCGACGGTTTGTAAACTTCACACAACCAATCAAATCGTTCATCCGGTACAGGTATTCTTGCTTCGTTGGGATCTATTGTGCAAAAGGGGTAATTTTCTGCTGACACCTAACAGCAACGTGAATAGATGAGGCGCGATATTAGAAACTATAGCATACGCTCAGCTTTGTCAAAGTATTGAAGAAAGTTGATTTTCCCACATTAGGAAGTCCAAGTATTCCCATCTTCAAGTTGTGAGAAAATCTTCCTAAAACGGCCTTTTGTGGTTCTTCTTCTTTCTTCTTTGGCGCCATGACAGTCACACACAGAAAGGCGACAACCACTCACGCAACATTCGATACAACAACGATATGGCTACGATAAAGATGTGAATGGCACAATCCAAAATTTTCTTTCATTCTCACAACTTTCAACTATGTGATGTCTGTTCTTTTCATTTTACAAAGTGAGTACAGTTTGTGAATAGTTTTGAATTGGGTTGGTGGGGTTATTGTGAGAGCGCCATCGATAGTTTCATGTGGTTATTATTCATCAACCAAACATATTCTCCCTTTCTTAGCAAAGGTGGTCTACACTCCAAGAATTATTGTCCCCTGTGTTTTAGACAATCTTCTTTTTTCCTTTTGCACCGAAAGAAGCGCCTAGTACAAGTATCCATGACGGCAACCAGTGACCAGTTAAAGGGCGCCAAGGAAGATGCTTTGAATCAAGCACAACTTCCACTTTTGTTGAGGTTTTACAGAATGTTGAATTGCGTGTGTCTCTTTTGCTAAACTTTCATAGAGCTGCTAAGGGTTTACCAGTTGAACGTCCTCCAGTTTGGATGATGCGTCAAGCTGGGAGGTATATGAAGGCTTACCAGGAGTTGGCAAAGAAACACCCCTCTTTCCGAGAACGTTCGGTTAGTAAAAGGATAAACTTAATGGGATACTAATGGAGCCAATGAGTAGGAAAATCCAGAGCTTGCCATTGAGATATCGTTACAACCCTGGCGTGTTTTTCGTCCCGACGGAGTTATTCTATTTAGTGACATATTAACCCCACTTCCAGGGATGGGAGTTGCTTTTGATATACCAGACAAAGTAGTTGTTGTACTGAGTAGAAAATATCATATTTGTTAATTCACAATATAGGGCCCAGTGATTGAACGTCCTTTGAGAACCAAAGAGGACATTGAAAGAGTTCATGAACTGCAACCTGAACGTTCAACTCCATTCGTTCGGTATATATTTTAGAGATTTTCATAGTCATTTCTTAAGAGACTTTTGCAGTGAAACGCTAAAGGCGCTTAGAGAAGCGGTATCTGATGAAGCCACAGTATTGGGCTTTGTTGCTGCACCTTATACATTGGCTACTTATTGTGTGGAAGGTAAGTTTGAGAGAATAGTATCGGATACTTTTATTGACACAAAGTTTACATACTATAGGTGGAAATTCCAAGTCGTATTCTGCGATAAAGAAAATGGCTTTTACAGAACCTGAATTGTTGCATCAACTTTTAGAAAAATTTTCTCATAATTTGGCAATATACTGTTGCTATCAAGTAAGCACATTCATTGATAAAGATGCCTTATTCATAATGTATAGATTGAATCGGGAGCTCAAGCCATTCAAATATTTGATAGTTGGGCTGGACAGTTATCTCCCATTGATTACGAAATATTTGCACTTCCTTATCAGAAGCGGTGAGTAGTCCACGAACCAATTGAAAGCATATTTATTGTATCTTTAGTGTATTGGAGCAAGTGAAAAGTCATTATCCTGATACTCCAATCATTCTCTTTATATCGCAAGGTTCTCATTATTTGGAAAGGATGGCATCCGTTGGTTTTGATGTTATATCTTTGGATTGGACTGTGGATATTGGAAAAGCACGAGAGAGAATGGTAATGTTTGATACTTATTTAAAATTTCCTTATATGACAACCTCAATAGGGTTCTCATGTTAGTATTCAGGGCAATTTAGATCCCGCTATTTTGTTAGGGACACCCGAACTCATTGAAGAGCGTACTCGTGAAATCATTCAGAAAGCTGGACCTCGTGGCCATATTATGAATTTGGGACACGGAGTATTACCCAACACGCCAGAAGAGAATGTTACAAAATTCTTTGAGACAGTGCGGAAATTTCAATGGCATTAAATTTCTTCTGTTGTTTGTTTATAGAGAGATATTAGAGAGTAATCCTACTGTACTGATACCAAATATCATGAGGATGATCCATATTCTCATCATTTTGATTTTCCGATGTGGATGGCGCTAATTGTCTGGTTTCCATCAGCAGCTGTTGCCAATGTAATCTGCACAAGATTGCGACATTCTGTGATTCTTCTCCATCTCGGATATCCCATAACCAACGTGAATATTCCCATTGTAGAAAAGGCTCCTTTTTCAGTTTCTGTAACCACAAAGGACTCCATTCATTTCTCAAACCAGAAAATATATCCCATGGGCATTTCTTGAATATCTGCAAACAGCGCAACAAGATGCATCTTCCGGCAGCAAACGAAATCTGATTTTGTTCCCACTGACTTACAAACTCTTTCCATAGACTGATTCCTATCAACCACGCAAATGGAGACATTTCCATATTGCACTTTTCCATCATCGAAATATAAATATCCATCAGACGATAACATCCATTTGGATATTTCTTACACAACATATCATTCATTCCTGAAATAATTCCCCAACACTTGTCCATGTCCACAACTATATACAACTCTACCAGACTGTGATTCATTCCAAAACTATTGGACTTACCCAATTGCGCTTCTCCACCATGCACAACTTTCGATAACATAATCAATCCCTGTTGACAAAATAGTTGATTTTTCCTCTCTGCCACTGCATGTCCAAACACAAGTCTCCAACAATCTTCGAATATTTCAATACGACGAATCTTTTCAAAATCTTGCCAAGTTTCCACTCCTATGAAGACATCTATTCTACCTTTTTCAATAGGAGAGTTTCTACTTACTACTTAACAACGATAGGCACCATTCCCGATATTGAATGGGTAAACTTTGTCTATCACTTGTTGTTCTTCTTTCTTCATCTTCGACATATTTACTCAATGCTCGAAAGAACTCAACACTCCATGCAATCCCCCAATCCAGACAAGTTTTCACGAGTGGCATATACAATACATGCGTCGGTTGACAGAATATTTCCCACAATTGAATACTCAAACGGATCCAAAAAGAATCCATTGGAAGCTAATCCACGCTAGTCACACAAACCCACCTGAAAACATGAAACTCTCACCTCTGTTGTATTATTTTTCAATAGAGTTAAAAATACTGTCATGGATTGAGCTTCTGGATAATATTTCCTATGACAAGGTGATGATAGAATATCCAACAAATATTCCAGACATGCACGAGACATGCACTGTATATGTTCATTCTTCACACTTAAACAAGCCATACAAAATTCTACCCAATGTTGGTTGGTCAACCATTGAATCCTATCCATCATTGTGGCAGTGTCTAAAGAAGGATCTCATCCATATCTCAAGGTCAAAAGGTTGGTCATACCTCTTTGAGCGACTTTCAATTCTTGAAAAATCAAGCTTAATAATAAACCGGGATCCAGCAACAGTCTATTATCTTTTTCTGATTGAATAGAGTGTTGGCTGATTTCTTTCTCATGGGGTTGTTGTGGATAGTCATCCATCTGTTCCATCATATTATTTTGTATCAAATATTCAACAACCAAAGACTTGTCTGACAAGTTGTACAATATATTGTTGCACATCATTGTCTCGTTCCTCTTCCTTTTACATAATAAATATTCTATAGTTTGTAACACTCTTTGTGAGTCCAGTTGATGCAATATAGACAAACAAGACTGTTTGAGCCACGTCAAGTCGAGAGCATTGGATTCCTATGATGATAGCAAGTTTCATATGACACCTTTTTACGGAACGACTTACCCCAATCCATCGATATCCAGAAATGATCAGCCAAATGACCATTATCGAATGTTCCACATGTCCTTTATTCATCCAATCTATGGAAGACTCCATTGTTTGTGATTTGAATGGTTCCAGCAATAATGTCCAAAGCTGACTGTCGACACAAATATTTCCATGAAAAGATATACAGCAGTTTGAATCATCTCGCAACCACAACAACGATTCACTTTGATTTTCCATATTCCATTGATCCGATAGTATCAATGCCAATAGCCATTGGATAAAAGATAGCAAATAAAACTTGAGGTTTTCCCAATCAGTATTACATAAAACATGTATCGTCCACTGAATCCAATGGTTTATCCATTCATTGTATTGCACATCCAGTTTCTCCTTATTGTGCTGTTGCTGATGAAGATGATACCAAAGTAAGATATGTTTTCCTATGGTTATCAACCCACCAAGCTTTGTGCTATCCATCGATGAATGAGTCGGATGGTCGTTGCATTGTCTGTTTTCGCTCGTCCAACTTTGCAAACAAGAGAGAATAGATTGCAGCCATTGCAAACATTGGTCACTGGATAGTTTTCCATGGGTTATTTGACGAATGATGATATCGTTGTGATAGCTAATAACCACTCGATGATCTTGTCTCCAACAATGTGGTAATGGGTCACCCATACAATTATAAAATAGTTTCCATAAAATGTCGATATACTTGGCAACGAACATCGATGATGATGGGTCATCCAACAAACTAATCCTTCTCCGAGTATTCCAATCCAACAGACAAGTCATCATATCGAACAAGCATTCTTTTTGTTCAGCTTGGCTATCTTCTGATAATGATACTAAAATATCCAAAGTATCGAATCCTAATAAGAAACATTTCATTTGGTGTTTCTTAAGCTTTCCTTCTTTGTTCCATAATGACTGTTTTCTAAATAAGTGTTTTACCCAACGCCATGCCATCCTTTTCCAATGGCTCATTCCTCAACAGAAAATGATTATTCCTAAAGACTTTCCCAAAATACTTACTACGGATACAACTCTTAGAAGATGCAATACTTTGAACAGCCATTTGTATCCATTCCTTGGAAGAATCATATTCTTCCAACCACACCATGTTCGATGTCTTTCTTTCATACCATAAAGAACGATACAACAAATTCAACAAAGTGGCTATCCACTTGTTCTTTACTTTCCATTCCAAAGATGGCTTTAAAAGCAGTACAATAGATGCAACTGAATGGATTGTTCGTTTCTTCTATTCATATCATTCCAATATATATATACATGATGATAGGAAGAATATCGACTTACCTTTCTCAACTGCTTTCTCTTATGATGAATCCATCTCAACCACTTGCCAACAATCTTTGGATATCTTCTCATCATCCAGTCTATCCATTGCTTTCTCCATTCCTTATGTTGTGTATCCTTGAATTGCTGCAACTCCAACATCAAATGCATCAAATGAGAACGATGTTCTACAATCATCAACAACAACCCATACTCAAAACAGAAAGACTCGCATACTTTGCATGACCATTCCTAACCAAATATGTAATGATAACCACCCAAGACTCAACATGACGCTCCATAATCGCTCCCCATACTTTCTATGCAATGCGCTATTCCTATCTCGTCGACATATTATCTCATTCCATATCCATTCCATTCTCTGTTTCAAAGTATCTGATAAAGGACACTTGATCTCATCATGATGACTCCCTTTTTGAAAAACGACAATCAGTTTGTCAACAATATTGGATATTCTCTTTTCATGGCATGTGGAGGAAGAAGAAGATGCGCATATTCCAACCCAGTGACTCAACAGTCTTTCCAATAAGCGAACCCATTGATCCCATGACAACAACTCGAGCCATTGTTGAACGAGAAATGTATCGCTACACTCCTTTGTACTCCAATAAAGTAGACTAGGCATACATCTTTCCAAACAAGAATCCAGTCTTCTAAAAGCACAACATTCAACTACACAATCCACATTCCAATTACTAATTACCTAAAATACTTCCATTTCTTCACAACACATGTCCAATATCCTGTGAAATATACAAAGAAATCAAATGAATGTTTTAGCCACTGGTTCCAAATGGATTGATTCCATAATAGATTGACATAATCTTGTAGAGACTCTTGAGATATTCTTTGCATGATTTCATACAACAACTCTAATACATGCATAGTTACTGTATCGTGGTGAAAATGTTGAGTTGTATGGAAACAATTAGATCCCCTTTGAATATTCCATTGCCATAACAAAGTTTGTAAAATAACTAAACGATGACTTGGAGTCCATGAGATTGGCTCTAAAAATGATCTTTTCCATTCTTCTGCAATCACAGGCTGTTCCAATTCTTTCCAATCGATCAATGCAATAGGTTGCTTTTCTATTTCATCCAATCATATTCATGTGAGAAAACAATTTCATAGGAATTCCATTCTACTTACCCAGTGACCACTGATTCCATATTTCCAACAATGTTGATAAAGGAGAATGCTTATTTTCTTCTTGTCCCTTTTCCGACAATTGTTCATATAACCATAAAAGTTCTTCATTTCCATTGATATTCTTCAAACTGTTCTTCAGTCTTTCTTTGAACCATTTCTCTTTCAAGCTATCCTCAAAACATTGCAAACGAATGAAATAAGCAACACCTATCACAAACCAACGTCTCACTGGTTGTTCTTCTTCACTCTTAGGATTAGCCAACTTTCTTATCATTGCCAAAGTAATCAAATATTGAACATGAGAGGATGATCTCTCTTTTCGTTTCCTTGTTCTTTGATCATCTTCTTCCTTTTCCTTCATATCCCAAATAAGAAATGGTTTTCTCCACAATTCTATCCACAGCTGTTCAAACCAACCTATACAATGCTCTTGGAATATGGCCTTTTCCAACTCGGGTTGTTCTTCACATGCGAAGGATAACCAAAACAACCAAAAATGCAATTCAAAGTGATCAAAACAACCACTGGCTATTCCTATTTCCCAAATACACTCATAAAGAAGATAAAAAGTCATTTTCGATTCTTCATCGAATACTTTGCTTCGTTGTGTATACAATGAATATAAATATAAAAGTTGTCCTAATCTAGAAAAGCGTCTTGGTCCTTGTTGTGATGCAATCAATAATCGAAAATGATTTCCATCATGAAGACTCGTATGAATATTATTCAACACAGCATTCATTAAATGACGATATTGTAAATAGGGTAGGATCCAATGATATTCCAAAGTAAAGTCCTTCGCAGAAAAAGCAAAAAATATTTTGGAAATATCCCATCGTTGTTCTTTCTCCAACCAAGGAATGAACTTTCGATAATAGGCAATGACTTGTAAACCTAAAGTCAACAACTCCATATTCATATGTTGCGGTTCCAAAGGTACATAATAAAATAAGGAATGGAAAGTCTTTAAATATTCCATCCATTGCATACTTTCCATGGATATGACACTATGTTGCTGTTTTAGTGCTCTACGAACAACCGCCCATACAACTTGAAAGTTGGGCAATCGTCCCACAATTACTTCACATTGTATATCTTCTATCCACTGTTCATCTATAGTAACATCCTTCCTAGTTGCATTCAAGTAACGTTCCAACCTATTCAAAATATGTAATAATATTTGGAGTCCTATCCATGGACATAAAAGATGGTCTGTATGTAATAATACTCGTTCTAAACAAGAGTCTTTGCTTTCCAATGGCCAAATATGCATACAGTATTCCAAATAGGCTTTTGCACTCTCTTCACTTGTGGATAAATTGGGTAATGGAATAGAATCATCCGTATCAAGGGCTTTTATCAAGGCCAAAGCTTGAAATAACCAAACAGGAGAAGGCTCTGGATCCATCTTATGAAAATGACACTGCAATAAATACGGACTAGAAAGTGAAGGTCTCCATTCCAACAATTGTTCCACGAGTCGAAAATGAGATATATGATGAAAAGATAAACGAATTGTCATTTCTACCAGTTCTTCCGTTTCTATCTAACTCTCTTTGAGGATTCATTCCTTTGATATTTCCTATTCCTTCTCACTTACCCAATAAGGAACGCGACCAATGAATGAATATATCCATTCCTTGCAAAGTTGTCTTATTTCTTCATTATCTAAAGGATGAGCTAAAGGTTCCTCACAAATATCTGCAACACTCCATAGTGCAACAGTTTGAATGAATGAAACACTCAAACCCTTTCTTATGATTCGAACGCGGGCCTAACCCATTCACTGATATATCTATATAAGAGTTATTAGAAATGATACACTCACATGTTTCCATCGTTGTTCGTGCTGATGCTTTAGAGTCTTCAAAACTTGCAAGATCCAGTATTTATCTTGGCAATGTGTAATGTGCTATAACCATGATTACATAAAATACATATATACATATATATATATTGAGCAAAGAAATCAATATACATAATCACACTTGTCATTACCTGCAAAACTTTTCGAATAAAAAGAGACTCGTTTCCATAAAAATATTCCAATTCTTTGGTATTCGCTACTTTGTTTCCCATCTTCCATAAGAATATCCATTCGTGCATCAATGTTTCATTATGATGATGACTTGACTTGACCATTTGTATCAATATAGGTGACTGTATAGATACCATCTATCAAACCTCAATATTCAACATCACCTACTTTCCCATATCTACAATCATAATACCTTGGACATCCAAAGCGAAACAATCATCTCATCCGTCCCAAAGATAGCTCTCCATAACGCTGCTACTTGATGCGCAAACCCGCGTTGCTCAAAACGCCATTGCCGTGCTGTTCTAACCAAAAACTCCATCCTTTCCAGATGCACGGTAACCAATAGCTTGCCAACTCGAACGCAAGTACGCAACAACGCCGGTTCTTCTTGTTTCCTTCTTCCCACATACTCAAACAATAGTTTCAAGTATTCTAAACTTGCACTACATAACCATAGATCTTGTGAATATAGTCCTTGCTGTATAAAACTGTCTGCTCTAGGGTCCACTTCAAAATAGCGAGACCACGATAGTTTCTAGTAATTTGGTTGAATAAGGATTGTCAAAACATTTGTATCTTACCGGCGTTGATTGAAAAAGTTGCAATAATAATCGAAAGTTTTCGTTTCTCTTTTTGGAAAGATGCTTATCTACTAGTTGCTTCCATAATGGATATGGATGATCCGTCGTTGCGTTCATCCAAGAAGAAATAGGGCCAAACTCTATGGCTCATTCACTTCATCATACATACATAAATATATTATATGCATCTTTCAAAAAAAAAGCCAAGTTTCTCTTTATATAAGAAAAACAAAAAACAAACAACCATCACTCTAGTCGTCATCTCTTTAGTAGACATCAAGTAATATTCAACTCAAACGTTCTCCAACTCTTGTGATAAACGTTCTACCAAGTCCTTTTTCAACTTCAATTTCGGGTCATCTATTCCATGCTTCTTCAACTCTGCTTTCAACTCTTTCACCGTCATTTTTGACAAATCATCCTCGTTGCTGTGGCTAACAGAAGTTGTGGGTTCTTGTGCAGAAGATGACTCCTCTTCTTCTTTGCTTTCTGCTGCCTGTTCCTCATTGGCCGTTTGTTGTTCATTCTCCAGTAATACATTATGATTACTTTCTTCCTGATTACGTTGCTGTGTTGGAGATGACACATGCTCTTGTATTTGTTTCGACTGACGAGTTTCTTCTTCGGTAGGTTCATTGTCTCGTGGCGAACGTCTTTCTTCCACCTCTTGCACTCTTGGTGATCTCTCTTCCTTAACTGCTACATTTCTTTCCATAGGAGAACGCGAACGACTCAGGCTATGTGAAGAATGTGATGCTGACCTAGAAACAGACCTTGAACGTGAATGGGAAGGTGACCTAGAATATGACCGAGAATGCGAGGGTGACCGAGAACGTGAAACGGAACGAGAATAGGAACCGGATCTCGACCGAGAACGTGAATAACTTGGGCTTCTTCTTCGTCTCCTTCGATGTCGAGGTGGCGAGCGAGAAACATCGGAATAGCTTCTGGAGTCTGAACGACTCGTTGAACGTGAATAACTGCGCTTTCTTCTACGGGAAGAACGGGATGAAGCAGGAGAACGACTCGTGCTATCATACCTTCAAGATTTCAATGACATGAAAGCTATAACACACTTTCAAGTATACTTACGAACGTGAATCCGAAGAGTAGTCTCTAGAATCGCCAGAATAATACGAGTCCGAACGGGACATAGAAGAAGCAGGAGAATATGAGTGTCGGCGATGATGTCTTCTCCGAGGAGAAGAGACACTAGAACCAGAAGAATAACTATACCT
This sequence comes from Galdieria partita, assembly GCA_025991245.1. Lineage (NCBI taxonomy): Eukaryota > Rhodophyta > Bangiophyceae > Galdieriales > Galdieriaceae > Galdieria > Galdieria partita. Next base: position 123,830 of record BQMJ01000025.1, read on the forward strand.
TCTTCGATATCTTCTATCCCTTGAACTCGAGCGACTACGACTTCTATAATATCGACGTCTCGGTGGTCTTCCTCGAAATCCCCCTCTGCCTCTTAACCCCCCTCTGCCTCCATACTTATACCTTCTCGACCATTCTACATTTATTTTCAAGCCCCCTACTTGCTATAAGGAATAAAAAAGGTTAGCAAAGAAATAATCAAAAATTTCCTCTTTCTCTCATATAACGAGGTTTTCTTTTCCGTTTCCTCGTCCAACTGATGGCGTTTGACGAACAATTTGTTCTCTTTCGCGCGCTCTCTAACCTTGTTTTGTAGAAAAGGCTACCAGAAGGAGATACAGAGGTGTACAAATAGGAAACCAACTCCCTTACCTTTCCTTGTAACGACTCCAAAGCATCCTTTGCTTCAGCTTCTTCGTCATAGTCTACAAACATGAATCCTCTTTTCAAGTCTATCCGACATTTTCCGTATTTTTCAAACAAGTCCTGTAGTTCCCTCTTAGAAACACTCGACGAAACATTTCCTACAAACAGCGACATTCAATATCTATTTCTGAAATGTCAGTCATCCCCACCATTGTAGAGGGAAGAGGGAGCCCTTCTTCAAAAGCGCGCCAAAAAAATGCCACGAGTTGTTTTCAACAGTCATAACTACTCTAAAAGGAAACTGGATGAAATGATACAACTGATTGCTTTGAGTAATGTACTGTAGCTGTAGACCAACCAACAATCCATCCAATACATGGTAACAAGCCACATGTATCACTTTTTTGGCGAGTGTCTGGAACAATGGAAAGGTCATTCTTGTGATCATTGCATAAAGGAATCCCGCGACTTTTCATGACCACTCAACTGATTCCCTTGAAAGGTCGTCAATGCGACCCCTCCCTCTTGTTTGCTTCCATCATTCTCTCATTGGGTTTATTCTTATTTGTCTTCATTTGTATATGACCCATTTTGGATTTGGATTGTAAGAAACAAAACAAATACAATGATCCATATAGGTGTCTCCACTTCATTTATCAGTCTTGTCTTTATCATTGTGCATAGTTCTCTTTCGATTCATGCTCATGCTAGTCAGTATATCTATCTAAACCAAATATATGAAGCATGTGGCGGCGAAAATTGGTTGATGACTGCCTATGACCATTGTTCGTCTAGTAGTAATTGCGCAGAAAACCACAATTGTTGTTGGAGTACATCAAATTCGGCTTGTGATGACTATATGGTGACGTGCAATTCAGGAACAGTAGTCGGAAAGATCAATCTTTACCAACAAGGACTTCAATGTCCTTTTCCTGGTCAACTGACTCAGTTTTCTCAATTGCGTACACTAAAAATGAGTTACAATCCCGACTTGAGCGGTAGTATTCCATCCAATATAAGTACTCTCAGTTCACTGAGTGACTTCCATCTGAGATTTACTGGAATGGGAGGTTCCATACCAACTTCCATCAGCTCTCTTTCTAGCCTGGAAACCCTCGAACTAAGCTATTCGCAATTTTCAGGGACAATACCTCCATCATTATTTGCCATGAGAACAATTGGCACTCTAGATCTATCTCATAATCAACTCTCCGGGAGTCTGCCAAATACTTTCAATGAGATGGTGGAGCTTGAAACTCTTGATCTGTCATTTAACAATCTCAATGGAAGTATTCCATCTACTCTGAGTCAGGCGAAAGCACTCATTACGTTGGATCTTGATAGCAATGCCTTTACAGGGAAACTTCCAAATTTTATCAATTTGACATCGCTAACCTCTATCTATGTTTCCAATAACCAACTAGAAGGCGAAATTACTAGTTTCCCTATCAACCTTACTGTCATCCACTATTCCCGTAACAACTTTTTTGGACCACTTCCTTCCATTCCACCCAAAGTGGAACATCTACATCTCGAAGGGAATGACTTTTGGGGTTCTCTCCCTCCTTTACCGACAAAACTACAATCTTTATATATACAGGAGAATAATTTCAATGGCTCATTACCATCTTTACCTAGTAGCCTTGAGGAACTCAATGTCTCTTTCAACAACTTCACCGGCTACCTTCCCTCCTCATTACCATCTAGTTTAACAACGGCCGATTTTTCCAACAACTTCTTCCAGTGTCCCATTCCATCATCAATTAGAGGTTTTTATGATAACTTAACATGCATTTGTCCTGCAGGGTACTATGGAAACAGAAGTATTTGTAATCAATGTGGAGTAGGAGAATATACTTCACAACAAAACAGTCCTACTTGCAGTTCATGTCAACCGGGAACGTATAATGATAAAACAGGACAAACAAGCTGTTTTCCTTGCGCACCTGGGACCTATACAGACAGCACAGGATCAACCAGCTGTCAGGATTGTCCTCAAGGAAGTTATCAATCCAGTAGCGGTCAAAGTCAATGCATTGAGTGCCCTGCTGGACAATATCAAGACGACAGTGGACAATCAAGCTGCAAAACTTGTCCAGACGGTTATTTCGCACCAACAGGGTCCTCTAAGTGCAAACCTTGCAGCCCAGGAACGTACAGCAGCACAGATTCAGGGGAGTGCACACCATGTTCACCTGGAACGAATACTTCTTCCTACAAAAGCACTACATGCAGTGACTGTCCAAGTGGAACGTATGCAAGCACTAGCGGAACTATTCTTTGTAAGTTGGCTCCTGCTGGCTCCTACTCTAGTTCTGGCGCTGACACTTATACGCTTTGCTCTCTCGGACAATATCAACCTAATGAAGGAAGTTCTCAGTGTGATACTTGTCCTGCTGGCACCTTTAGCAATACTACTGGCGCAACACAATGCATCAGCTGTTCAGCTGGACAATACAGCAAGCAAGGTGCTTCTAGTTGCAGTTTATGTCCAGCGGGATACACAAGTAACTCCAACTTCACAGATTGTGAAGCTTGCCAACCTGGAACCTTTAATAACGAGGCCGGATCTACTTGCAAAATGTGTCCAGCTGGCACCTTTAGCAATACTACTGGCGCAACACAATGCATCAGCTGTTCAATTGGACAATACAGCCAGCAAGGTGCTTCTAGTTGCAGTTTATGTCCAGCAAGTCATACGAACAACTCCACTTTCACAGGTTGTGAACTTTGCCAACCTGGCACCTTTAATAACGAGAGCGGGTCTACTTGCAAAATGTGTCCTGCTGGCACCTTTAGCAATACTACTGGAGCAACACAATGCATCAGCTGTTCAATTGGACAATACAGCAATCAAAATGCCTCGAGCTGCAGTTTATGTCCAGCGGGTTCTACAAATAACTCCAACTTCACAGGTTGTGAAGCTTGCCAACCTGGAACTTTTAATAATGAGACCGGATCTACTTGCAAAATATGTCCTGCTGGGACATTTGGAAACGAGACACATTTGACTAAGTGTTTCTTGTGTCCTGCAGGAAGCCATAGTTCAGAAGGATCTGAGTCGTGTCAAGTATGTCCAGAAGGAACGTTTAGTGAAACAGGCGCTGCAAACTGCACTCCCTGTTCTTCAGGCAAGTTCTCCAACACAACGGGTAGGAGCTCTTGTCTACCTTGTCCTGCAGGTAGTTATAGTCTAAGTGGTTCTTCTGAGTGTAAACCTTGTCCAAGTCGAACCTACTCCAACTCAACCGGTAGCTCTTTCTGTCCATGGTGTCCTCTCGGTACTTTTGGCAATCAAACCGGTTTAAAGTCTTGCTTCCCTTGTGCTGCTGGAAGCTATAGTAACGAGACAGGCTCTTCTACTTGCATGCAATGTCCTCCATCAACTTATAGCTCCTCTCAAGCCAGCAGCTGCATTTTCTGCGAGGCTGGAACATATTCTGATAGTTACGGAGCTTCTGTATGTAAACCCTGTTCTCCTGGTTCTTTCAGTTCGGAGGGCTCCCAGCAGTGTCAAAAGTGCCCGTCTGGTACCTATAATAACAAGAATGGTTCCCCTACCTGTTCTCCTTGTCCTGTAAATATGACTAGTCTCAGTGGAGCAACTCAATGTACAGCGTGCCCTTCAAGTTTATGTTCTTACAATGGCACAAGTTGCGTGAAATGCATTCAACAGACTGTGCCATTACCGTGTCCGGAAGGGCAATACAGTTCTACGGGATATGCTCCTTGTTCAATTTGCTCTGGTGCCACATTTACAAACCACACAAAGTCTACATTTTGTTACAATAGCCCTCCTGGTACCTATCCTGTTCTGAATCATTCTACTTATGCTTCATGCCCATCTATGGGATTTTTCTTAAAACCTTTTCAAGGAGAGTATGCATTCTGTGGTGCTGATACACAATCTATTGTTGTTATCGTAGTTATCTGTGTTGCAGCTTGTGTGATACTGATTGGTTTGGGATATATCTTATGGAGATATGTTATCAGAAAGCATTTACAATCCAAGAGCCAAATTGAGAACGACAATACAGACAACGCTCGCAACGTATCTCAAACGAATCAATCCCAACTCTCTTCTTCTTATGGAGACTCGAAAGATATTTCTTCAACAGCATGGAAACCATCATCATCTACCAAGCCGGATAATAGTAATGTTCAAAGCAGAGCAACCCATCAACTGGCTACCAACAGTTCTCAACCAACAATCATCTCATCTTTATCTCTGGCTTCTCCAAAGTATTCTGCGGAACAAGATATCACCGACATACCTCCTCCAACAAAATTGGCTCTGTATCAAGGCTCATTTGGAAACCAACGACCAGCAGTGATTAGGAATGTTGCTACACCATCTTCAAGTCAATCTTATTCCCATGACAACTCCCAACTTGTTTTTCGATTTGGAGATAGACATTTTCGATACAATCCTATGACAGATGACTTGGAATAGTAAATGAATAACCTCTTTATAGTTTTCCAAGAACACGCCTCATTCCATTTCTAGATAGAATATCAACTATCCATCTTTCCACAAAGTCCCCGATTCCAATGAGCCACTTAAACAACCTCGAATAGTATTTCTCATAGGTGTAATAATATCATGAGTAACCTCTTCTATCGGACGATCGCTGTAAACAGTCAACCATTTTTTGGTTTTTAGTTTTTCGAAAGTTTCAGAAACTCTACTCTGAAAAGCCTTGTTTTCGTATCGCTCTTCTCCGTAACCGCTACGACTTTCTAACACAGTGGAAGAAGCAGATAAATAAACCACAAGGTCAGGTGCTATTAAACCTTTGTCTGGGCCTAAACACCAATCCAAATCATATCCTTTGCTTGCTGTATATGCAACTCCAGAATAGGCATATCTGTCCACCAATATACTTGTTCCGTTGCTCAACCATTCATTCATTTCTTTCCTATACATGTAAGAGATGAAAAACTACATTGTAAGAGTGCTCTCAACTGTAGCTTACCACTTTTCCCATCGATTGGCAGAAAATAGCAAATGAACTGCTCTATCATCCAAGATAGTCTGTTCTCTAAGAAAGGAGCTGATAAGTTGACCGGTACTTGTAGTTCTATCTGGAAACGACAATTGGCATACGTCTAATCCATCTGCTTTCAATATTTCCAAGCAACTCTTTATTTGTGTAGTTTTACCACTCTTATCGAGACCTTCCAAGACAATCAAAGCACCTCGAGACTTTTTCATTTGAATTTCCCAATGGAAGGATATGGCGCTTTTCATTTTTTCATTGTAGTTACGAGCGCCAAGGACAATCATAGTAATAGAAAGAAAATATTGATGAACATGCTCTTTTATCCATGCAATATATCTCTTTGTGTACTTGATACTCCAACGAAGACTATTCTTTCGGTTCTGTTTGGGGAACCACTGAAGAAATGAAATGGATTGTATTGCCATCATTATTTGCCAATTTCTTGGCAATCCAAGAAAGTCGTACCACAAAGCGTATCCATATGTACAACGAATATTTAGACTCCGGTCAAAACGACGACGATAAAAACACTTGGAGAACAACTTCCCAAGTTTCACCCGAGCAACAACAGGAAGCTGCTCAGTTTCGGCAACAACAACTCCAGCAACAAAGAAGTTTGCAAGCGTTGAACGCAACACTTGCCCAGTTTTGGGACGAACAAATGCGAGAGGTACCGTTGTTACTTTGACCTAACCATTCTTAAAACTATTATGTAGGTTAGTGTCATCACGGACTTTAAAAACCATATGCTCCCTTTAGCAAGAATCAAAAAGATAATGAAATCCGATGAAGACGTACGAATGATATCAGCAGAGGCTCCTGCTCTCTTTTCCAAAGCATGTGAGATGTTTATTTTGGAGTTGACCATCCGAGCGTGGGCACAGACTGAAGAGTCTAAGCGTAGAACGTTGCAACGTTGTGATATCGCCTCAGCTATACAGAAGACTGATATTTTTGACTTTCTTATTGATATCGTGCCCCGCGAAGATCCCAAAATGCCTCAGGTAAGTGAACGACAGGGTTGACTTGTTTGCGTTCAAAGGACTCGTCTTCTCGTCTATGATAGGAACATGGTGGCCTGTCGATTACCAGTTCAACCGATAACCCTGCGCTATTATCTTATGCAAATCGAGGATACGGAGATAACCCAGAAAATCTGGAACCTTCTCATCCTCATTTGTATGCACCTGAAGGATATGGTGAATATGAAACTGAAGTGGGCCAACAAAGTATCAACTACGCTCAGTTATCGCCACAACAGTTGCAAATGTTAAGAATGCGACAAATGCAGATGAGAGAACCTTTTTCGGGTTTCTTTGAAGGACAGGGTCCGCAATATTAAAAGTTTTTCTACATTGCAGTTGGATTCAACTAGAATTCATACTCGTTACGTTGCTTGTGTTGATATGGGTTGATCATTCGGAAATCTTGTGAAATGGAAGTAGTACGTTTGTTGTAAATGAGCTCTTGGAGAGCACATTCTTGTGGAGGGTCGATAGGATTAAAAATATGATTTGTTCCTTTTGTCGAATGTCACGATAGAACAGTTTCACAAATACAACTAGTGACTTTATGACTTCGTGGTTCTCAAGTGGGTTGAACTTGACTGTAGTTTCTTGTCCTTCACAAGACTTGGCAAAGACCAACAAAGTCTTCCTATCTCCAAAGGACTTTGAGTGGCTGTACAAGCAGTATCCACAAAGCTTCGAGTCGGTACAAGTGCAAAGAGCGTATCCTGAAACGCTAGACTCGTTAGAAGATGGAGTGAAGAGTAGTCTAGTGAGTTGTTGTTTGGTTGACTTGAACGGAGGCTACTGTTACTTGGCTAGTGAGGAGCCCATGGTTTCAGCAGGCACCATTGGCCTCAATTCTATTCAGAGGAGAGAAAACCAACTTGCTCTTGGAGATAGCGTGAAACTGAATCCAAGAAAGACTTTTGAGTTTGCACATATTGTTTCTGCCACCATCGAGGTGGATTTGGTGAGCAAAGCCAAAGTGAGTTATTTAGAACAGGTGAACGCGGAGGATTTAAGTTCGCAAGTATTAAAACGTTTCACTGGACAAGTACTGTCAACAGGACAAAGCGTAATACTTGATTTCTTTGGAGTTTCTCTGCTGTTGAAAGTGAACAATTTACAAGTATTGGAGCCACAAAAGTTGCGGCACGTGTCTAAGGAACTTTCACAAGAAGCACTGATCCCGGAAGAGTCTTCAGTTGGTCTTGTAACAGCAGATAGTACATTGTTCTTCTCCAAAGCTGCAGGCAGCAATCTCAAAGTCATAGGCGGAGACAAGAGACCGAAAGATATCTTCAAACCTGATTTTAACTTTGAAAAGATGGGTATAGGAGGATTAGATAAAGAGTTTTCAGATATTTTTCGACGTGCGTTTGCTTCTCGTGTCTTTCCTCCATCTGTTATTAAGAAGCTTGGTATTCAACATGTGAAGGGAATGTTGCTATATGGTCCTCCTGGAACCGGAAAGACCTTGATTGCTCGACAGATTGGTAAAATGTTGAATGGAAAGGAACCCAAAGTAGTAAATGGTCCAGAAATATTGAATAAATATGTTGGACAGTCGGAAGAAAACATTCGAAATCTTTTCAAAGAAGCTGAAACAGAATATCGTGAACGTGGGGACGATTCAGAACTGCATATTATTATATTTGATGAGATAGACGCCATATGTAAGCATCGTGGGAATGTACGAGATGGAACTGGAGTTCATGATACCGTGGTGAATCAGTTACTATCGAAAATAGATGGAGTGAATGCCTTAAACAATATCCTCGTCATTGGAATGACCAATCGAAAGGATATGATTGATGAAGCGTTATTGAGGCCTGGAAGATTAGAAGTAAGAAGTAGCATTTAAGAAACGCAACTTGGTTAACAAGAGTTTGTTTTTTTGGTAGGTTCATGTTGAAATTTCTTTACCTGATGAAAGAGGCCGATTACAAATTTTACATATTCACACCAGTGAAATGAGAAAGAATGGAAAACTCGCTGCAGATGTGTCCTTGGAAGAATTGGCTTCTCGAACTAAGAATTTTTCTGGGGCAGAAATTGAAGGTTTATGTAAATCAGCTGCAGCTTATGCACTGAATAGACACATCGACTTGAATAATCTACGTAAACAAGTGAATCCAGATGATATTGTCGTTACTATGGAAGACTTTGAGAATGCTTTATTGGAGATTGAACCCGCTTTTGGCATGCCAAAGGAACATTTTGAACGTTGTTTGTTTGGTGGATTTTACATCTTTAGTGAAAGAATGGAACACTTGGTTAAAGCAGGAAACCTATTTTGTGAACAAGTTCGTACTTCAGAGCGAACTAATCTATTTTCAGTATTAATACAAGGACAACCAGGAACAGGAAAGACGGCACTTGCATCCAAAATGGCTGTAGAAAGCGACTTTCCCTTTGTCCGCATGATTAGTCCAGAAGAATATGTTGGATTCTCGGAAGCTTCAAAATGCAATGCTATTGCAAAAGTATTCGATGATGCTCATAAATCACCTTTGTCATGTATCGTAATAGACAACATCGAACGTTTGATTGAATTTGCTCCTATAGGTCCAAGATTCTCCAATACGATTTTACAAACACTGTTGGTACTGATAAAACAAGTACCACCCAAAGGCAGGCGACTACTGATTTTAGCTACTTGCTCCATGCCAGAAATAATGGAGTCACTGGATGTTCGTTCAGCTTTTCATTCCGTACTATCCACAAGTTATTTGCAACATGAGGAGATTGTACAGTTGCTAAAAGGTCACATTGAAGATGCTACTCCTGCGAAACTGTACGCTTCAGAACAGCAAAGACAAAGTAATCGACAAAGAAGACGTTTGTTTCTTCAAAAGTTTAGTGGTACAACATCGCTATTTGGGTCATCAAGCGAACTAGAGTCAGCAGCTGATGTCTTAACAAGCCAAGGAATCGGCATTAAGAAATTCCTCATGGTGATGGAGATGATGGTCAAGTCCAATCAACATGAAAATTCGGTTGCCGCCAACTCAGAACAACATTTATTAGCATTAGACAAGTTAAACGATGTACTGAAAGATGTTTCTTAACTGTTGTTTTATTCTCCTCGATAAAATTGGACAACTGCCCATTCACCGGAAACCATCCAACGAGGATCCTCGCTTTTGGCATATTCTTGGTTTTCTGTCGACACTCCACAAAGAATTTCCGATTTAAGTGTTCGGAGAGCACATATCGCTGTTGGAAAATAGTTGACGATATCCTCAAAAGGTGTATTCTTATCCCAATTCAGATCCCCCAACAAACGTCGATAGTTGGCATCACCTTTGACGATGACTAACAAGCAGTTGTCTCTCCAATCTTGGCGAATAGAATTTGGCATTTCCCAAAATGCACAAGGCTGACACCAAAAGTAGTCTTCCAGAGTACGCCATTGACCTGTTTGTAAGTATTCACGCCATTGTTTCAAAATGGATAACCATTCAGGTTTATCCATCGTCATTTCTTCAAGATAACGAATGGTGTACAAAAAATCCTTTTCCATGGCATCAGAAACAAACAAAGGATGGGCTTTCAAATGGAAAAGAATTTCATCCGCCACTCCAGATTGAATCAAATAATGTGCAAAGCACATGTCACAAAACAATTCCAAGCCAGCATTATCCACAACAATATCCACGCGTCGTCTTGTGCTTCCAGTCTTCCTCATCAATGACGAATAAAGATACTGGAAGACCTTATCACTATCATTTGCCAAAAGCTTGTTTGACTCTGTGGTTGTTTGTTCCACAAACTGGTAAAGTTTTCGCTGGGTATCTGCTTCCTCGGTTTCTGATACACTGGGCCATAAACTCAAATCGAGTCGGTTACCCCAGAGCGATAAAAACAGAAAGGAAATCAACTCCAATTTACCTCTTTCCTTGTCATTCTGAACCACACCGATACCTTTCAAACGTCTCAACAGACTAAACATTGTTTCCAAACTTCCTTGGATGCCTAGTTCCTTCTGTTTTTGAAAAGGATCTCGACGGTCTCGAAACCAGTGGACAGCAACCATAAGTCGACGATAAAAATAAAACTCTGCAAGACAATAAGGAGCTGTCAACCAGGTATACCTCCCAACATAATTGGATAAGATTGCTTTCCATTTCTCCCAGTCAGGTCCACCGTCGTTGGGAATAGGTGTCAAAACAGACTCCTTTGCTGCTTCCAACTCATTCGATAAAACTTGAAGGGATGCTACAGTATCAGTATCAAAAAAATCGTTCTCTCTCCACACTCTTGCAAGTATTTCAGTTCGTATTCGTCTGGTTAGAGTATCATAAGCCCAAGTACCGGGTTGATCAGAACATATAGGCGGAGGCAATGGCGCTCTTGGCCATTCCATCGGCATTTTTCTTTCTTCGAAGCGCGCCCTTTTCAACAAGTGGATTTGGAATCAAACGTACGTACAACTGGACAATTCACAATCGTTCTCTTCTTGACAAACTTGAACAAACGTATAACCCTGAGAAAATAAAAATTCCATAGATTGAACTACTTGTTTCCACGTTCTTCTAATACATTCGTGAGGAGGAAACCCTGCATCTTGTGCAACACTCCATTCTACCAGTTGTGAATGTGGATATAGCCATGTGATGTTGTTTTCATCGTTTGACCAACCCAACACAGTTCTCTCCCGTGGTCCCATGAGTTGGGTCTGTAAACCTCTTCCCAAAACTTCAGCCCCTGCTATAGGTACTTGTTTGTCTTGTATAGCAGCATGAATCAAAATATATTTTCCGTCATCTATCAAAGTACTGAGCCAACCAGTAGGTTCACCGATATCCCACAGTTGCTGTATCAATGAGAGGTACAAAGGTACATCGCGCAAATACAATTCTACTTGTAGTGCTCGTATGTAAGGAATGGCGTCAATAGATTGGCTTAGCAGCAAAGAATAAGGTGCTCCAGCGACTCCCAATACACCAGATGAATACATAGGTGAGAATCCAACCAATGCAGCGCCCAAAATACCTCCTTGCGAATTTCCATAGTAGCCAATAGGAATGGATGAAAGATTGAGATGATATCCATTCATAGAACAGTAAGGGAACACTGGAGTGCTATTTACTTGCATAGCTTCCCATTCAAGGAAATTACCAGACAACATGGTCCAAAGGACGACTGTAGCATCTGAAAGTCCTTGTAAGATATTATGAGGCAATAGAGCGAAATGGTCAGGTTCGAAAAGAAGCATCTTGAATACAGAAAGAATATCATATTGACTCATTCCTCTCCAATCAACAGCCCATATGACAGCATTGTAATCATTTGCCATGCGTTTTAAATAATCTGCCAAGAACCATTAGTTTTGTTGAATAGCAACTAGCCGTTTTTTCTTACCACTTTGAGCTTCGCCTTGGGAACCCATTAGGCCATGTCCATATTGCAACAACATGGACGCTTGATTCCCAGTTTGGCACAGTGAACATGGTAATAATACAGTGAATGGTACAACACTCGTACCGGTTTGCCTCAACGGATGAGATAGTTTTGAACCTGGAGTATCCTTTTCTAGAAACAATGGTACATTGAACACTTGTCCATGAATTTTTCGAACCCATCCTCTTTCTTTCAATGAATGTTTACAATCGTATTCTCTTATCTCATCAATCTCTATTCGGGGTTTATCGGCTTGATTATCTGCTGATAACCACAATGTATACAATATAGAACGAATTGTATTGGCAAACTGCAGAGTGGCATTTTTACTTTTCACAGTAAACTGCCAGGCAATTTGTATTTGTGGAAGAACAAAACCATATTGAAGCAGTACAGGAAAGATGTTTCTATGATATATTTGTTGCAGTTGTACATATTGGTGATGACGACAGAGTGTTTCATCAAAAGTTGCACAAGTCAAATTATCTCGAATGATTTGAAACCCTTTGGGAGTCGGAGCCAAAATGGAATGGTTTCTTCTATTTCGTATATTTCTGACGCCTACGATATATCGATGACCTTCTTGCAAAGGTTCTGCAGGATGCATGGCTACTGCAGCGTAAGGATCCGAATCATCAAAAAAGTGATTGGAAGAATAGAAATGGGCAACTCTATCCCCAGTTGTGGCATCAATCAGAATAGTGGTGGAATTATCGCTCAAGGAAAGATAAAGTTGGTCATAATCAATCAAGTCATCTGGATTCAAGTTCTCCAATGAAAACACAATGGGTGAGAGTCTACTAAAGCCATCCATATCATCCAGTGATAACCATTCTGCATCCCATTCTTTTCGAAAACGAAAAATAGGTAACCCTTTGAATTGATTCCTTCTAAGAAATGGAGATGATTCCGACAAAATGTTATCGGAAGGAAAGGGCAGCATACAGTTCCCTGGAGTCAATATAAAGTGACAATCTTCCAAATTTGTCGTTTGTCGAGTTTGTATCCAAATGTTTCTTAGAGGAATATAAACTGTGGAAAGAATACACAACACATTCAATAGTACAACAATAGCAATGATACGGCGAAACAATATGAAATAACTCATCATTTCTAGATCTGAATGAATGGAAAGAGCAGCATTTTGTTCCTCCATAGATGGTTGTTCATTCATCGTTGTTAGAACTTCCATATCAGTTTCGACAGTTTCACTAGATACATATCTCTGAAGCTTCCATCTAAAAAACCAGGAAATTAGAATCAAGCACAAGCCAATCAGACCAGTCAAGGATAAAAACAATTTGAACGGATAGTAAAGCCAACAAAAAACCTTGTGCTTCCACCAAAAGAATCTATGCAAGCTTCCGGTCCATTCTCTTCCAACCCAGTTTACTAACAAACAGGCAAACTTTCCCATCACTAGGTGGACTGTAGAACATAAAAGAAACAAAATAACAATGCCACAAATTCCAAGAAGCCATTTACGATATAGAAAACAACTTAGACAGGATAAACTCAATATACCCAATACAAGGAAAATCAAAAATAGAGGCAAAGCAATGAGAAAGCTACTTGAATATACTACGAGAACGATGCTTTCCAAGAAGGTCACCAAAGGAAGAAAAACGGTGAGAATACCTAGAGGTTTGTGTGGTTTCTCAAGACCAAACATAAAACTACCCCGACAAAGCTCACACCTTGAAGTTGTGAATATTCATTGTAGAGCAAAGGGTCTCATTGGGTAATGTCATTTCCTTTCATATTCCAACAATGATAATGATGATGACCATACAGTTGAAATGCTTTATTCAAAATGATGAACAAATGATGCACCTGATTAATCAATACATGTTGTCTTCTCTGATGACTGGTCGACGTCAATATTACAGCGAAATCTATTCATAGAGATGACGCCTCTTACACTGAAAGTTGGAGTGCTAAAATATGTTTTCAATTTAACTTTTTCCTTGATACTTTTCAAAATTCAACAAACTTGCACTCTTTAGATTCGTTATCTAATAATCTTTGCTGAATCTATCGATTGAACAAAAGATTTTTCTCTAAAGTGATATTGCTTGGTACCACGATGAGTTAGTGATATTGATAGAATTCCTAAATAATATTATCCGCCATTATTATGTTGTATCGACTCTCTAAGAAAAACTGAGCCAAACAACTTCAAGTCTCAAATATCTCGTAAAGTGCCAAATTTCAACCCATTTATTCCATTGAAAACAAGCAACTAGCATTAACTTTCTCTTTCAGGAACAATCAAACCTACACCACCATGGTTGCGTTTGTAAACAATATTAACTTCTCCTGTCTCACTATTTCTGAAAACATAAAAATCATGATCAATGTATTCCAAGCATAACACAGCTTCGGCAACAGTTTGACGGGGAACTGGAAACGACTTTCTCTTCACTACTTTCTCTTCAGGACTGAGTGTATCAAGTAAATTGTCATTAGAATACTTGTCAGCCAATTCTTTCCATTCATTCTCTTCATCCATAGTAGATGGCTTTCTTGTAACCGGATCCGAACCAGGAATAGAACTGGCAGCGATCTCGCTCGTCTTCGGACCATGAACAGGTCCATGTGATCGCTCTTTATAACGTTGAAGTTTTCTTTCAGTTATGTCCGAAACCAGGTCTATTGCTGCGTACATCGTTTCTGCACTCTCCGAAGCTCGAACAACATGTTTCCTTGCAAAAACAGTGACTTCCGCAGTATGACGCAACTTGATAGAAGGATTATGAGCAACAGAGAGATGAACTTCCACTTTGACAATGAAATGGATATACTTTGAAATGGCTTTGCCAACTTTCTCTTCCACATACTTGTGTAAAGCATCTGTGAGCTCCTAAAAGAAGAACAATTATCAAAGAAACACCAAATAGAACAAAAAGCTCGTACAATATTGTTCCCCGTCACAACAAGAAGTTTGACAGCGTCCTCTGAAGTTTTCATAGAAATGGAAACAGAAATAGTTTTCTTTGTACAACACCCTTCTCGTAACGGTGCGTTCCTACTATAAGCGAATGGTTTCAAGAAAAGCTCATTTTTCTTTGTTAAACAACGACTGGGAGCAACTCTACAGAGACAATTAATGGTGCCAGGAACAACATTAACAAAACCTAAAACCATCTAAACAGCAACGAGATCACAATGTGGCAAAAATTATTAGATAAAATTGAAAGGATCAATGGTTCGCACAACAGAGAAGAAACAGAAAATAATTACAATGACTAAAAGCTTTACAACAGATTTAGCCGCTTTATGGAGTATACAAGTTATGTTTTATTAAAAAAAATGCTTTCCGTAATAAAAGAACTTCTCGCACTCGAATCAATAGTTTTCATGCTAGAGAACTAACATGTTATGAATTAATAAGTATTCAAGAGTCAGTCAGATTATACTTTAGGAGTGCCATTATTGTCCATCTAACATTTTGATGTCCTTGTCATGTGAGTCATTTCTTTGCTTCCTTATTTTGCAATTTTCCGGAAATAATCATAGACTTTTCAAAAAAAGAATCATAAAGTAAAATATAGTTTATTTAAAATTATTTTTGAAACCGTATAATTAAGAAAGTTCCCTTCTGTGAACAAATAAAATTAAACAAATTTTTAAAGAATTGGAAATCAAAGGACAGTCTTCCTGCAGTATGTGATAGAAAATTCAGTGTTATGTCTTAATTTTTAATCTTTCGTCTTTAAATCTTTGAAGTATATTAATTTCTTTGGGTACAAAGTGCCTTAAAAAACTTGGAAATTGCTCTTAATTAATGAAAAAATTTAAAAATAAATAGTCGCCACCTTGACGTTCTATTTCTGCAGCCTTATAGCATCTCTTCCTTTCTTTAAGAGATTGACTGATTTTTAAGTTTGACGTTACATTTCTCTCTTGAAAATATTCGTTGCAGCATTTCCCATCGAGCTGTATTTCAATCGTTATTACGACAGCTTGAAAATGAATTTTTTGTTTATGTTTGGTTTTGACGAGGTAGATAGAGCGGCTAATGGATGTTAAAGAGTGCTATATTACTTAGGAAGGACATGCCATGTTTAGGACTATAAAACGGAGCATCAAATTTTTTCAAGAGTTGTATTTAAAGATCGGGGAGAGGGGGTTGTTATCAGCCAAACAACGTTTCACTGCAAAGAACTAATTGACAGAATATAATCTGTGTAGGAAAATTTGAGAGACGAGTTTCAGAGTTTAATAATAGTCGACAGCACGTGAAGCTTGTCCGAAAGAATTACAGATCGAATAAGAATCAATTTGGTGGGGGGGGGGGGATCTTAGCATTTTTTGCCTGGATCTTCCCTATTTTCTGGATTGCCGATCGCACCCTCAGCAGCTTCATTTTGGCCGTTGACTTTGCCTTCTAGAAACAAAGTACCCATAATTTATAGGCCGGAATCGCCCGTTCCAGCAAATTGAACGGTTGCTAATTTTCTTGTTTTCTTCGGAGGAAGTGGCTTGGCGTCATGAGCACCGAAAGAGAGAGATCTCTTTCCACCTCCTTAATCAACTCTGATGAGATCAAGGAAGTAGATATCGACGAATGTCTCAAGTTGATGCAGTAAGTGTTTCCCTCGTCTTGAAGAAGTGTTCCTCCTTACGTTTGTGTTTGAAGGACCAGCGAAGCAGGTCTGACAACTGAAGAGGCTAACAGACGTTTTGAAAAGTTTGGGCCAAATGCCCTTCCTAAGAAGAAGAAGAATCCAATTCTGCAATTTCTTTCGTTTATGTGGAATCCACTTTCCTGGGTTATGGAGGGCGCAGCACTTGTTGCTATTGCAGTCTCCAATGGTGGTGGAAAAGCCCCTGACTGGGAAGATTTTACAGGAATTGTTCTTTTGTTACTTATCAACTCGAGTATTGGTTATTATGAAGAATCCCAGGCAGGTGACGCCGTCGCAGCTCTGATGGCAGCTTTGGCGCCTCAAGCGAAAGTACTTCGTGATGGGGAGTGGCAGACCATAGAAGCTACAGAGTTAGTTCCGGGAGATATAGTATAGTAAGTTATTATTTGAAAATAGGGTTGGTTTGTTTCTAACGTTGATATCGTAGCATAAAACTCGGTGATGTTATTCCTGCTGATGGTAGGCTTTGTAAGGGTGATGAGTTGAAAGTCGACCAAGCAGCTTTGACTGGAGAGTCACTGCCAGTTACGAAGGGACCTGGAGATGACGTCTACTCTGGTTCTACGGTCAAACAAGGAGAGACGAAGCTCTTGGTCATTGGTACTGGTTTGAATACTTTCTTTGGAAAGGCTGCACACTTGGTTGAAAGTACGGAAACTTCAGGACATTTTCAAGCTATTTTAGCTGCTATTGGTACTTTTTGTATGAGTTGGATTTTGTTCTTTATCTTTCTCTTAATTGTCACGATGTATCCACATTCCGCATTACATTACAATTATCGAGAAGGAATTAATGATATTCTGGTGCTATTGATCGGAGGTATTCCTATTGCTATGCCTACTGTACTTTCAGTTACTTTGGCTATTGGTGCTCATCAACTTGCTGAAAAGAAAGCAATTGTGACACGAATGACTGCTATTGAAGAATTGTCTGCTATGGACATTTTGTGTTCGGATAAGACGGGTACACTGACTCTCAATCAGTTGACAATTGAAAAAGATGTTTTAAGAGTGTTTGACGAACGGTTTTCTGTAAATGATTGTATGGTATTTGCTGCCCGTTCTTCTCGCGTGGAGAATCAAGATGCAATCGACTATGCCATTGTGAATTCTTTACATGATCCTGCTGAAGCTCGAAAAGGAATTGATGAGTTGCACTTTTTGCCTTTTGATCCAGTTGGTAAGAGGACAGCTATTACATATGTGGATCACAAGGATGGCAAAAAGTATCGCATTACCAAGGGTGCTCCACAAATTATTTTGAATCTAGCTTACAATAAGGATGAGATTCATCAGGACGTCAATGCCACTATTGATGACTATGCCAATCGTGGCTTTCGTGCTTTGGGAATTGCACTTGCAGAACTCCCTGATGATATCCAAGGTGGTGAAGATCCTCCAGAGGGCTGCAAATGGGAGTTTGTTGCTTTGATTCCCATTTTTGACCCTCCTAGACATGATACAAAGGAGACAATTGAGAAAGCTATCGAAAAGGGAGTAGATGTTAAGATGGTTACTGGTGATCACTTGAAAATTGCTAAAGAAACTGCTCGACGACTTGGTTTAGGAACGAATATTTTTGAGGCTGATGCCATCGCACATCCTGATAAGACCGAGCAGAAGTTTGGCAAGACTGTTGGAGAACTTTGTGAAGAAGCTGATGGATTTGCTGGAGTTTTCCCGGAACATAAGTTTAATATTGTTCAAGAGCTTCAAAAGATGGGACATACTGTTGGTATGACTGGAGATGGAGTCAATGATGCCCCTGCTTTGAAAGCTGCTCAGATTGGTATTGCAGTTGCCGGTGCAACTGATGCTGCTCGAGGTGCTGCGGATATTGTGTTGACTGAGCCAGGACTGAGTGTCATTATTGATGCCATTATTGGCTCAAGGCAAATTTTCCAAAGAATGAAGAATTATTCGATGTATGCTTGTTCTGTAACAGTTCGTATTGTGGTTACCTTTTCTATTTCTGTTTGGGGTTTCCGTTTCAATATTCCGCCTTTTATGATTCTGATTTTGGCTTATTTGAATGACGGGTGAGTGATTTTTGTTGTTTTTGTGCCATCTTGATGACTTTGTATAGTACGATTATGACAATTTCTAAAGATAGAGTGAAACCATCGCCTCATCCAGATCGTTGGAATTTGGGTGAAGTTTTCATTTTAGCAACAGCTCTGGGTTGGTGGCTGACTGCAGCAACACTCATATACTTGGCTACACTATATAAGACTTCATTTTGGACGGATACGTTCCACTTATACGCAGACTGGAAAAATCCGGTCTTGTTAGCTCAAAAACCTCCTTACTTCCCATATGGTGCTCAGAATAGTTTCATGTTGAAGTCACTAATCTATTTACAAGTTTCTATGATTGGTCAAGCTCTTATTTTCTGTACTCGTGCATATTGGATGTTCTTTATGGATCGTCCAGGCATTCTTTTGATGAGTGCTTTTTGCTTTGCTCAGAGTACAGCCACTTTCTTATCCGTATATGCCAACTGGGGTTTTACGAATATTGAAGGAGTTGGCTGGGGTTGGGCAGCAACCGCGTGGGTATGGAATGTTGTATGGTTCCTCCCTTGTGATTTTGTGAAGATTGGAGTTCGTTCCATTATTTTATCAAAGGGCTTCAGAAATTGGTCATCTAGAACGATGAAGAGATTGTCTTTAAGGAGATTGTTGCGTCGGTTCCGCCGTGAAGATGATGATGATTCTGAAGAGGATGAAGATGAAGAGGAGGAAGATGAAGAAAATGGAAAGAAGAAGAAGAATAACAACAATGGCAAGAAAAAGAATGATAAGAAGAAGGCTAAGAAACAAAAGTCTAAAAGTAATATTTTGTAGTTTCAATTTGTGAGTCTTTTGTGTGTCAGATAATTGTGTTTGCATTAAAATTTGATCTATTTCTTGAAAAGTCTCACAGTGTTTAAGCTTTTCCTAATATCATAGCCAACAATGCCATACGAACATACATACCGTATTCCATTTGTCTAAAGTACACAGCGCGAGGGTCTTGATCTACTTGAGTAGCAATCTCTTGCACTCGAGGCAAAGGATGCATCACAATCATATGTTCTTTGGCTCGGGTCAACAACTTTGGTGTGATCACGTAACCTTGTTGACACTTTTCGTACTCTTGTTGAGATGAAAATCGTTCCTTTTGAATACGTGTGACATACAATACATCGGTTTCGGATAATACTTGGGCCAAGTCTCGATACTCACGTTGGTCGATTCCTTTGGAAGCAATCTTTTCTAAAACATCCTCTGGCATACGCAAAGACTCTGGACTCACATATCGAATGCGTACGTGATGATATAAACAAAGTAAAAGTGCCAAAGAATGTACTGTTCGTCCATTTTTCAAATCGCCTACAAAAGTGATGGTCAATCCATTGACCGTTCCTAATTCTTCTCGAATAGTAAAGATATCTAACAATGCTTGCGTAGGATGTTCTCCAATACCATCACCAGCGTTGATAACTGGCTTGCCTGCTACATAAGCCGCAGTTTGTGCAGCTCCCTTTTCAAAATGACGAATCACAATCACATCTGAATAACAACTCACAGTACGAACAGTATCCGATAATGACTCTCCTTTGGCTACTGAACTATGACTCATCATCTCTTGTATGGGCAACACGGAGCCTCCTAAACGTTGCATCGCTGCAGCAAAAGAAGAACAAGTGCGAGTACTCGGCTCATAGAATAAAGTAGCCATAACTTTGCCCTTTAACAAGTCATAATATCCTACACGCTGTACCATTTGTCGCATTTCATAAGCCACATTGAATAATGCATGAAGTTGTTGTCGTGTGAATTGAGCAACGGAAAGAATATGATTGCCGGCTAAACAACCATTTCCATAGCCATTCAACGTTGTTGTTGCTGCATCAACACTTTTTGGTATACCACTCTGTAAGTCATACTTGTCATCTTGTAGAACGAAGAATGGCCTTTGTGCTTTTGGAGAATTCATCGTTGACGCTTTGGACTGGATGGATGTTACAGAATTCAAAGGTATGTATTCGGCTGTTTCTACTGATGACTGCTTCTCTTTGCCTCCTATCAAAGGAGTCCAATTATCTTCACGATCCAAAGGAGGAACAACACTAGCAGCTCCTTCCTTTGTAGAATAACTATAGGTACTCTCTGATAATCCTTTGTCTTCCATACGTACATCTCGACCAATCCTTTGTCCTTTATACAACATTTTGCCATCCAAATATGCAATTTCGTTATGGATAACCGTTCGTTGAACGATTCCTCGACACATTTGACCATAAAAAGGTGAATCAATATCCTCAACTGTCCAACAAGTATCCAAATTGACTTCAACAAATGTATCGCTGGGTTGAGATAATCCAAGAATTCTTCGAGGGTTATCCACCAATCTCGACTCCACCCATGACATACTCAGTCTTCCTTCTTGCACGGATGCCAATAATAAGGAGATTGTCTGATACAATGGTCCATATACTACATCAATCATATCCAAATTCTCCCACAAGGCTTCCTTATCACGAGAATCTATGATATGATTACCATAGAGATGAACTACCGAAACATCACAAGTAATGGCCAATCCTTTGTTCTTAGCAGCTCTGATTATATCCATATCTTCCTTTTTGCAAACTTGTGTGATATGCAATGGTCTAGAGCCATGGATTACTGAACCAAAGAGAATGCTAGTAAGTACCAAACCAGAAGCTTCTACTAGTATGGGAGAGTTGCTTGGCCATGTTTCCAAATGTTTCCACCACCAAGTGCCAGAATCTGTTACTCTTAAATACAGACCGGCACAAGATTTGAATAAAGAAGCAATCGAATGAGCATTATCTCGATGAGCATCCAAATAAATAGTATAGTTGGTTGGAATGCCATTCAAGTTGCTTTCGATTTGATTCGACAATGCATCTAAATCTTGACTATGATAGATACCTTGTGTTGCATGTAAACACAGAGTAGTGAAACCACCTCGTAATCCTTGTTCCATCATAGAACAAACATTTTCAACAGGTGTGTTGAATGAAATAAAACCGGGTAAAGTGATCACTCGACAACTGAATCGGGCATCATAAGGTTGGAGAACAAGTTGAATATTTCTTCCGCCCAGATTGTACAAAGCATTGACAAATAATTTAGCACATTTCACGTTGGTAATGAGAGGAACGGAAAAGTCAACAGCTGCTCTTCTAGAAAGATATCCTGGTGATAGGAAGCTTGCCAGTCTTCGATATTGATTGTTGCTGGGTAGATTGATAAACAAATCGATGGCTTTCTCTTTCATGACTTCCAAGATATTCTTTTCTACATCTCTAGCATATTCTTCATTCTTTGGCCATATCACAACCGTGGATGGAATACCATGTTCTGATAAGAATTCTGCTGTGCCTGGAGTAGAAAACAAATGAAATCCCATTTCTACAAGTTTCTTTGCACAAGAAAGAAACTCCAACTTTTCTTTGTAAGGTCCAATGGAAAGACATATATTTCTTTTAGGCAGACGCTGACCAGTAGCTAAATAACCCTTTAAATAGGCTTCTTCTCTAGTAGCACCATAACATGCAACTTCTCCAGTAGATGCCATCTCCACTCCTAAAATAGGATCGGCTCCTAATAGTCGAGTAAATGAAAACTGAGGAACTTTGACTCCCACCAATTGAACGCTATTCACTTTGACAGGATAAGGTTTCACTGATTTCCCTATCATGATCTATCCACAAACATTGTCAAAACATACAAACAAAACATTTATATCATCATAGTTGCTTGCCTTGGTTGCCATTTTCGCCAAATCAATACCCAAAGTTTTGCTTACAAAAGGAAAAGAACGAGAAGCTCGCAAATTACATTCAATCACTTTGATTTCGTTGTTCTTTGCAATGAATTGAATATTCATAGGACCCGTCACATTGAGTGCATTGGCAACTTTCACAGTAGCTTCTTCTACTTTTCGAACTGTAATCTATCACTGCATTGTTATTGAACAATATACAAATAATGATAAAACTTGCCTCATCCAAATCTTGAGGAGGTAAAATAAGAGTAGCATCACCAGAATGGACACCTGCATTTTCTACATGTTCGGTAATCACATGCATAATCAACTCTCCTCTATTTGCTACTGCATCGACTTCAATCTCCTTTGCTTCCAATATGAACTTGGAAATGACCACAGGACTATCCAAAGAGACTTTAGCCGCTTCAGTAAGATAGGATTCCAAATCTTCAGGCTTATGAGCTACATTCATAGCAGCTCCAGATAATACATAGCTGGGACGAACTAAACAAGGATATCCTACTTTTATACAAAATGCTTTGGCATCTTCTAAACTAGTCAGTTCCTTCCATTCTGGTTGGTCTACTTGCAGCCTATCTAACATTCTCGAGAACTTGTAACGATTCTCAGCTCCATCAATCATCTCAGGTGTAGTTCCTAATATTCTGACATGTTGTCTATGTAGTTGCATAGCAATATTATTCGGAATTTGGCCTCCCATAGAAACAATAACACCTGTAGCCTTTTCTAATTCGTAAATATCTAACACTCTCTCTAAAGATAACTCTTCAAAATAGAGACGATCACATTCATCATAATCCGTAGACACCTACGAAGAAAGAAACTCTTTCACTTTTCGTACCAATCAAAGAAAATGAATACTTGCAGTCTCAGGATTGTGATTCACCATAATAGAATAGATGTGTTGATTTCTCAGAGTACGAACAGCACTCACTGCACACCAGTCAAACTCGACTGAAGACCCAATGCGATAAGCCCCTGAACCAAGAACTATGATGCCTTCTTTGTCAAATTCTACATCATTCTTTTGGCTTTGCTTGTTAAGATTATAACCTCTTCCATTCACATAAGTTGTATAAAGGTAATTGGTTACAGCAGGGAATTCGGCTAATAGGGCCATCCATAAATAAATCCTATCCGTCACAAAACATGATAAAACTTACCAGCAACAGTATCAATTCTTTTCACCAAAGGTTTCACTTGTAGTTGCATACGAAGGCTTCTTATCACCAACTCGGTTTCCCCAATACATTTGGCAATATGTTTATCACTCATACCTAAAGACTTGGCATACCACAAGTCTGGTTCTTGCAAAGGCTGACCATTCAAAGCAAGATCTTGTATATGCTTTTCAAGTAAGATAATGCTTTCTAGATGATAAAGAAACCATCTATCGATATGAGTCAACTGATGAATCTTTTCGACAGATATTCCACAAGCCAATCCATTAGCTATGGCAAAAATTCTCTCATCGGTAGGATTTAGCATTTCCTCAATACTATAAGAAACAACTGTACTGTCCAAACCGAATATATAGTTTTCCTTTACACATCGAATAGCTTTTTGTATCGCTTCACAAAAATTGCGTCCAATTGCCATAACTTCACCTACAGACTTCATAGAAGAACCTAACAACTTGCTGACTCGTGTAAACTTCTTCAAATCCCAACGTGGCATTTTCACAACAATATAATCCAAACTAGGTTCGAAACATGCCGTAGTACTCTGAGTAATAGAATTGCGAATCTTAGTAAGCGGTATTCCTAACGCCAATTTGGCAGCAACGAATGCCAAGGGGTATCCCGTGGCTTTACTAGCCAATGCGGAAGATCGAGAAAGACGAGCATTCACTTCGATAATACAATATTGTCGACTATTGGGGTTCAAAGCAAACTGAATGTTACATTCACCTACAACACCTAAATGTCGAATAGTTCTAATAGCTGAATCACGTAACATATGATATTCAAAGTCATTCAGTGTTTGACTAGGAGCAACGACAATGGATTCTCCCGTATGAATCCCTAATGGATCAAAATTTTCCATATTACAAACCTAATGAATATACAAAATGAATTTTTGAAATTAGTTTATACAGGACTTGTGTACAAAGATGCCCATTTCAACCTACCGTGATACAATGATCATAGGCATCACGAACTACCTCATACTCAATTTCCTTCCAACCCTTCATAGACTTTTCTATTAAAACTTGGTCTGACGTTGAAAATGCTCTCAATGCCAAGTTGGTCAATTCTTCAGCGTCATTTGCAAAACCTGAACCAAGACCCCCTAATGCAAATGCTGCTCGAAGAATCACCGGATATCTACCAAAAATCGTCAAAACAATTCCAAGTGAAAACTATAAAAACTTACCCGATTTCTTTAGCAGCTTTCAGAGCAGCGTCCAATGAAGAACATGCAACTGAATGTGCAAACGGCTCTCCTATTTCTGAAAGACGAAAGTTGAACCTCTCTCGATCTTCTGTATCCAAAATCGTTTCAATAGGAGTGCCTAAAACCCTTACACCATACTCATGAAATATACCACTCTGATATAGTTTGATACCACAATTGAGTGCTGTTTGTCCTCCAAATGTTACTAGAATACCATCTGGTCTCTCATTTCGAATCACTTTGGCTACACTCTCTGGATTAATAGGAAGGAAATAAACTTTATCTGCCATTCCTCTTGATGTTTGAACTGTTGCGATATTAGGGTTGACCAGTACAGTTTTGATGCCTTCTTCTTTCAAAGCTTTCAAGGCTTGAGTACCAGAATAATCAAATTCTCCAGCTTGACCAATAGAAAGTCCACCGCTACCCAATACCAACACTTTCCTTATACCAACGTCATCTTGTAAGGAGTGAGGAATCTTCGGTTTCTTGTAGTTTGAAAACATATCCCATGCTGAAACACATTTTGAGGATGAAATGGCAGTTTTGTTGGTTTGCACAATATTTAAAAATAAGTCAAACAAAAATTCCGTATCATGTGGTCCTGCACTTGCTTCCGGATGAAACTGAACAGAGAAAAATGGATAACGATCATTACATATGCCTTCATTGGTCTGATCATTCAGGTTGACATAAAGTGGTTGCCAATGTGGAATCTTCTTATTGTTTGTATCCACTGCATATCCATGATTCTGTGAAGTTATATAACAATGTCCGCTAGTTAGTTCCAAACATGGCACATTGTGACCTCGATTTCCATATTTCATCTTGAAAGTCTCAAAACCCGCAGCAAGACTCAACAATTGATGACCTAAACATATTCCAAATAAAGGAATAATACGCGAGTTAGGGTTCTCTTCTGCTAATCTCAATATATTCTTAATATGATTAATGGTGACTTTACACATGCTAGGATCGCCAGGTCCATTGGATAAGAATATGCCGTCAATATGATGAAGTGCTTCAGGAGAAGAAAAATCAAAGTCCCAAGGTACCAAAGTAACTTGTGCCTGACGGTTTAAGAAACATCGAATCTGATTATATTTGATGCCACAGTCCACCATAAGAATATGATAGAGCGGATTTCCTAAAGGACGATATATCGTGGGTTCTTTGATGGAAACTTGTGCAACTAGGTTTGTGTGATTAGGATCATAGAAAGAGGGTTCCGAGTCTACTACGATTTTAGCTAGCATGGTTCCCTGATGCTCTCGGTTAGAAATATATCACATTAGAAAAGGGTAACAATACTTTCTCTCGGATTATTTGCGTCAACTGTCGAGTATCTATATCGTATATACCACTAACGTTGTTTCTCTTCAGCCATACATCAAAAGAGTCTTCTGCCTGCCAATGTGAATACTTCTCGGTGAAGGAAGAAACGACAACTCCAGCAGTGTGAATTTCATAACTTTCGAAATAGAGAGGGATACCATTGTGATCGACCTAGTAAAATTATCTCATAAGCACATATTGACTCAACCATTCGAACGATGATCAAACCTCTTTCTCTGAAGGTACTCCATAGTTACCAATAAGGGGATAAGTAAAGCAGAGAATCTGGCCACGATAGGAAGGATCTGTCAGTGCTTCAGGATATCCCACCATTCCAGTTTGGAAAACGGCTTCTCCCGAAACACTCTTTTTTGCACCAAACGAATATCCATGAAACACAGTGCCTATATAGCAATCATTCAGAAACGAAACACACCCACAGCACTCACTACTTGCCATCTTCCAAAACTAGTTTGGCACAAGTAGGCTTTTCTGTCGAACCAATTTCCTTGTATCCGTTCATTATTCTGTTGGAACAAAACAGCTATGGTGTAAAACAGAAATATATCACTTGAAATATGCGAAACAGTCGGTCGGTCCGCACTTATCCCACAAGTGAATTGTTTTCAACCATGTGCACCGACGATGAAACGAAAGAAAAAAAGACAACTTTTGGCGCCATTTTCAAAAAAAAGTTATTTTTTTATCGCGTTTCATTATGTCTCTCTCTCTCAACTAGCTTCCTTCTTGTTCCTTGGTCCCATTCTACTTGTTTCAAGTTCTCCTACAAACAATGTATTATGTGCCCATCCAGCATAAGCTATACAACTATTTCAAAACTCGGAAACCTACTCAAATAACACTTCTTACCACCAAATTTTCCACGAAACCATTCACCGATTTCTCGATGAATACGTTCAGTTAACGTTTTTCCTTGCAGTTGCGGCAAATAGGATCTCAAAACGACCTGCCAAATGTGAGTATCCACCGGAGATTTCATCATGTTTCCCTAAAGAAACGAGTGCAATACAAGAAGCCACCTTGTGTCCTATTCCTGGTAACTGCATCAGCTGGGAAATGACTTGTTCTCTGTCCAACTGTTTCAACTGTAATAACCATTCCATACCACCCAACTGGATGAGTCGATCAATACACTGCACAAGATATTTGGCACGATACCCAAAGCGATGACTACGCCAGTCTTCTTCAGTAACTTGTTGCAATCGATGCAATGTGGGAAAGCGATAAAACTAAAAGAATTGGATATTACGATCAAGCGGAACAGCATCATTCTCTTACCTTGTGTTGTTCAACTTGTCCTATGTAATCACCGTGCTGTGCTATGTGCTGCATCATCTTGGAAATGCGTTGTATATTATTATTAGCCGAACACAGATATCCGCATAGACATTCAACTGGGTCCAATGACAACACTCGTGCTCCTTGTGTATACTTGATAACCGTTTCAAAACGAGGATCTATCTTGCAAAACTCTTCCAACAGTGAGGAATAGGAAATGTGCAGATTGAACAATTCACTCAGTCGCTTCTTCAAATGTTCGATGGAAGTTGCAGAAAGAGATTGAATGGGCTGGAAGTATATAGGCCCCAAAGTACCCACTTGATACAATTGAACGATTGTATCATCCACAACACCTAACCAATATTCTTGATTATCTATTTCTTTCCAATACCGCTTCCAGAGAAAACTTTGTCCACAAGGCAACGTTTTGTTTAAAGAAAGTTCCATCGAAGGGTTATCTAAAGGATACCAAAGAGAGGACGCTTTGGTACCAATCCTCTGTCTTTTTAAAGGCTTTCGAACTTTTCTATGCTGCTCCATCTTGTAATAACTACGACAATATAATAAAGGAAAGATTCTTATCGGATATTTTGGATCCAATCCGTACCATATCCAACCAAACATATACACAATTTATTTTAGGCAACTGCAAAAAGACATTCAGTTTCACGATGACGTAGAAAATTTCCAACCAAGATGGAACGACTCCATGCAAAATATACAACTAAGAAAAGGCAACCAAGAATATACCAGTGCATGTTAGGTTTGATCAGCAATGCCTTCCTTTTCTCCATCATCAAACTCACATGCTTTCTAGAAAAATGATTATACGATAGGTTGGAGAATAAGAATTGAAAAATAGAAAATAAAGGACAGAATATAGCTACTTGAAATAGTTCGTCACCCGCTTCAAGTCGTAATAAAGAGGCACAATATTGGTTACAGAGAGGATTCTTATATTGACTTACAGGTTTCCCATCTTCCTTGATAAACGCAAAGGCACCTCCTCCAGTTGGATCATTGGAACCTCGAACTACAAATGTTGACTCTTCAAATTTTGCCAAAGTTGAACAACCAAACTCGTGACGAGAAGATGCTAGTACATGAAGCGCAGTAGCCAAATGAAATAAAAGTCGTCTATTCTTGGTATGATAAGTAGGATAACTCATAAAAAAGTAATCTGAAACTGCTCCAATTCCTGCAGGACTAGCAGCAATGTTGGTAATAGGAAAAAATAATTTTCGTTGATTCAATACTGGTAATATTAGACATTTGAGAAATATAGAGGACTGAATTCCTCTTCCTCGATGATGTCTTTTGATCATAGTCAGTCCTAAATGCAAAATGGGTCCATGATATAGATGCAAAACATTTCGAAAGATGAGATGTAATATATATTGATTCCAACTAGAGTTTTTAGCTTGCAACAGGTTCTCATATTTATCTACAACAGAGGAGTCGATAGGAGGTAAATAACACATAGCAGTGAATCCAACAGGTTCATTCTTATCATATGCTATGGAGATGATGCGATTTTTCAAGGATTGTCTGTTACCCGAAAAGACACCGTACAATGGAATCTCATCCAAAGAATCTTGTGCTATTTGGCGTAACTCTTGAACCAGTAAGTCCATTGAAGTTTTTGACATCCATCTTCCAGGTTGGTCATAAGTTCGGACAGTTAGTGAACAACATTCTCTCTCTCCTCTTCTAGTACATTTCACTTTACTTTCATAGCATTGTATCCAAGGTTTTGCAAGGTAACTTGGTTCTGTAGAGTTTACAACTTCAGAGACGTTGCTTAGTACCAATTTCATATTCAAAATGTTACAAAGTATATATTCAAGTATTTGAAGAGAGGTTTTTATCCATAAAAGTGGCCATATGTCATACGGGAAACATATAGGTAATATGGATAGGCATAGTAAGATTATACAACCAATCATATAACAAAAGAATAGTAGACAGACGAGAGAAAAGTTCATGACTATTCTGTAAACAAGTGCTGAAGATGTGATTCATTTCAAAGCAGTTGATTCCCTTTACAAGGAGCAACGGATCGAATCCTTTGAATGATTCGCACATCTTCAATGGTTCGATCAATGGGCGCGCCAAAGGGAAGATTGTGCCATTTATTGACGATTTGACACATTGTTTGATATGAAAATATATTACATGTTATAGTTAGATTCTCGTTGCTCTCATTGAACGGAAACAAGCTTCCATGATCATAAGGTCTTCCTCCGTATATTCTTCATCCTGTAGGAATATAGGGATTTCCACTTCTCTGGGATTAAACGGAATGTCTTCTTCCACAAAGTTATCCGATGATATAATATTCTTGGATGAACTTTCTTTCCTTTGAATAATTCCACTATTAGAGACTTTTGAGCATATAGAGTGTTCGGTGCATTTGGTTTCTAGTTCCGCTACTATTTCTCGCTCTGCTGAATAACTCCCTGATTCTTGATTCTTTTCAATGTCATTTTGAGCTGCAGGATCATATACAATTTCAAATAGAGGAGCTTTACAAAAGGAACACGGTGCCGACTTTTCTGTTTGCTTTCTTTGAATCCGAAAGAAACAGCCACTACAAATACACTACGACCAAGAAGTTGGACACAAAGTATTTTTTTGTTTCATCAACATACCTGCTTACAACAAACAGTATAGTTCAGAGCTGGATAATAATAAAAGCATATAGGACACTCCAACCGATATTCGTGTGATTTCTCTTCACTTCCTTTATATCTGGGAGCAACTATGCTATTCTTTATCAATTTTACAAAGGTACTTTCATCCAAATAAAATTGAGTTGGAATCAGTTTTGGTTCTTCTGTGTTATTTCCTCGTGTGGTCGAATAGTTTCGTCGCCTCCTGGAACGACTGGACCGGGAAAACATGTTCCTCATGTAAAGCAAACGATCACTTCTGGGAACTCTATTGTTCATATAATAAGGTCCTAGCGAACCATTAGTGGAGAGGTCCCAAACACTAGTAGAAGAAACGTTTCCCATGAATATAAGCAGTAGCTTGGATACTCTCTCTATGAACAACAAAGTAAGAGACAGAGGCGCAACTAGACAAAATTTCTCAATTAGAAAAATGCGAATACAGTAAAACTGTCTGATAGATTCTCCGAGGAAACTAGACACTTCATCCAAAAGCGATCATCCAGGCTCACCATAGATGGCCTCGATGGACACTTCATTCTTGTTC
This sequence comes from Galdieria partita, assembly GCA_025991245.1. Classification (NCBI taxonomy): domain Eukaryota; phylum Rhodophyta; class Bangiophyceae; order Galdieriales; family Galdieriaceae; genus Galdieria; species Galdieria partita. The sequence continues at coordinate 154,322 of BQMJ01000025.1, forward strand.
AAATCAGTCTCTTGCGGGAAAAAATGCCCAATCAGCTACTGCGCCACGTGGGCACAATTGCATCGGCTTCACTAGAATGAAAAGAGACTAATATTCTCTGAATGCATTCATTCCTCAAGTCAAAAGATGCATTCTAAAGCCATTCTTTGGACAATGACTTTGGACAAGGATATGTATTAGGATAACCGTAGAATGAGATCAACAGTTGGATGATGACTTGAATTACATCGGCAATGAGATATGCTTTTCAAGGTTTCTACGACCGTTACAAATAAAAAGGCGCTAAAGAAAGGAGTAGGGTCTCCATGGGTACCGAGGCGCCGAATGAAATTTGAATTTGGACCTTTTTTCAAATTTGTGCCAAACCTCTTTACTTTGTGCAGGTTTGGAAGAGACTTTGAAGACCCTTTGTTCGATAATATTTGAATTGAAAGTAGAACACCTGAGAAACGAATAAATGCTACACAATGCAAGTCAACGGTTCAACCCGAGAAAGAAAGAAATATCCCTACAAAACTATTTGGGAAAGCAGTCCAATGACTTGACTCCAGTGGGAACTTTTTCCTCTTCCTTTGAAGAACAACTTTCTTCTTCCACCGGTATGTTTAACTTGTTCATGCTAGCCCATTCAATATTCATCATGGTCTCCTATATCTCAAGGTACACTTACAAGGGAGAGATCAAAGCAAGTAAATGGACTGCATTCATATGGTGTGCAACCGAATACTACAAATCACTTAGAGTGCATAAACGAAACTGTTTCTTCTTCCGGTAGTAGAAAGAGAAGAACAAGAGATTCTCCATGTGCTCATGAGGAAGTAGAAAAGGCAAATGTTAGTCGAAAACCAAAAAGAAGACCACCATCTCAAAGCACCTTTTCTTTGTCTACCGTACCCAAGCGTGGATTAAAGTTGATGACTTTGACCATTTGTGATGCCATACAAGGACATGGAAGCACAACTTATGCACAGCTCGCCCAAGATCTTGCTCTTGTATTGGGCATTCCTCTTCCTGCAAGCTCTGAACTAAAGAATGATCCAAACATGGCCATTTTAGAAAAGAATATTAGAAGAAGAGTATATGATTGTCTCAATGTCTTGATAGCGATTGGTATAATTGAAAAGACAGATGGAGGAAGATATTTAAAATGGATTGGAAAGACGAACTTTTTAACTGAACAATGCCACAGCGGTTCCTCTTCACCGAATGTAAATATGCATAAGGAGACTTGTTCAGGTATAGCTAAATATCACAAAAATGCCATGAACGAGCAACTTTTATCACAATTAGAACAAAAGCGAAAGACCCTTGAAGAAAAACGAGAGAATCTTGAACTATTAAGAAGGCAAGAAAATGCCTTTCAACGACTGATTGACAGAAACAAGAAATTGTCACGGCAGTATTACGTTCGAGAATCGAAAATTGAACTTCCTTTTATACTTGTTCGGACACCTCCTTCTTCGGAAATATTTCTTGAAACAACTGAAGATCAGACTATGATGAAATTTAAGTTTACGGAGCTATTCTATCTGCATGGTGATGCCGAAGTTGTAACTGGTTTAGAGTCCATACAAACCCATTGTTCAAAATCGTCAAGTCCAGGGTTAATTGCGTCGACTGATCACCATCCACTATCACTCGATTGGAAACATCACGAAGAAGAAGACAATTGGTTGCCTTGTGAGAAAGAGAATCTTCCATACTTTACAGCTAATAACTATCAACTTTCGGCATAGAAGAACAACTCCTTCAAGCAACTGTTACAATTGCATAACATAACAAAGAAACTATTCTTGGAAACTATGTCCAAGTGTTGCCCTTTTCTTTTGCTTCTTCTTTGTTGTATGAGGACGGCTCCTTTTCACTCGAATGGATGGCGTCTCTTTACAATCTTCCAAAGAATCGGTCTCTACTACAGTTTCCCAAGGTCTCAACCAAAACTTGGAACTTGCACAACGCATATCTTCGTCACTCCGTTCCTTAAAGTCGATCCATTTCATTTTATCCATTTTCAGACACACATTTCACATGCAACCTTTAACCAACGACAACATGTTTGCAGTTCCTGGTATGGAACTATGTGAACAAGGAAACTTTTCAATAGGGTTAGGTTGCTATTTGAGTCAACAAAAAATTTATGCTAGTTTATGGGGACGTGTGAGTGTTCAAGCAACTGGAGATACCAACTCTGTCTTGATACAAGTCCAACCAGTAACTACTCATAAGCAACGTAATACTTGTAATAGAGTACCTGAAGTAGGTAATCTTGTGATTGGCAAAGTATTCAAAGTAACTTGGCGTGCTGTAATAGTGGAAATATTTGCCACGGAAGAGCAGTTACTGGAGTATACGTTTCGTGGCGTGATTCGATTGCCCGATGTTACGACAACTTCAAGTGATAAGATTGATTTGCACAACTGTTTTCGCACAGGAGATATTATAAGAGCTCAAGTTATTAGTTTGGGTGATCCACAAGCCTATTATCTTTCCACTAGTCGCAGTTGTGACGGGGTTATTTATGCTACGAGTAGTGCAGGTTATCCTATGGAACCTTTTAACGAAAATCAAATGATCTGTACAAAGACTCAAGCCAAAGAATATAGAAAAGTAGGATTTGGAAGCAAATAAGATGACATGAATAGATATTGTCTATTTATTTTCTATGAGAAATGTTTTGTCATGGCATATTTGAACCATGGAAACTAGAAGTAGAAGAATGCACAGGAGAACTTGTTTTCTTATTTCCTAACAAGTTTGTATGAGTCTTATTATCGTTGTTTGTTACACCCAAAGCAGTTTGAAGTGTTACTCGATTAGCTGATGTTTGAGCTACAAGTGGTTTGGGTCCTCTTACCACTGTTGTTGTCGTTGTTGTAGGAGAGGTAGAAGTAGTTAAAGATGGATTCATTGGATTGTTGGAATGGAATGTAGTCGGATTGGGCCTTTTCCTATTTTCACTTTGAACTCCTTGATAGAACGAAGCATTATTCTGTGGTACCAAGTTGGTCGATGGATTTGCCATTGCAAAATTTTTTCCATAAGCTATGGATGTTGCAGCATTTCCACTTAATGAATAGTAATATGGAGAAGAAGAAATGGGTCGAACTCCTGGCTGTGCTTGAGCGAAAGAACTTGATGGCAACTGAAGAGTAGCAGCACTTTCCATTCGTGGATAAGAAGGAAAGGAGGGAGGAGGATTATGAGGAATATTGGATGGCCTTTTCTGAAAAGTTCTTTCTGGAATAGATTCGGAACTTGTATCTCTCACTTTCTCAAACGGTCCTCGAAATGAATCCAATATACAAATATATCCTTCAAATTCACATATTCTTCTAAAGTTATCAGCAAAGTCCATCGCGTGTTCTAAACTGCAAGTAGTAAAGCTATTTATATCCATAGAGCCATCTCGCATATAGCTTCTTCTAGATTCACAATAATAAATTGGATTGCCTCTTTTCACAATTTGAAACGAACAATGAACTTGCTTTGGAGATGTGGAAGAATTATTCTTACGAGCATAAGAAAATGCCAATATTCTCAAAATATCAGGACGCAAACGAGAAGAATACTTCGATGATCGATCATAATCACCATTGGAAGTGCCTTTCAATAAATATATATTGCGTTTGTATGTATAAAGTGCACATCGATGCGCCTCGATGTTGCTATTGGGACGAAAGGGTTTCCATGAAAGTTCATGAAGAGAAGACGGCAGTACCGAATGACCTGAACTTGGTAATAACCCATCATGATGAATAGCGTGATTCACTCTTCTTCCATCCAATGTGGATGATTTTTCTAAAGTCTTTGATACTCTTTCCAATGACTTTTCATCTCTTCCATCAAAGGATTCCATCATCATACAAACATATAAAACAATACTCTGAGGAGATAAGTAACCTGCACAACGACAAAATTTCCTCCAACTACACAATATTCCTTTGTCATCTTGAATCTTCATTCGAGGTCTTCGTATTCTATTCCACTTGAAAGAATCCAATGGAGTGAAACAATGAAAACGAGGAACATGGCTATCACAATGAACATTTCGAAACAAAACAGACAACAGAAAACGTTCAAGTTGGATTTTCGTTTCTGTCTCTACTCTTCCATTGTACTGAGAACGAATCGTTGCTCGTTCAATATCCGATAAAATAGTATGAAAATCGGGTCGCAATATCAACTTGTAAGTTATAGGAGAATTCTTATTAGATGATTTTATCAAAGTTTGAAGAAATCCTTGAAAACTGGAACGAAAGTCGCGAATTTCTGCTATAAGACATCCTTGATAATAGTAAAAGGAATGATTGGTAGGTAAGTCTTCATAAGGAGGTATCAACCCCAAATCTAATGCTTCTATAAGTCTCTTTGAGTGTTGATCATATGGATAAAGTATTTTGCGACTATCTTTGGTATAGCCTTGATCATACAATTCTATGGATAACGAAACCTAATAATATTGTTATCACAGTTGTCATCAACACCAACTCACAGACAAACCTTCAAGTCAGGAAGTGAGTCGACCACAAAACCAGGAGGTGAAAACCCTTTTAAAGAATATTGTTTACTTCGCTTCTCTAAAGTGTTACGTAACCTTTGCCATAAAGTGTGACGATGGGTATTGGTTGAAAGGGGTGGCAAAGTTGTTGCTTCTTTAGATACTGTAAGACTGTCGAGTCCCACAGTTCCTTCACCAACTACATTCTCTGTAGTGTTTTCTGAAAAAGACTTGTTCTCTTCTCCTTCTTCCGGAATGGAGGGCTCGACAGCCATCGGTTCCAAACCAGTCGTCCTATCACCTTTTAATTCCTTTTCAACAAAAAGTTGTTGTTCACAGGGCTGAACACTTTCATTTACTCCCTCATTGATAAATTCTTTGGGTTGTTTTTCTTCTACCGACACAAACTCCTGATGGGAAGATTCCGCAACTTGTTCTACCAACTGCCTCTTTCGCTTTCTGTTTTGGATAACTCTTCTTTTCCTCAACTTTACAACGGTGGGAAAAGTTTCTTCTTCCGAGTCAACCAAGAACGGTTCTAATAAAGGACTTTTCCACTCTTCCCAACCAAGTTGCCACTCCAACTTGACCATAGTCATTCATAGAACTAAATAATATATCGGTGGGAAACAGCTCAAGTGGTTTGGATAAGGAATGAATCTTCGAGACTACAACTGTTGCAAGATACAACTGTATTTATTTATGTTTATATGTAATGATTAACTGGCAAATGTCAACAGGATATTTACAGTTATCATGAAAGAGAGACAAAAGTTCTACCATTTACACAACTAACCTTGACGCTGAAGAAACCAAGGTTTTCCAAAACGAACAAAGAAACTCTTTCCAAAGGCTTGTTTCTAGAACAAGTTGGTGAGATAAAATCTTATGCCTAGAAAACTTTCATAAGGATGCCATTACCGATGCTCGTGGATGGAAAATATCAATAGGAAAAGTAACGCTGGAGTCAAGAATCTGGAGCATAATACTCTGTTCTTTATACAAGTAAGTTGCTTTGACATCTTCCCGGATCGGTCCATTGGATTATTTGGGGTGGATTGAATAGAGATTTGACAATCTTTGGGAGTCGCCAAAGAAAATGGCATTTCATTGGTTCAACGTGCCGGCCCTGAAGAAATGCTCATCCCACGGTTGTAGCTTTAAAAGACTTGCGCTTTGCCAAAAATTTTTCTTCAATTTGGATTTGTGGTTTGTGACTCAAAGATGGATTCCAAAAGTAGTTCTAGTCCAATGGAAATAGAGTCGTTAGAAACTAACCTAGAAAGAGAGACAAATGCTCCAGAAGTATGGGAGGAAGAAGAAGAAGACGAAGCTTCAAAAAAGGATGACGGTTCGACAAAGTTTCTCAAAGTGTTTGCTGTCATAGCAGGTTGGGGCTCCACCTTCTTTGGCGTTGATACTTCAGTTATTGGTGGCGCTGCTCTGTATGTTCAACCTGATCTCAGTATTTCTCCTTTGCAATGGTCCTGGATAACTTCTGTTCCACTTTTAGCAGCTTGCTTTGGTTTAGGAACTTCAATACCGCTTTGCTATTTTATTGGAAGAAAGTATGTCGTACTTTTGGCTGCTATCTTATATCTTGCTGGTGCTACAATGTCGGCAGCTGCCGATTCTATGGTGGTTTTGTTGGTTGGACGTATTATTCTAGGCTTAGGTATGGGCTTGGAAGCAATGGTTATTCCTATCTATCTGGCAGAGTTGGTACCCAAACAACATCGTGGTGGTCATTTGAACATTTTCAACTCTTTACAAACATTTGGAGGTTTCATTGCTGCTATTATTGATGGTATCTTTCAGAATGTTTCTGGAGGTTGGCGATATATGTTAGGCTCAGGTGTTATTGGACCAGCATTGCAATTGGTTTTTGCCTTGTTTATTCCAGAAAGTCCTAGATGGTATATTCAAAAAGGACGAGTTGCTGATGCAGAACGCTCGTGGAAACGTATTCGTAAAGATATGCCAAAGACCAGAAAGGAATTCTTAGAACTCAAGGAAAATGTAGAGAATGAGATGAAAGAAGCCAAAGGATCTATACAAGTCATCAGAGAAATTCTAACGGTTCCTAGAATCCGTGCAACTTTTGTGATTGGTGCTTTGATATCTTTGGCACAACAATGGAATGGGGCAACTGCTATTGCTTATTATTTACCTACACTTATTTCTCAAATGGGAGTATCGGTAAAGAATTCGGTATATGCAGACATTCCCATTTACTTTTACAACTCTTGTTGTACGCTTCCTTCTTTCTTTTTGTTTGATCGCTTTGGAAGAAGGCCCGTTCTTTTGCTTACTATGCCTATCCTCATTATAGGGCTCATTATTTCTGGATGCTCTTTACAGGCATCCACCGTTGCTTCACGCTCTGGAGGCTTCTTTGTTGGATTGGCTCTTTATTATATTGGCTATCAAGTTGGCGTATCTCCTTTGGCTTGGGCCATCAACGGTGAAATCTATGAATTACATGTGCGCAATTGGGGAATGTCGTGGGGTGCTGCTATTCTATTGGGTTCCGCATTTTCTGTTAGTTATACATTCACCAGACAAGTAAGAGCTTTCACAAAAACTGGAGTTTTCGGATTATACGCAGGGTTTACTCTGATTTTCTGGTTTATACTTATTATATTGATGCCTGAGACCAATGGCAGAACTCTGGAAGATATTCGAAATATATTTGATGAAGGACTCGTTGGATTGGCAAAATATAACTGGAGACAAACAAAATTATGGATTAGGAAGAAATTGGGAAAGCAAACAGCGGTCAAAGAATCTGATGAATTTGCTCCGGTAGAGCAGGAGAAAACTTCTGCCAAGGATGAGAGTGCGTTGACTACCATTCAACAGAGCACATAAAACAATCGTAGAGATGTGTTGGTAGACACTTTATTGGATGTTGTGTGATCAATCAAATGAATTCTTTGATCTATTTGCGTTGGTTGTTTTATAAATATAGATTTTTGCTATAACATGTTTTTATTTTTATGTCAAACTCCTGTTTCTTATGATATAGCGGTGTCCATAATAGCCGATGGGTTGGATGAAACAAGTTGTTGCTCTCTTCTCCGTTCAATTTCTTTTAAAAGATCTTTAGCTTGGTCTCTTTCAGTGCCCGGAAAGTCAACTAGTCTAGAACAATAATTTTCTGCATCATCCAATCGTCCTTTTGCAATGGAATATCGAGCAAGAAATAAAAAAGCTTCGGCAGTTTCTAGACTGTCTAAACCTTCTTCTTCTTCTTCTCGACGTTCCAGCTCCTTTAAATAGAAAGTATACGCTTTCTCCGAGTCTCCTATTTGATCATAAAGATGTGCAATTCTACGAAATACAACAACTTCTCGATCGTCACACTTCAAAGCCCTTTCATAACAAGTCAAGGCATCTTGATATTTACCAAACTCTTCTAAACAAAGTCCCATAGCACACCACATTCGAGAATCAAATGGTCGCAACGTTGCAGCCTTTCGGTAATAATAAAGAGAGTAACTCGGCATTCGCAAAAGTTCATAGGCTTGACCTAAGCCATACCACGCCCGAAAATCTTTTGGCTGAATATCTACCGCCTTGCGATAAGCTTCAATAGCTTTGGCAGTATTTTTCATCTCGATATATTCATGTCCAATCAAAGTGAATGCAGACACGAAATGAGGATTCAACTTCAATGCTCGCTCAAAGTAGGTTACTGCTTTCTCATGATCTCCACGAAGTGAGTAATAATTGCCGACAACAGTACAAGTTTCTGGTCGATACTTTTCTACCGAAACACAATGATGCGCCAACATGCTCAACTCCACTTGTTGTTCTCTGACGTACAAGATATTGGAATAGATATCCATACCATCCATACAATGGGGATCATTCCTTCTTATTTCTTCATAATAACGAGCAGACGTATCAAAATCTCGTCGATCATAATGAAGGAAAGCAATTTGATTCAGTAAAAAAGTATTTTTTGGAAAGTATGATAGCAATGCATTTAGGAGATGTAGCGCATCATCATATTCCCGTCGTTCCATCCATACCATGGCGTAATAGATGGCGATCATCCAATGCCGTGGCAAAGATGCATCCAAAGTTTCTTCTTCTTCTTGTGTAGAAACCAAACGTGATAATTCTCTCCACGCATCGAATAGAAACGGAAACTGAACAACTGCACGAACGAAAAAGGAAATTGCTTGTTCTCGACGTTCCAAGTTCCTAGATATGATACCACAAAGGTAACATAAGAAACCACTCTATTCATGATTCAAAACATATATGGAATAACAACCTCATGCACAACTTACTAACATTCCATTCTGGTGCTTTTCAAAATGACAGATTTGCGACAAAATGTGTTCGAGTTGACGATTTTGCAACCTCCTGATACTCTTTGTATCATACAGTTTACCAATAAGAAGATGAGAAAGAGATTCGTGTGTGGTTGTTTCACCATACCTGAATAGAGCCATCGAATAAACGTTCCTTCTCACCTGCTAAGAAAAGCGAATAACATCTTAAGAATATACAAGTCTCATTTTCTAGATTTTTCAAGCATTCTGCACATCTTCGATATTCACGGCAGTCAAAGTATTTCCTTGCTAAAAGAAAGGCAGTACATTCCCTCGGGTCCAATCCTTGTTCGTCGTACGAATCGATTGTAACTTTTGTCGTTTCTTGTGCTTTGCTCTGAAGAGAGAAGGCTAGTTCAGCACACCAACGAGCAGAATACACCAAACCTCTCTTGGTGAGTTGTTGTATGGCACTCAGAAGTTGGTTCAACACAGATTGTGGATTACTCAAATTTTCATGACAGAGTTGAATCAGTTGCTTTGTTTTCAATTGAAGTTTTGAACTCATAGTCTTTTCGGGACTGTTGTACTCTTGAAAGGCAACTTTGCAGTTGGAGAATGGCGCCCAAATATTTGCATTTTTCTTTCTCGTCCATGGGTGTGTCTTAAGAGAATTGTAACAACGATTTGGATAAGAAGAGATATGCAAAGTCATACGAAAACAAAGCGAACCAAACTTTTATCTATTATTGGAGACGAGGTTTGTCAATAGAACTTTTTCTTTATTTTTATGCAAGGTTTTGTTTCCCTTTAGGATACAGTTTGTGGTTTTCTGCTAGCAGGTATTGGAGAAGTCAACCAGCATAAAGAAACCAATTATTTTGTTGTAAAGAGTAAGTAGATAGTGTCTGTTTATTGGTACTGTGAAGGATATGTCCTTTGAATAGAGGATACACCTGTTTCGGCGATAGAAGAGACCTTTAAAAGATTGACGAGTCGTGAAGATATTGCTGTGGTAATTATCAACCAACATGTGAGTCTGTGTTTTGTGATATATATAAATGTGTATGTATAAGAGGTGTAAAAAGGTTGCTGAGAAAATCCGTGAGCTTGTGCATAGTTATCGTGCCCCTATCCCCGCAGTGTTAGAGATTCCTAGCAAAGACCAACCTTATGATTTATCACAAGACTCGACAGTGAAAAGAGTACGACAAATGTTGGGTTTAGGTGCATAAAATAAAACATCGAGTTGCTTAGCATTGGAGAGACGCTTATCGATTGTGGGTGGAGAGAATATGGCTTTTGTGGTGTCGACTACCCAAAGTACTTGTTGTCAGTGTTCTGAGTGGAAAAGAAGAAGAGGAACTATAGACAAATATTTATTACAAGATAAAGTATACAAGCCTCGTTATCGTGGCTGTCCGTCGTTATATCACCAACTTGAACAGCCCACTTTGGCACTATCCTATTTTCAGTCAAGGAGTGGTGTGCACTTTAGCTGTCAGAGTAGACTTTGGCAGGCGAAATCCTGTACCTGTTGTGATTCCAACTACTTTTTTGACTATGGAGAGCACGTGTCTGTTGAGTTGAAGCAGTTACAAGTGGTTTCCAGTGGCTCCCATTGTCTATTGGTGTTGTCAAGAACGGCAACAGACACAGTAGGAGAAAGATATGACCAATTAGCAAAAGATTATGAAGCCAGTCTGGAAGCTTCAGTTGATGATAACACGGATAGGAGCCACTCTGCGTTTACCCAATCTTCTGCTAAAGAGTCGTCTGTTCCAAGAACTTTTCATGCACCGAGAGTAATCCCAGTGTTCATGTCTATTAGTGAAAGTATGGAGTTGATACAAACCATTCATCGACAGTCAGGACATAGTGTTATTGGTCATCAATGGTATGGCTATGGTTCTAACGCTTTACTGAATTTTGCAAGACTATTGTACTTTTTAAGAAAGGCATTCCATATGTTGGGACTAGTCGAAAACATGGCAAAAATAGGTCAACCAAGAAATAGTTTGAAACTTGTTTTGGCTCTGTTTAGGAGAATTATTGATCATACCAAGTATCCTACTTTTCAAGCTTGTTTTTATGAATGGATGGTTGAGGATGTTGGATTTGAAGTAGAGCAAGTAGTTTTACACGGTGTGAATTCGAACACTATGATATCAGATATTCAGAAGCATGAGGAGAAAAGTAGTGTCTCTGAGAACTCATCTTATTCCAACTCTTTGAATCCCAACAGTGAAAACAAGTTCAAGAGCAGCCATACTTATGCAAGTTGTTGTCTTCCGGTATCACGTCCAGATCAGTGGATTCGAGCTCGTTTATGTCTTTCTAAAGATGGAAGACAATTCTTTGTCAATCTACCTCCATGGGATGCTTTAGGATTGGCTTTTTTGGCATCACTTCAGATTCCCATTTATGTTCATGCCTCTTTGTGGATACGAGGGTCAACTAGCAAAGGCTATATTCCTTGTTATGATAGTCGAATTATAGTTGCACCTATCAACAATAAGAATGATAAACAAAATACAAGTCATGGCTCCTCATTGGATGAGACCGTATTGAAGAGTCGTTGGGAAGAAAGGAAATGGAACTCCAGTCCATCCAATGCATTTCCTCATAGTTTGCCATTTCGAGCACAACGACACTCGATACCATTTCATTCTCCAGAAATACATCAGATCATTCCTTTCAGGAGATCAACTGATCAGAAACCAACCCGTTTTATACCGTTTACCGAAGATGTTCGACATTCTCTCCGTGAGATGCTGTTAGAAGGTCAATTTGTAGAAGCGCAACGATTGATATCGCAGTTACCATCCTTACAGTGGGAATTGGAAATACTGGATGCTATAAGAAAGGAAGATTATCTTATGGCAAGTCGTTTACAAAGCAAATTGAAAATGGTAACGCAACTTGAGAAAATCCTGTTGAGGCAAAGCGAAGGAACTAATCCAGAGGAAATGAAGGAAACCAGTGACAAAGAAGAAGACTGTACAGATGAAGAAGATTCAAAGAAAGACAATTCTTAGGTCTTCTATTGGAATTGCTCATATGTAATAAATGCATATTGTGTGGAAAATGTCTTGGCGCACTTTTTCCTTTGGTAGTGGGAGGAAAGATTCACACAAGTAGTTATCAATATTTGACACATATCAAGAAAAGAAACTTGACAGTGGGCAAAAAGAGTTTTGCTCTTGTTGGAATACTTTTCATGGATACTGTTCGGCAGCTGAAACACCGTATAAAGAATATCAAATGGAAAAATGTCAAACGTACGGCTTCCATAGCAAAAGGAAAGGCTGTTTCCAAGATGAAGGACTTTTATATGACAGACTTTGAAAACCGTGTACGTAAAGCCACTTCCAATAGAAACTGGAGTGTTGGGTCTGTGGAACTAGCAGAAATAGCACAATTTAGTTACAACCCCTTGTTGTATAAAATTATGATGGATATAGTGTACAGTCGTTTAAAGGATAAGGGACACAACTGGAAACGAGTTTACAAGGCACTGGAACTAATTCGTTATTTACTGTTGCACGGTGCACCAGGAGTACTCTTGGATATGCAACACAACATACATACTTTTGAAATGCTTGAAAACTTTCGTTATGTACATCCTAAAACTGGAAAGGACGTGGGTAATAACGTGCGATACAAGGCCAAGCAAGTTGTTGATTTAATACGGGATCGCAGGCTGTTAGAAAGAGAGCGAGAACAGAGTAGAGCCATGTTAGATAAAATATCTCAATCAAAGAGAGTTGCTTATTCTAGCACTGCTACATATTTGGAGAGAAGTAAACCAAAAGTGGAAGACATTTCTGCGGAAAGAATATCTCAACGGCGTATTATAACCGATAAAGACTTTGGTATACCATCTTCTGATGATATTGGCCATGCTAATAAGAACTACAGCGTTTCTGGGAACAAACAAATTACAATTCGAGCAGAGAGTCACGACACTCTGCCATCCAACAAGCGACATTCGAGCCAAGAACATGTGGAAAACGATTTGCTGCTTTTCGACGATTTGTCTCAAGACGATGAAGCCTCCATTAGCGATGATTCTATTCATGATAGTGAGGGTGATAAGGACTTTGGAGAATTTGTTGAAAGTTTTTCCGACGTCAAATTGGCAGATTCATCAATGAAAGATACCAACGAGTTTATGACAGATATCGGGTTCGCAGATAGTAAAACGAATTCCCAACAAAGTATTCGTGAAAATTCCGATGATCAATTCGTTACAAAAATAACGGGCAATACAAGACAAAATGAGCATAAGACAGAGGACAATGCTATTACGACCAAGATCGAACAGGATGCATTCGACGACGAAACCGGCATAAAATCCGCATTGGCTTCTAAAAGTTATTTTAAAGACTCCACTTCTAGTGGCAAGGAGACTAAGAAGAAAATTTCAGATTCTCGTGCTGCCACTACAGATTCTAGGCAAGTACAAGGAATCCAATCTCAGAAAGAAAATGAAGACGATCCCTTTGGTCAGCTTGTTAGTGAATGGATAAATGCATCACATCCACGTCATCGTTAAGTAAACATGTGGAATTCTTATTTATTGTTACAATATTTGTTTACTCGTGTATGAAGGAATTTAGTATTTCGGTCTTCTTGTAGTTTGCTTCATTGCTTGAAGATAAAAAACAGTGTATTTTAGTCAGCAGGAATTGAACACATTCCTCGATGGTCGAATTGGCAGTATGTAATGTGATATCGGGATGTTCTGGTGTTTCATAGGGAGAATCGATACCCGTGAATTGCTGAATCTCACCATTTCTGGCCTTTGCGTAAAGGCTCTTTGGGTCTCTTTTTTCACAGATAGCCAACGGACCTAAAATGAACAAAATATGATATACGTGGGTAAGGGAACCGGTGGCTATCACTTACAGTCTATGAATACTTCCCAAAAAGGGAGTCTTTTTCTTTCATGCATCCTCTTTATGTTGCTTCGATCTTTTTGAAAGGGAGTTATTGCTGCCACTAGAGTAATAGCTCCCATGTCTGTCAAGATTGTGGCAATTTCTCCAAGTCGTCTAATATTCTCCGTACGGTCCTAGATCAATATGGTTAGAGAAGAATTGTTTCATTAGGTTTGCACTGGTACATTGTTCGTATAACCCAAGTCGCTATTGATACCCTTTCTCATGACATCTATTCATGTAGGTCAGACTGCAAGTGTGCAAACGTATTTTCTCACCACCATCGAGACAATAACAAAGTCTTCGTTCTTCTAGTAATTTATTTTCCAAACTATAACATATTGTGGATTTTCCTGAAGCAGATAACCCTGTAAACCACAACGTAAGACCTCGTTGTCCTAATAACTCATATCGAAGACAGCGTTGATCACTCATAAGAAAAAATGAAATTGGCGCCAATTCCAATCAAAGCCCACGTTCCGAAATGATTCTACTATGGAAGAAATGTTTCAGTGTCAAGCTGTACAGTAAACCTATCGTCGACTGTACTTGCACGACGTTGGAAACCAATGCAAAATATCTGCAGAGGTTTAGAACTTGTGCACGTAGACACTTGTTTCATTCTTCCACTGAATTTCCTGCTGATTCTTACGAGTCGTTGCTTGTGGGCAGGCAAGAATTGGATGCAATCTTTCGACCAAAAAAAGTTACTTTGGTAGTTGGAGATATTCCGAATGACAGAAAGTTGCACACACTGTGGAATAATTTACAAGCTGGGGTCAATTTATTTAACTTGGAAGCTACTAGCCTTGGTCCAAGTGAAAGATTCGAGAATGTGCTCACAAATAGCTTTAAAAGAATGGAAAGTCTTAAAGGACCCATCGATCTTGCCGTGATAGCAACACATCTATCAGAAGTTCAGAGTGTATTGCACAATTTGGCAAAGAGAGAAACCAAGGCTTGCTTACTTTCATCACTCATAACTTGGGACAAGTTGACTACAAAAGAAACCCAAAGTCTCTTCCGAGAAATTGCAGCGGTAGCTTCTCAACATCACATAAGACTCATAGGTTCTGACAGCTTAGGTATACTGAATTGTCGTTTGGGATTGAATATATCATCGTCTTTATCTCAAGACTATCTTCCTGGCCAAGTGGCACTGTTATCCCAAAGTGGTTCTTTAATTTGTTCTTTGTTAGATTGGTCGGTAAAGGAGCGTTTCGGATTTTCAGGAGTGGCAGATGTTGGAACTATGTTGGATGTCGATTGGGCTGACTTGATCCACTACTTTGGCAATGATAGTCACACGCACTCCATTTTGATATATGCTGAAAGTATTGGAAATGTTCGGCGTTTTCTATCTGCAGCTCGAGAAGTAGCAGTAAGCAAACCTATTATGCTGATAAAGCCGTACAAATTGCATATTTCTTCCAAAATAGTCAGCACTCGTCCGACATCAGGAAAGGGAGCCATTCCTAAGGAATTAAAAGGTCCTCTTGATTTATTAACGTTTGACGAAAATGCCGTCTTAGATGAAGTTTTCCGAAGGTCCGGAGTACTTCGAGTGGCGAGTGTCAATGATCTATTTTTAACAGCCCGAGTTTTGGCACATCAACCTCGTCCACTAGGTTCCAGATTGACAATTATTAGCAATGCTGGTGGACCAGGTTACTTGGCAGCAGATCAACTTATTGCAGGAGGAGGACAACTATCCTCATTGTCAACACAAGTTTCTTCGAAGATACAGAAAGTATTGCCGAGTCACTTGCCTACAACCAATCCAGTAAGTTTATTTTTCAAATACCAGTAATCATTTGATAAGGGTTCAGATTGATCTATCAGGCAACGCTTCAGCAAATGATTACAGGGAAGTGTTAGAAGCCTGTCTTGAAAATGCGGAAACCGATGGAGCGTTGGTGATTTTGACACCTCATACGATGACTCAAGGCACGGAGACTGCGCATGTATTGGCCAGTATAAGTAAACAATGGAGAGAAAGACATAAACCGTTATTGACAAGCTTTATGGGAGGAAAGGAATTGATGGAAGCGCAAGAGATATTGCGCAATGCACAAATTCCCAATTTTGCATTTTCAGATGTAAGTCCACATTTGTATTCGTTGATCAAGTTCTTACCTGGAAAACATTTCATAGACTGCCGCTTCTATTTGGAATTATTTGTGGCGATATAATGAATACTTACAGAGTCTTTATGAAGTTCCCGACTCGGGTTTATCCGAAGTTGCTTATTGGAAGGAGTCACAAAGGACAGCCGAAGCCATGTTGCGTTCCATACAGAAAGAAGGCAGGTCACTTATGACGGAAGTAGAGAGCAAGAAATTGGTTGGTTGGAAATTTGTATTCCTTTGAAGTCTTGTTGAATGTATTTTATATATATTAGTTGCAAATTTATCAAATTCCCGTGGTGGATACTCGCGTAGCAAAGGAGGAAGAAGACGCCGTAGAAATCGCCAAGGAATTGGGATTTCCTGTTGTGTTGAAACTTCATTCGGAGACCATCATTCACAAGTCAGAAGTTGGAGGAGTGAAATTGAATCTGACATCATCAGAAGCAGTCAAACATGCGTTCCGTTCCATTCGTGAGAGTTGTGGTCGTCTTCGTGGAAGACAACATTTTCAAGGCGTTGTTATTTATCGAATGATTGATAAACCTAGAGATACTCATGAAGTCATGTTGGGTTCCGTGATTGATTCGCAGGCTGGACCTGTGATTCAGTTTGGTACGGGTGGTAGTCTTGTTCATGTTTACGAAGACTTTGCAATAGCGTTACCACCTTTAAATAGTCATTTAGCACGTCAGATGATGTCAAGAACCAAAATTTATGGAGCATTGGTTGCTGCTCGTAAGACTCTAGGGATGGATACTAGGAAAATCGAAGAAATTGTCGAACGTTTCTCAAGAATGGTTACTGAACAAGCATCTTTTGTCAAAGCATGTGAAATCAATCCGATTATAGTCGGTCCAAAAACTGTCGTAGTAGCTGATGCTCGTGTGTGGCTTCATGAAGTGAGCAAACATTCTCTTCAGTTAACTTCCACTCCTGCAATTCGTCCCTACCCTAGTGAATATGTATTCTCTTGGCCAGGAGATTCCATGGGAACTCCACCCTTCTTAATACGTCCTATTCGTCCTGAAGATGTGCATCGCTTTAAGCGTTTTATGCAAATGATTCTGAGGCTGAAAGGAAGTGGAAATGATATGTCTGATTCACAGATATTGATGACAGCGACATTACCTGAATATGTTCCCATAGAAGTGTTTGAAAAGCTATCCCATGATAATCGATGGAAGGATATTACACTACAACGTTTAATCGAACGAGTGGTTTCCATTTGTCATGCAGATTATTCGACCAGTTTAACTTTAGTAGCTGAAACGATGGATGCAGAAAGTGGCGAAATGGAATTTCATGGTTTTGCATCGCTTTGTTTAGGCAAAGGTACTAAAGAGGAAGGCATCATTTCATTGGTTATGCGAGAGAATACTATTCTTGCCAATGAATTACTTAAAAGACTGGTGGTTATTGCGAAACAGGAAAAGTTGAGTAAGATAACTTTTCTTTTCCATCAAAAGGAAGTTGCCTTTGAAAAGCTTTGTGAAAAGATTGGTTTTCATATTGAAAAACAAGGTTCTCAGTTGTATAGAGCTACAAAAGTATGCACGACTGAAACCAACAAGGAGAATCTTTCCGCTTGAATGTCCGATAGACTGGGTTAGTCCACTGAATTCATTGGAGTGTCAGAAAATGCCATCCGGCGAAAGACCTGTTTTGTCTGCATATGAATATGCTGCTGCTGGTGCTATTGCAGGTGCTGTTGAAGTAACAATTCAACAGCCAGAAATAGCTTGGAAAAATGCAATCCAAGACAAGAGACCTATCATATTCCATCCCAAGTTCTTTTATAGAGGTCTCACCATCAATATTGCGTCCATGGCACCTTATACGGCTGTACAGTTTGCCTTGAATGGTATGATGAGCAAATGGTTGAGTAAAGGTAAGCCTGTTTCGTTGCTTTTCGTTGAGTTAGGAATCAATTTTCTGCGTGTAGGGGGTGAACGACTTTTGGGTGACTGGGAAAAGTTGGGAATTGCTGCAACTGCTGGTGGCTTGAGTGCTTTGATTTCAGGTCCGGCAGAATTGATTCTTATACGTCAACAGCGTTTGGGAAGCGAGTTGGTTCCAACAACCAAAGATATCCTTAAACGAAAGGAAATTCTTCGAGGATTTTCGTTGGCTTTTCTGAGAGATAGCATTTATGTATGTGGCTATTTAGGTTTGACACCACTATGGAAAGAGCAGTTGATGAAAGGTTTTCCTGACAAGTTTGGAGATAAACCGTTGGCTGCTTCGATGGTTGCGAGTGTTGCAGCTGGTTTAGTAGCAGCAGTTGGTACACAACCTTTTGATACTATTAAGACAAGATACCAAGCAATGATGCCACCCTTGGATAATCGAAAACATTTTTCGTATTCTTGGTTGTCCGTATGCAAACAGATGAAGGAACAGGCTGGCAGTTGGCGGGTTCTTTATGATGGAATGATTCCACGAGGCATGCGAATTGTTTTTGGAGTATTTATATTAAGTCAATGTCGAGATGTGATGGAGTCGTGGTTTGAGAAGAGAAAAATGAATAAAATGGCTACAGTTTCATAAACATAACATTCAGAGTCGTGAAAATTAAATCTTCCACTGAGAGAACAACTGCTCCAAAGGTTCCTTTTGGTTCTTTCTTTGTTCTTTTAGCCATTCTTGGAGTACTATGATGACATCTTTGCGTTTCCAAACACATGTGGATTGCAAGTCATGTGAGTTTGTACATAACGGTATCATCGCCTGAGACTGTTGAGATGGAGAAGATGGTGCATAAGAACGCGATGAAGATATTTGATCCAGTATGAGCTTCCATTCCGGATGTTTGTGGAACACGGCGTAATTACCGAACAAATAAAGTGCACATCGAGCACGACTGGTCAAAACATTGATTCTCCGCTCGTCTCTCAAGTGACTCGTTAAAGAGGAACGTTTCAACACCAATGAAATGAGAACGATATCCTTTTCCTTGCCTTGAAATTCGTCGGTCGTGAAGATGGGTAACGAGTGATCTTGCAAGGTTGATGGCTGTTCCATCGAACCCATATTTTGAAAGTAATTCTGCAAGATATGTTTCAGCAGCTTTTTTTGTTTCCTATAAGGGGTCAAGACAGCAATACGATTCCAAGAGACATTCCAATACTGCAAATAATGCAAAAACTGGGCAATGGCTTGTGCTTCCGTCGGATTTTCATAAGGAGAATCAGAGAAGGATGATTCCTCGGTGGATGAATTAGGAACATTAAGAAATAAAACTCGGCTACAAATGCCCTGAGGCATCCAGAAATCATGATCTGGGTAAATATCATTCAATGCATTCTGGTTGGATGTTGCCAAATGCATAACATGATGACTGGAATGGGTTTGATAACGAAAGCGATACAAATCAGCAATGCAAGGAGCCGCACGTCCTTGTTCTTCCAACTGAATAAAAGGAAACTTCAAACGAATCAGTCTTGAAAATAAAGAAACCTGTTGTGGAGATAAATGATCCAAAGTATCATTGTTTGCAGAACGATACTGAACAATAGGTGCTAATTGCAAGTCATCACCAATAAGAATCGTTCGTAATGGTTGATACCTGACAAATAAAATGAACTGATTCCATTCCGTAACTAGAGCAGCCTCTTCTACTACAGCAGCCACTATTTGGATGTGTCCATCAGAAGGCCAGTGTTCTCCATACTTCTTCAAAGACGCAAAGGTACTAATTACCAACTCACAATGAGAAAGCAATTCTTTAAAATAGACAGAAAAATTTTGACGAAAACTTCGCAATAGAGAATCGCACTTTTTAAGCAGTATACAATCTCGCAATAAAGCCATTCGCTTCCAATTACGACTCTTTTCCATTTCTTTTTTGGTCGGGTACTTCTGAATGGCTGTTTCTAACCATGGCGCACCTATTTCATCCAAGTATTTGTTCAATAGATGGGGATGCGTTTCATACTCCTCAATGGCCTCACAAAGACTATTCAACCATTTGTCCTCTTCAGAATGCTGAGATTGTCGATATTCCTGGGAAAACTCTGATAAATGCTTCCAAAGTTTGGCTCGGAATTCCTTCAACACATAGTGATGACCTTCCAATGTAAATTGTCTAGTAATCTTGTCATTAGATTGTCTTCCAAACCTTAAAATTGGCTGAAGGAGAGGATGTAACATAGTTACAGAACGACAAATTGACAAGTCCATTCCTGAATAGCGATGTTCCTTAGGATAGCAATGCTGAAGAACTTTGTTTGCTAAATGATCAGCAGCTTCGTTAGACTGAGCTACGATCATCAGAACAGAAGACGAAGCACTTTGACGTTCCTGCTTCCTGTTAACAAATCCATTTTGCAAGAAGAATTGGATAATGCAACTAGCAACTTCGGTCTTACCTGTTCCGGGAGGTCCTCGAATGAGAACCATTCGTTGTAACCAACTTGCACACAGTGCTGTTCTCTGGGCGTTGTACAGATAAACAGAAGATGACGTATCATAACGTGTATTATTCCTGTCTGAAGCAACAAAAGAACAAGAAATGTTCATAGAAGTCTCGCCCAATTTGCGAAGGAACACAAAAGAACGAAAATTTTCATTTGCCTCAACTTGAAAGTTTGGGACAATATTGCCAAGACTCGAGAGAAGCCCTTGCACGTCAGTTATAAACGGATAGAGACATATTTCCTGATGAGTTTCATCATTTACAGCCATCTCCAAGGTCTTCCTGTCCAACAATGAAAAGGACTCCTGCGTCAGAACACGCGAGAAAAACTCGGGGATTACTTCTTCATGTTGGTCTTTCTCCAAATTCGCAATGGATAAAGTGTGCCAATCATAAAGCTCTTGTAAAACTTCTTGGTGAATGTCATTCGGAGCTTCCAAGCAAATTAAATACATTTTCGTTCCAGCCTCCGACCAATCTATCCGATCATTGGATACAAATGAAATAGAAAATATCTGCATAGAACTTTGGCTTGCTTGCTTATCATTCTCCCATTTTACGGAATAACAAAGACCAGCCCATTGAATATCATTCCAATGCAAATAATCGCAATCTTCCAAACAGTTGTCAATTCTATCACAGAAGAACAAAGCACCCAGTTTTCCGAAAGACGAGATTCTAGCAGGTTCATCACCACTTCCGAGGGAACGTACCTGGGCAGTATATGAAAATAAAAAATGCCCTGTCTCTACTTGACAGCTTGAAAGTTTGCTTTGTTCCACATAGGTGACAGAAAAAATAAAACTTCGTTCTGTCTCTATTCCTTCCTTGTGTGTTTCCAATGCTGAGTACAATTTATATGTCAATTCTGCTTTGCAAATAGTGAACAAAGAACAGAGATAACTTATTGCAGAAGGATAACACCAGGAAGGAGGAATGATGCACGAATCATTAATCACTAAAGCATGCAAATATGAAATATCTGGAAAACAACAATCTATACCAGTTAACTTTTTCCAAAAATCCAAATGCATCAATATCAATTGACGCAACTTGACTTCTGATGGACAAGGAGGACCTTTTCTGCGCTTTCTCATAAGCTCCAAAATACGAAGCAAAACAATGAAACACAATTGCCAGCATCTTCCAAGGAACACGCTTTTCTTTCCAAAACTCTGAAACGACAAAAAATGTTTCAACTTTTGCAAAAAATGCCTCCAAGGATCCATTGAGTCACTATATTCTGTATCCGAGAAACAAATGACAAAGATTGCCAAATGCATTCCCATCGCAGAGTTTTGGAACGAATAATAAAACCAAAACAGGCAATTACTCAATTTCTCCAAATCCTCTTCTTTTTCTAAAAGGTTTTCTACAGAGGCTGCAGTTACTGAGTGAATCAATTCATAGAAGTAAGATAATGTCAGCTTGATAAAGGAATACTGATGATCCTTTGCAGCATTTGCAATGGGAACTTTATACGTCTCGAGGAATTGATTCCATTCTTTTTGGTTCGTCTTTCTCGATAGGAAGATCCGTAAGTCACTTAGTGGTAACTTTTGTAAAATTGGAACAACCAAGCAATATACGAATTCGGAATTTTGATAGCAAACCATACTGCGCAACAAATTGATAAATAAGTTCAATTTCCAAGGAACCGGTTTTCCTATAACCTGTAGATGAAATGCAACTCTTTCAACGAGTTCTTTCACAATGTTGAAAGCATTACTAGGAGCATCATTTTCGTTTATAGTGTGAATTTGGAAAGAATCTTTGTTTGCCTCTATTTTACGAAGCAATACGAAGCAAGTTGGAAACAGATACACTTCTTCCATAGACAGTGAAGAAAAGTTGCCTAGTCGAGACATCAGTGGTACAAACCAGTTTTCCCAAGCAGCTGTTTGGTCCAACCAACTACCAACTGATTGAATGTTCTTGTTCTCTTTGACAGAATAGTTTTCAAAAATATCTTCCAACTTCTTGTTTGTTTCTTTTTGTATTCGAGACACTATGTCACTCCAAACATCCTGCTGTCCTGTTTCAGTCAAAATTTGAGATTTGGTTTGAGCTAACTTGCCTCTTGACTGATAAGGTAATAAAGTGTACTGCAAACAAGAAAAGTAAGCTCTTCGTCTTGAAGATAGAATTGAGCAGCCTCTCTAGTGCGCCAATATTTTTGAGCAAATGTATAAAGTCTCTTCATTTGGCGCCATTGTTTGTAAGCATTTTTTCTTTGAAAGCAAACCACATTTTAAGAGACAAATGACTCTTCAACTCCTTCTATCTCAAATGAAACGTGCTTGAACCGTTGAAAAACCAAGTCTTTATTTTATCTAATGACTTATATTCTATTCCAAAATCGATATTTCCTTGTCACACTATCCAGTGGAGAAATATTCTCGATATGTGCCAAGGAAATGATAAACTTACTCGGTGCTTTAATAATTCTTACAAGTACAAAAAACTTCAAACGTCTAGACTGCATTCCTATCTACAGTCAAACCTGCCATGTTCGACAGAAACCAAGCATTGATAGTTTTCAGCTTTTCCAAATCTTGACTTGGGTGCAGCATAAACTGTAGACACTATACAAAACAAAGACTTGAGCTGAAAGACACCGACAGAGAAGGAAACGTACCTCTTGATCATCAGTCACTTTGAGCCTTACTTTACCATCCTTGCCTCGGTATTTCACAGAATACCTCGTCTATTTCTCTTTCATAAAGGCATAACAGAACAATACTTGCGTACCTTGTTTGGTTTATTGAAAAACATATCTTGCACGCTGGACATAAAAACTGGCCATTCTTCCAAGTAAACCATTGGATTAGAAAAATAATTTTGGATCAAGTGGGATTGATTGATTGACTTGTTGTGTCCGATGACGAGTACCGAAGAAGGTTCTATACAAACTGTAGAGGAAGAACCTCCCAAGAATATATACGACAGGGTGAACCAAAAACTTGCTTCGGCAAGGTATAGTGAAGATCATCAAGCTGAACGATATAGAGAAGAAGAAGTTCGTCTATATGGTGGGTTTCGCTCACCTACCATCAGCACTATAGTATCGGGTATAGGCTTCTTTTCCGAAGCCTATGACTTGTATGTTGTCAATGTATTGAGTGAATTGTGGAAGAAAGAATATTCTACATATTTCTCCCAGAACAGCGGAATGATTTCCCGAATAGGCAATTCTGCCATCGTTGGTGCTATTGTTGGTCAGCTTTTCTTTGGCCTTATTGGTGACAGAGTTGGTCGGAAAGCTGGACTTTTGGTGACTTCCTTCATTTTGTTTTTGGGTCCTGTCCTTAGCTCTGTTTCGTTTGGTGCAAATGGAAGTGTAAATGGCTTATTCTGGATGCTTGTTGTGGTTCGTGGTTTTCTTGGAGTTGGCATAGGCGGTGAGTATCCTTGTGCTTCGGTTTCTGCTGCAGAAGCAGGGGATGATGCGAAAGTAAAACGAGGGAAAACTGTGTTATTTGTTTTCTCGATGCAGGGCGTTGGTCAAGTTGTTGGCATCGTTGTTGCTATCATAGCTTTGCTTTTTACCAAAAGTAATTTTCATGTCGATAATACTTCAGGTTTCCATGCGGTGTGGAGGTTTGTTTTGGCTTTTGGTGCACTACCGATCATTCCTGTATTTGTTCTGAGAACCAGAATGAGAGACTCATTGAGGTTTCGTATTGCAGGATATAAGCATCGGAAAGTTCCTATGTTAGTTACTTTCCGTTATTATTGGCTTCGTCTAGTTGGAACTGCAGGGTGCTGGTTTTTGAACGATATAGTGCAGTATTCAAATGGTATATTTTCTTCGGAAATTATTACTGGTGTTGTGGCTGGTAGTGATAAAACTGTTTTAGATATTGCCATGTTTACACTTTTAGTTGCAATTTTAACGTTACCAGGATATTATGTTGCTGCATTGACGGTTGACAAGATTGGACATAAAAGGTTGCAGATCATTGGATTTACTTGTGTTGGTCTATGTGGCATTCTAATCGGTGGACTTATTAATCAGTTAGAGAATCAACCTGGCGCATTTATTCTCATGTATGGAATTTTCCTTTTCTTTGTTCAGTTTGGTTCAAATACTACAACTTTTCTTCTTGCCGCTGAACTTTATTCGACACCAGTTCGAACGACATGTGCGGGTATTTCAGCTGCTGTTGGAAAAGCGGGAGCTGCTATTGGAACTCAATTCTTAGGTCCCATTGAACATGCATTTAGTGGCAATAATGGTGTTCGAGCAGTGTTTATTATTGCTGGTGGTATCAGTTTATTAGGTGCTTTACTTACGTGGTGGGTTATTCCGGAACCCAATAAGAGAACTTTGGAAGATGAGGACTTTAGTTTTGCTGAATACTGTATTCGACATGGAGTAGATGCAAAGTTATTTTCCTCGTAGTATTATTACTTTTTCTCCAATTGTTCAATGATGGTGAGTCATCAGAAAAGTGTCAGATGGCATATGATTATATCGAAATATTGTGTTGCATCTGTGATACTTTTATAAAAGTTTTTGATCATCTCGTTTATAATGTACAACAGTTTCAAGAAGACTCTTACTTAACATTCAAATATAAAATAACTGGCAATTTCCAGGCCTGACTAAGATCTCTTTCTGCTGCTCGTTGTATCCACTTTAAATTGGAGCCTTGTGGACCCAACACCATTCCGACTTGAGACTTTCGTTCTAACAAAATTTGTTCTTCAACCGCAACTACTCCAGAAGATATCAATTGACAACTCTCCAACTGAAACTTGGCATGATAAGGAACTTCAAAATGTACACAATGCAACAATTTCTCTCGAAGAATATCTTCCATCATATCTACAAACGAACCACCATATGGACTAGCAGTAGGTGACAACCATGTACCAGGTTTGCACATTTCAAAAAGAAAATCTCGTACGTGATCGATTCCTTTATCCTTCTTGGCAGAAATCATAAAGCTCATAGCGAATGGAAAAATATCATAAAATTCCTTTGCCATATCCGGAAGATACTGACGATTGGCTAAATGGTCCACTTTGTTCAAACCCAATATCCAGACTTGTTTGTTGTTGCCTTGTATTGAAAGAATATTCTTTTGAATATTCATGGCTTCTTGTTGAGTCAACACATGGGTAAGAAATTCCTTTCCTTGTTCCTCCATTCGTTGTTTCAGTTCTATCAGCATTCGTTTGGTCGCTTCTCTAGCTGTCTTACAACTGCTATCCACAATAACAAAACATACATCAGCATTCCAAGCTGCATTCCAAGCTGCTATAAGAAATGTTCGTTCATGATGAACTTTGGCAGCATCATCACTACCAATCATTCCAGGAGTATCTAAAAATAACAACACTTTGATATACTGTTGGAAATAGAAATGAGTTATCTACTTACCGTAAATCAACAATTGCTTTTCATCTCTGGTCACATATACACTATGCGTCTTTCTAGTGGTATTTCTCTTTCTAGATACTGCTACTACTTTGTTTCCTAAAAGTCTATTCAACAATGTAGATTTTCCAGCGTTAGGTAGACCAATCACTGCTACACTTGCTGTCTTTTGTTGTTCTACAGGAACATTGACGCTCCAAGTCTTCGAAAAAGCTTCCGAAATTGCACTAGGTAACAAAAGACGTTGGTCTTTTTCTCCCGACCGAAACATTTTTCCAACGATACCCCGCAACTTGAGATATTCCTTTTCAGTCAACTGCAATAAGTTCTCTCCTCTATAAAAGGTTTGATGAATCGTATTGTCTTGTTTCTCTTGTTGGAACAAATCTTCTTTGGTTTTTTCTTCCACTGAATTGGCAAAATGTACCGCAAAGTCGTCACCTTTTTGAATTCTCTTGGTCGGTAACAACATAGAAGCCTTATGAGGACTCGCTTGTTTCTTAGTTGGAATCGATTCATAAACAACTTGTACTTGCTGTGGCGCGTCAACTTTAGGTCGTTCCTTTGTCCAGGATATTCTCTTTAACGAGTTGGAAACAGTCCCACTACCACTATTACCGACTGGTTTCCAAGTAATATGCTTTCTAGAAAGAATACTCATATATCGTTTGAATACAATAGAAAAGTAACTTTTCATGTCTCTTTGGGATATTCCAACTTTCTTGTCACATCAAAGACAAAATCTATGAAAACATGTGCCTCAACTGAGAAATTTTAAAGAACGTGGAGTTGCTACTTTCTTCCATTTTCACTCGTCCATTTATTTGAATATCGACGGCAAAATATGCAATCGATCCAAATCTCCTATCAGAAGAAACCCACTTGCAACTAGAAACAAGAATAATGCTGTTCTATTCACGGCATCTTGAACTTTCAAGGATAAAGGTACTCCTCGAATCGCTTCCCATAACAAAAATATCATTTGACCGCCATCCAAAGCTGGTATAGGAAGAGAATTGATCAACGCCAAGTTAATAGATATGGCTGCAGCAAATGAAAAAAGGGACGCCGCATCGTTCTTAGCCAATTCAGCTCCCATACTTACGACTCCAATAGGACCAGCTAAACCATTCGAAGATTGACGAAAATTGGTAATTAAGCGATACAAACCACCAAACACTTGACTTGAAAAACGTGTAAATTCTGAATTGGTCAATTCAATACTACTCCAGACATTTGTAGGACGCTGCCGAATAATTTTCATGTTGGGAATCAGCTCCACTCCTCCTAAAGTAGCTTCTCCATTTTTGTTACAACACTCAGGCTTCAATTCTATAGAGCGATATTCCTCTCCTCTCTTGATGGTAACTTTTAACACTTTGCCTCCACTTGAACGAATGTTATCAGCCAGAATCTTTGCTGACATACCAGATGCAGGTATAGGTTCTCCTTGTAACTCCACAATGACATCATTTTGTTGTAAACCTGCTTGACTTGCTGGTCCATTCAAATTTTGAATATTCATAATTACAGCTCCAGGTGAAAAGGACGGTTCTGCCATACCAAATAAACTGATAGAACTGAATAAAGAAATCCATGCAAAGAAGATGTTGGCAACTACACCAGCAGATATTACGATAGCTCTCTGTCCAACAGGTCTATTGGAAAGAAGGTTTGGATCAGATAACTTTTTGGTTTCTCCTGTAGACTCATCCTTTGTGGTTTCTTCGGGAAAGGAAACAAAACCTCCCAAGGGTATCATGCGTAAGGAGAATTCAGTTTCGGAGTTTTTTGGTTTATACGATAGAAAGGACGGACCAAACCCTATAGAAAAATTTTTTACTCGAATGCCTTGTAATCTTGCAGCAAAGAAATGTCCAGCTTCATGAACTATGATAACCAAAGCAAGCACAGCTAGACCACTCAAACTACTAGTAAATTGTACAAGAGATGCTGAAGGTGTATATGCCAGTAAAGAGAGCGCCAAATATGTTGGTTGAATATCGTCGGTAGAAAAAAGACATCGCAAGACTTGCGCCCTTTTTGGGTTGCTGGACCACACTTTTTTATGACGCTGAAGGAAGCAACTCTGATTCCTGAGATATATATACTTGTAACTAAGTGTTCCCTTTTTGGAGTAGCAATCTAGTCTTGGTTTTAGTAGCCAACTACTTTGAAAGCAACAGGTATGTAACCAGTGAAATGATTTCCTATTAGATATTCTCATTTCCTTGTATCACACCACACATAAATTTCAACTTTTGGATTTTGGATCCACATTTATTCATACCACAAAACATTTCCTATCCACATCCCATTCTTTTATATAAACCCTGACCCCATCATATTGTTGTTGGAACGTTGAATGGCTGCCATAATCAAAGATATCACGAAGAGTGTAGCTACCCAAAATCTCCAATCCTTGGTCAACAAAGACAACCTAGGAATAGTGAACAGCCTCCTTGGAAACTTGGAACTACTTTGTCTTTTCAGTTTTTCCCAAGGAGAAAAGGTTTTGGGCTTTTCACTTTCCGAGCTCCCTGTAGCCACGTATTTTACCCACTCAAAATCCCAATCTACACTAGTTGAAGGGATTTCATGGTACGAGCGTTGAGATACAAACGGTACTCCCTTGCGAGGCTGCGTGTCTTCTGTATAGTCAGACTTGCCCGGTTCTTTTCCACTGCCTTGTTGACAAGCACATAGAGCCAGACTGTGTTTTCCGGCTCTCGCTGTCGATGAAAATGGATAAAGAATGGCCACAAACATCATCAGAAAACTGTTTTGAAGAAGATCGATTCGGTCGGTCTGCAGCAATTCTAGGCGGGCCCTCTGAAGATCCTTTTCACCCGATTCAAATTTGTAATTGGACCAACATTTCTGTGTCAACAATCATAGCTCGTGAAACCAAAGCTGCCATGAGCAAGTCCATGGTTCAAGAACCTATCAAGCCAGAAGAAGATTCTGAAGAGTTATTAGGACCCTTGGCAATACAAAAATTGGAACAAGTTGGCATTTCCTCAACCGATATCAAAAGGTTACAAGATGCAGGATATCATACTGTGGAATCCGTTGCCTATACAACGAAGAAGACGTTATTAGACGTCAAGGGAATAAGTGAAGCAAAAGCTGAAAAGATTATCAACGAATGTGCCAAACTGGTAAATATGGGTTTCACAACTGCTTATGAATATCACAAAACGAGACAAGAGATTATTTCGTTGACTACCGGAAGTCAAGACTTGGATAACTTGCTGGCTGGAGGAATAGAAACTGGTTCTATCACTGAGTTGTTTGGGGAGTTTCGTACAGGGAAAACTCAATTATGTCATACTCTTTGTGTGACTTGTCAATTGCCCATTGAGAATGGAGGTGGAGAAGGCAAGGCATTGTACATAGACTCGGAAGGTACATTTAGACCTGAAAGGATTGTCGCCATTTCGGAACGATATGGCTTGAATAGTGAAGATGTTCTCAACAACATTGCTGTTGCACGTGCATACAATTCGGATCATCAACTTCAATTGTTGACCCAAGCATGTGCGTTGATGGCGGAAAGTAGGTAAGGGAGTCCAATTCGTTGTGTATTTTGAATATTTCTTACATTATTCAGATATGCTCTTATTGTGGTAGACTCTGCTACTGCTTTATATCGTACTGATTATTCTGGAAGAGGAGAACTTGCCGCCAGACAACAACACATGGCAAGGTTTCTACGAGCATTACAAAAGCTTGCAGATGAATTTGGTGTTGCTGTTGTTATTACTAATCAAGTAGTTGCACAAGTGGATGGTGGTGCTATGTTTGCCGTCGATCCCAAAAAGCCTATTGGAGGAAATATTATTGCACATGCATCTCAAACCAGATTATATTTGAGAAAAGGTAGAGCAGAGAATCGTATATGCAAAATATATGATTCACCTTGTTTACCTGAAGCAGAAGCAACATTCTCTATCATGACTGATGGTATTCGAGATGCTTCTGATTAGTATTATCCTGATAATGCATTATCCATAGAAGAAAACAACTATTTTATATAGAAACATGAAGAACCCATTACTATTTCAACTGAGTGGATTCCAATCCTTTCTATATCCATAACTGAATATCAGTCACCTTCACTCCATTGCACTCCATATTTAGCAGCCAAATAATCACTTTCGACCGGACCTCTTCCACCATAGTCGTACAAAATAGGTTTCCATGCATCTTGTGTCAGTTCCATTTCCTTCAATGCCGGAGTAAATATATTCCAAGCCACTTCTAATTCATCATCACGAATAAACAGACTTTTCTCGCCGTGTATGACATCGAGAATAAGTCTTTCATAGGCATCAGGTATATCTTTGCTATCTTCCCAAGCTGTACGATAAAAGAGATTCAAACGTGCTTCTTCTAAACGGGATGTAAAACCCGGTGCCTTGCTAAGGATACGCATATAAATGGCTTCATCTGGTTGTACTCGAATCACCAATTCATTATGAGGAAGATGCGAAGAAACAATTTGAGAAAATAGTCCACCAGGAACGGATTGAAACTGAATACGAATTTCTGCCTATCCATATGAGCATTTCATTCATCCAATGAACAACTTATTCTCTACTTTTCCTATTTACCTTGCGTTCATCCAATGCCTTACCAGCCTTCATAAGAAATGGAACACCTGACCATCTTCTATTATTCACTTGAAATACGCAAGCAGCAAACGTAGGAGTATGACTATTATTCACAATTCCTGGTTCTGATAAATAAGAACGTTGAGGATTCTATTTACATATTTCGTCATCACTCAGTCTTCAAATGTACAGAACAATATAATATGCACAATACTCACCTGACGGTCTCTATACTGACCAAGTACAAAGTCGGATGCTTTCAAAGGACGTATGCAACGTAAAAATTTTACCTTTTCATCTCGAATATCTTCCGCATGCAAAGTAACTGGTTGTTCCATACCCAACAATGCCATCACTTGTAATAAATGATTCTGCATAATATCTCTAATAATTCCATATTCATCGAAATATCCAGCTCTTCCTTCTACACCAAAGTTCTCTTTAAACACAATTTGAATGGAAGCAATATGATCTCGATTCCATAAGGGCTCAAATAGATAATTGGCAAACCGTAAAACCATCAAATTTTGAACCAACTCCTTTCCCAAATAGTGATCAATTCGATATATTTCATCTTCAGAAATACAGTTGCGAAGACTATTTCGAAGTTGCAGATAAGAATTCGTATCTTTTCCAAATGGTTTTTCCATGACGATGCGGTTCCAACCTCGTTTCGTTCTCCCACTATAATGAATATGATGCACTACATCTTCAAATACTTGAGAAGGAACGGCCAAGTAATATAACCTGTCCACTCGGGTGTTGGGAAAGGATTGTTCAAAGTTGTTCAACAATTGATCTAGTCGAACAAAGTCTTCAGTCTTATTATACATACCTGACATATAATGACACTTGGGTAGAAATTCATCCATCTTTTGTTGACATTGTGGACCATCGATAACTCTACAAGTCAATGACTCCATAATAGAGTTTCTAAAATCTTCTTGAGACATGGGTCTTCTAGCATATCCAACTATGAGAAAGTCATTGGGTAACAAGTCGTGATAGTACAAGGAAAATAATGCAGGAAAAGTTTTCTTCTTTGCCAAGTCTCCACTAGCGCCAACAACTACTATACATAAAGGCTCTTCTTTGGCCCTTTGCTTTCGTTTCTTCACGGAATCCATCAAACTAGGATCTAATGTGTTTCCAAGGTGATTGTTATTTTGTTTTGCGACAGATGGACGTTCACTAGTAGTTGTCATAAGCGGTTCTTCCAAGGGAGCATTGTTCCACTGAGAATCAGTTGAGGTATCAACTTGTACAGCCTGAATACAAGGAATAGTAAAACGAGGAGCGCTGGACGACCTCCTTTCTAAAAGGGGAAGATACAAAGGTGATGCCCTTCTCTGTATATATTTTGTTTTCCATAAATGAATTGTATTTGTATTCCATAAACTAGTTGTGAATAGAGGTATCCACATATTACAATTTCTACAAAAGTTGCGTCGAGAAGAAGAATATTGAAAATGGCTCTTTCAATGATTCCATCGAAAGGACTGTGCATTGTCATATCTTCTTTAGAGAATATTTCACTTGTTTGATATGAATATTGTGACTGCACAGGAAACAAAGTAAATAAATAATATGAAAACCATGGCAGAGTTGAAACGATATCTATTTGTAAGATATATTTGTGGTTTCTATGGAATGAGATAATCGATAGCCATTTTCTCCCTGCAAAATTCATCGCGTGCCAATCATTGGAAGAGACGGAGAGATTGTTGGATGCTCGTGTGGAGATTGTGTCAGTGGAGAGTGATTGATAGTTGTATAGATTGACTGATCTTTCTGTTTATGGAAGAACAACATACAGAAATATTTCAAGACTTTTTGGCTTGGTCAGACTCTCCTTGTCATATGGAATACTATGATTGTAGTTTATCACAGTTGGGTTGGGAGTCGTCCTATTCCAATGACCTGCAGTGGCTATCTCAGTGGAAACAAAATCCTTATCTTACTGGTGGATATGAAAACTCTTTTGAATCATTGTCAACTTTGCAACCTTCACGTCGCAATCTTCCTATCATTTCTTCTATAGAGAGTAAACGAGATACTTTCACATCCTATCATAACCAACTGCGACAACCTTGCGATAGTATGCCTAGTCCTCGTCATATAACAAAAGGCGCACTTTCTCTACAGAATATGGACTCATCCACTCATTGTTCTGACCCAGTGATTGACAACTCTATTCAAAACATATCTAATCCGTCTAATATTACTCTTTTGAATGGTCATAGCTTGGATATTTGTAAACTGGCAAAACAAAGACATGGCTGTCAAGTATTATTACATCAACTACAATTGAGCAGTTGTCCTATTGCTCAAGAAATTATGGAGACTTGTTGTCTTCATTTTGGAATATGGATGAAACATCCTATTGCCAATTTTCTATGTCAACATGTATGGAAATGCTTATCTGAGAAACAACGAATGGATATCTTAAGACGTTATTTGGAAGTACTACCTAGAGCAGCATTACATACTTATGGAACTCGAGTGGTTCAAGTGATGATATCTACTTGTGGTGAAAGAGAGAGTAAAAACTATTTGCAATCGATATTGTCAACTGTGGCCAAGTCCTTGTTCAAGGATGTCAATGGAGCACATGTTATTCAACATTGTTTTCTTTATTGGTCAAGTGAAGATAATCAATTTCTTTATCGTACTATACGAGACAATTTTCTAGAAATAGCTACTCATCGACAAGGCTGTTGCATGATTCAAACGAGTATGGATTTTGCTTGTTCCTCTCAACTAGATGATATTGCAACCAGCATCATGGAGCATATCTTTATATTGATACATGACGCCTTTGGTAACTATGTCGTACAACATATATTGGATAGCCAAAATCCACAATATATTCAAGGCATTATGAAGAAACTTCGAGGCCATTGGTATGAAATGTCTATGGAAAAGTTTTCTTCTAATATTACTGAAAAATGTTTACAACTTGCTGAAGAAACTCAACGTTGGGAAATGATTCAGGAGATAGCAAAAGATTGTTCCAACATAGGCAATCTATTACATGATGCTTATGGAAATTATGTTATTCAGCGGATGTTACAAGTTGCTTCTCCAGCTCAAAAGATGTTATTGAAAGAATATATTGAAAAGTATTGGAATACGCTTAGTCGTTCTCGATATGGGAAACAAATACAATACAATTTAGAAAAGTTGATGAATAGTATCAACTGTTAAAAGGCGAAGCTTTGAAATAGGAAAGAATGTCACCTTTTCTAGCTATTTTGGGTTTGTTGTGTAGTTGTTGGGTTGACTGTTTATCATCATCCTCACAGGATTCCTTTGGGTTGTTGTTAAGCCATTTTTGTAAAAAGGCTCTTTTGACTTGTGTTCCTGCCAATAAATGATCAAAGGGATGTTTTGGTTGTCTTTTGGAAGAAGAAAATGATACAGTTGGAATGACTTGTTTGGGTCTCAACCAAGCAATGAAATGATACAATTCCTCATAATTGCTATGTTCACTATACGGTATTCCATATACAGATAGCCTGGAATGATCCTTTTCTTGCAAATATTCTCGATTATTTCCTTGCCAAGTCCAACCAGTCGGTATACAAGCGACAACTCTTTGTAATAAGCCATGTTGAGAGGAATTCACTTTGTTCCTATAATAATTGGCCATATATAACATGTCTTCTAGAGCTTCAAAATTCGGAAGCAATCTACCCGGCACATTCTCTGCAACTCTATTCCATCCCACCAACCAAATAGGACTCGCACAAGGTTCCGTCGTGAACGAGTCATTCAATAGACAGCTGTCCCAATATTCTAAGCACTGTAAAACTTTCCATTTGTCAGGACTCGCATAAATACGATATCCCTTTTGAATAAGAGCATCCATGATACGTTCCTTTCCAATCCCATAAGTGGCTATCAAATACAAAGTATGTCTACTTGTGCAATGAATTTCATTGGAATGAGAATCTCTGCCTATACTATTCTGTATGATATCAACGATGCGTTGAATGGTCTTTTCCTGACAAGGAAATCGATATCTACGGTGACAATAAGTAGTATCTAAATAAACAGCATCCAAACAGATATTGTTCAATACTATTAGCCAAAACTCAATATCTTTTTGTCTCTATATAGAATACCACAACTTACTTTTCCATTCTTCTTTCAAGTCTGGTGTATACCTCATATCACCTGTATGCAAATAGTTACTTCCTTCTGGAGTTTGAAACAATATCATTACGGAGCCTGGACAATGATTAGCGTCAAGAAAAGTTACTTGTACATGCTCTACTAGAAAAGGTTCGTTGTTATGTTTAGCTACAATCCATTGGGGATCCACCAAAGTTATTCTTTCCAATAAACGAGCAGTAATGGGAGAACAATAAATGAGTCCTTGTTGAAAGTTGGGGCCAAGTCCTCGATAGTGGTCATAATGCCAATGAGTCAGAAAAAAGGCAGTTACTTGAGTTGGCAACTTGATAAAATAGTCCACTAGAAAACGTGTATGAGGTATTTGATGAGAAGTTGGAATATTGTTCCAGTCTTGCGTCATTCCAACATATGCTCAGCAACAAAAGTCTGTTGGGGGAATTCATAGCGATGCAGTGGTCGACATTCTTCTCTTCCTTTTAAGAAATGTCGAAGAGGTCCAAAGGTAAACAGAAAAAGTGCCGTCAACCTAACAAGAAAAGAAATAAAAATACTCAACCATCCAAGCCTAAACAAACAACTTGTGCGGAACCCAATCAACAGAACAACTCGTCTTGTCTATATAGTGAAAACGAAAGAAAGGTACAATTGACGGAAATAGTTGCTGAAGAATGGAAAGGAAATGTGATAACACCCAAAGGTTTGAAGAATTTGGGTAATACTTGGTAAGTATAGTTATTCATAGTCGTTTGAAGTTGGTATATGACCCCATCTTTTAGTTTTCTCAATGCAGTACTACAGAATATTGCACGATTACCTGCCCTTCGAAGTTATTTCTTAGGTCAACCCATCACAAGTGGTGAACATGGTGTGACTTTATCTTTGAGAGTATTCTTTCATACTATGTGGTTGTTACAAGACTGCAACGTATTTCGACCCAACAAGTTATTGGACCACTTGGGAAAATATTCCAGTCGTTTCCGTGGTTATGAACAACAAGACGCTCATGAAGCCTTGAGAATATTGATGGAGTCTTTAATCGAAGAGTCTACTAGTATAGTAGATAACTCTAGTGACTGTAGTAGTAACAGTAACTCTGAGTCTTGGATAGAAAAAGTATTTTTAGGAAAGTTGCAAAGTTGTGTGGAATGTGAACAATGTCATTCGGTTTCAAAGGTTGAAGAACCTTTTCTAGATATTTCGTTATCTTTGGAATCACAAGACTCTAATGAAACTTGTGCTGTTGCAGGAGGTTGTTATGCAACTAGAAATCAGATCTTTTGTGAGAAGAACAACAATCCAGTAAAGAATGAGAGTCTTTCTTCGGCAAAAGACAATGAAATAGAACGACAAGTCAATGATGGAGAAGCGAATAGTCCCGAAATGGTTTCCTTGTTTGAAGACAATATTCAGTTGTCTAGGTTAGAAGAAGATGTCGACCAAATGACTTTAGGTTTAGACTCTCTATTTAAAGAATCGAATGTAGAATGGAGTGATTATGTGAGTAGTAATTGTTCGGATTCCATTGGAGAAAAAGGTAAGTTGTTCAAGAGCAATGGAATATTTTTTGATTATTTATTCTTATTGTAGATGTTCGTTTTTCTAATCGAACAAGCCACTCTATTTATCCATCTACCACACTTTATGCAAGTATTCAAGACAGTTTGGAAGCATTTCTTTCTCCAGAAATATTGCAAGGAGAGAATGCTTACTATTGTGAGTCTTGTAATCGAGAGCAAAATGGGTCCATCAAAAAACTTTATGGAAAAGATTCCGTTTCTTCTCAACAACAGAGATATATTCGAACCAAAGCAAAGAAACGCTTTTTATTTCGGAAACTTGGTCGAGTTGTTATTTTTCATTTGAAGAGATTTCGACAAGTTGGTTTTCACTTTGAAAAGGTTTCAGGTAAAATATCATTTCCACTGGAATGGAATCTCTCCAGTTATTATACACAAGAGCAAGGAGAAGATGATTCTCCAGAAAGTGATGATTATTATTTGTCAGGAATAGTTGTTCATCAGGGTTCTTTAGAATGGGGTCATTATATTGCATATATACGTGCAAGTTGTTCACCACAAGAGCATCGTTGGTATTATTGTAGTGATGAACATGTAACGTTGGTGGAAGATGAAGCAGAAATCTTGAAGAGTGAAGCTTATCTTTTGTTTTACTGTAAAAAACAACGACAATAGTAAATATCTTTATCCATGGGTGGAATGAGTTACTATACTATCCAATAGAAAACTACAAAATGCTTCAATCACTGGAACACAAAAACTATTTCCCAATAACTTCCAACGAGTACGAAAACTTTGTGCATCACTTGAACATTGCACACACTCCGTATAATGATCGGGAAATCTAAGTTGCACAACCGATGATATGAATAGATTAGAATATATCATTTTATGACTTACCCTAATATTCTTTCTGCTTCTATAATATTCAATCCTCTCTTTTCTTGGTCATTATACCAAACAGTATTGAAACGATTATCAAAAGCTCGAGGTGCATAATTATTGGTTGTGATAGTATAAGCTTTAGGATATTGTGCTCTAGCATGATCCACTAGAATATCTTGTAAGTAACAATTAGGTTTTTCTTCAAGTGTCCAAATTCTTTTAGCATTTGGAATATTTGTCCAATAATAACGATATCGTATACCCGCTGAGAATCTCGCTGCATCCACTAAAATAGGCTCCACTCCTAAAGCATTCGTAATGATTTGCTTATCATAAGCATTCATGGAGGCCACATTTTCTAATAAAAAGTATCGAGGCTTCCATTCCTTTAATAAACGTACATATTCAAAGAATAAGGAACTGGGACCTGATTGAATCCCTTGCTGACGACCCAAACGGGATAGGCTTTGACATGGACTTCCACCAATCATCAAGTCAACACCTTCAGGAATATCTCTTTTGCATACTTGCCTAATATCACCTAAAGCAATAATATCTGGAAAACGAGTATGAGCCACTTGCATTGCATGTGCATCAATTTCGGAAGCATAATAACGAACATGAACGACTCCTAATCTTTGTAAAGCCAAGCGAGCTGCAGCTATTCCATCAAAAGCACTAAATACTATCATCTGCGGAGTAAATTCAGTTGTGTTTCGATAACCAACTGATTGAGATATTTGAGAAAAGATGTACTTGAAGGAATGCTCATGATGACTCTTAGGATGGAGTGATTGATCTTTGTTGTTGTGTGAGAAATGTTCCAATGATTCCTCATTCAACCAATTCCAACTCGATATTTGATATTGAATATTGTGAAAAGAAGTTTGTAAAACACAATTGTCTTTCGCTGTAGATGATGATAATAACAACAAAGAATGATCACGACGACTGGTGGACTGTTGTTGCTCACAAGAAGCACATAACCAAATATCTTTTAAATTGTTCTGATCCAAAGGTGGACAGACACAAGCAAAATGTAAAGTGATAGGACACTTCTCACAACATATCAAAGTATCTCCCAACCATTCATTTTCTTCATCATCCGAACAACAACTTTCTGAGGAAGAATCCGATAAAGCACTTCTATTATGGGATGTTCTCTTTTTGGTTGGTTCTTTTAAGGACACAGAAGTGGATAATATATCCTTCCAATATTTTTGCCAACCTCCTTTAGGTGCTGCACAACTATCACAGTCATAATAAGAACCATCAGGTCCTGCCTTCCGAATCCAACGAGTGGATAGATGAGAAATATTCTTTTTGGCTATTCTATATGTTTGTTCATAAGATGGATAAGAGTTGTCTTTTCTATTCGGTTGCCAAGTCTCATCATAGTCCTTGTCTGAATCACTTGGCTGACTATCCGTTGAAGTGTGTATAGATAGTCTTCTATTGGGTTCCTTGTTCCATACAGGACTCGATGAATAGATCAAGTCTTTGATAGATATGGGAGATATGGAACTATTTGTATAAGTAGTCATATCACTAGTCGTAACTCTCATCTGGACCCTTCAACAACAACCATTCGACCATCGAAATCCATCCATAATCTCTCTTCCATCTCTATGAAAAAGCACAAATGGACATTCAAAGTTCCCATAACTACTCATGAGATGACCCATTCCATTCCATCCTTACCATTTCGACTATATATAATCCATTGATTACAAATAAACTCTCGTCGCCAAGTTTCTACAGAAGATGCAGGTTGTACAATAACACTTTTCAAATACCAAGAAGGAAATAGTCCACTTCCTTGATGACCAACTCTTATTTTGTTGGGTATTTGTAAAATATCAGGAACAGAAACCACAAAAGTGTCTTGTCCTCGACGACAAAAGTGGGAACCATCAAAATTAGAAAAGAGGATTCGTTCGGTACAATTTCCATTTTCATCCAACAATTGAATCCATACAGAAGAATCGGTTCCTGCTCCCCAACAATCGCCTGTTTGGAAAGTAATCATCCAAGGTTTCGTACCAGTTGTTGAAAGACTTGTCTCATTTTCATTCTGAATAGATACGAATGATGATGATGGAAAGATAGAAGAGACTCCAGTAGAATTCCAAATATTATGGAGTGATTGATGAGCCAACCTCCACAAAGATAGAGGAGTTCTTCTCATCACAAGTTCAGCTGCTTCTCTCCAATCTAAATTTTCCAATTGTCGAAATAATTGTATGGAATGAGTATTTGTTGAGGAATTGCGGTAGGAATGAAAAGGAGAAATCAGTCTTTTGTTCCAGTAATCGATATTAGGTTGAATGACAAAAGAATTTCCACTCCGAGTCCAAGTATGAAAACTTTCATCCTATGATTGCTTTAATACATCCATGGGTTGATTGATTTCTTATTTACCTGCAAAATAGCTTTGAATGTTACCCACAATCTAAGCCAACCACTATTATGACTATAATTATTGGAAGAAGAATTCGAATCAACTATTCCATTCTTATGAATAGGAATCCAATACTCTTTGGGTTGAATATCGCCATAACGATCGATACAAATATAAGCACGACCCAATAAGGCTTCTTTGGCAAAAGGGTCTTGATCCATTACAGTCAGAGTTAAATATTCTTCTTGAATATGACAAACTGGAAACTCTGTAAATGCATTCCATACAGGACATAATTCATTTCTTATACTTGTGAATGAGACCTTATGAGAACCCCATTCCAATACACAACGGACATCAGTTACAAAATGATCAGGATTGTCCATATGATGCAATTGATAAGCTTCCAATAGATGAATTTGTATCCATCCTTGTACACAAGTTTCTTCAGAATCAGATAAATTGTTTTCTGTCCTAGGATGAGTATTATTCATTTTAGGTTTTGTTCTATTCTGTTCCAATGCAGTGGAATCCCAAAGCTTTTCATAAGAATATTTCAAATGAACGGAAGCAATCGAATGAGTTTGTAGACTAAGTGAGGATGGATTATTCCATCTGGAAGCAATTAAAGGCAACCAAATATCCATATTCTTATCTACAGCATCTTTACATACTTCCAATGGTAACCAACCAGAACCCATCAAGACATCTTGTCCTAAAGAGTCCACCAACTACAATCACTTCTATATTCAAAACATCGTTATCAATCTAATCACAATATTACCTGAAATAGTCCTTGTGGAGTATGATAGAGTCGAACATTGATCCATTGCATACATTCAGTGGATATCAAAAATTCAAACTTTTCTTCAAAGATGGGTTCGTTGGTTCGATAACTCTTATGAGTAGTCATCACTTGACTTCCTAAATGAATCGTTATCGATGGATTCCATTCCGAATAGTTTGTAAATATATCTTTCGATGTCGATATATGGGCACTTAGTATACGTAGAGTTAATACTCCATCAGTACCAGGTGGATAACTAGCATTGTCCTTCATAGTATAAAAATGATTCCATAGAGTTGAAGAAAGGCTACGTTGACTTGAAGATGGTTGAATAGGCACATAAATCTTGTGAGGAAATAACATTCTTTCAAATGCTTTGACTGTTAAGAGTTGATAAAGCCAAGAACGAAATGCTGGAATATCCATCAAATCTATACTGCTTGCCATTGGCACAATCTCCAAATGGACTTTGGGTTGCTCTACAAAAGAAAACTGTAAACTTTCAATACCCCACAAACAATCACTCAATCCCAATTCCTTGTATAGTGAGTGAATCATGATTCCCAGTTCATATATTTATTATACTTACCAATCGTAATTTGGCATGAATATTTATCTTTCTCACACTTAAAAGAGGAGGCTTTATACCAAATAGAGTTGCTGTGACTCGAACTTCACTACTGCGAGCCATCCAATCGATATCTGCGTCTAATAGGATCGTCTCTGCAGAACAAGTTCTAAAACATTTGAGATTGTGAAGTTCAGGTGCGTGTCTTCCAAGTGTTAAATGGGTAACTGTAACATCTTTTAGGAATGGAGGCTGATGTTTCCTTATCAACTGTTGTAATTCATCCAACAACAGGTCTGACCACGTCGTCTCCAACTTTTCCCACAGTTTGCCGATAATTCTATTTAACCACAACGCAGATTCCATACTTTCATATAAAGGAGACTGTAAAGAGTCAAATGGTCCCTTTCTTTCTGATAAAACATTCTTTCTGTGGTTCCAATTGGATAGAAAATAGAATAGTGCAGCACTAAAGGAACAGAGAATTCACATATGAGAAAAAGACACATTTGACTTTTTACTTACCAAGAAAAAGTAAATATACCTGATAAGAAACCCTTTTTGAAATTGAAATGAATATAAACTACACAAAGACTTGACTTACCAACCAAAAAGGATCGCTAGTCCACATCAAAAGCAATTCGCCAATCACACATCCATGTTTGTGAAATGCCTATCTTTGTTAGTCGTATGGAAACCGGTGGTGACTTGTGTAAAGACTTGTAGAGTATCTCCACTAGTGCCTATAAAAGTATCCAAATTGCAACCTATTTTGATGGATACAAATAGTAGTTCTGAAGATAGTGATGTAGAACTTGTTTCTTGTCCATCCGGTGTTGGCAAAGATGTCAACTCCTCTAGTAGAAGAAAGGAACTCAACGCATTGACGAAAGAAGACTTATCTTTGGAACAAAGCTCATCAACAACAATATTAGATGATGAAAAGCTCTCAATACTCTTAATATTGACTGGTATACCAGGTTCTGGAAAGACTAGTTTTGCCAAGAAACTCGAAGCCAAAGGATGGTATGCATATTATTTCGAATACGCTCTTTCAAAGAGTTGAGAATATTTTCAAAAAAAGGTGTAGAGTTTGTCAAGATGAGCTTTTAACTCGTGAACAATGCGAAAATTATGCTATAACACAGCTCTTGCAAGGTAAACCTATCGTCATTGATAGATGCAACGTCACAAAGGAACAGAGAGCAATATGGATAAGTATGTGAATGGTGGATGCTTTACAAATTAACAACAATTCTTTTAGAACTGGCAAAGAACGCAAATGCAGTTGTAGGTTGTCTTGTTTTTACAACACCTTTACATATTTGTGTTTCTAGAGTAGCTCAAAGAAGTGAACATCCCAACTTGAAAGGCAACGACCCAAAAACTGAAAGCGTTATCTTCCAATTCGCAAAGGATTTTTGTGCTCCAACAGCTGAAGAAGGAATCGACTTTTGTCGTCGTATACAAACTGAACAAGATGA
Source organism: Galdieria partita (assembly GCA_025991245.1). Classification (NCBI taxonomy): domain Eukaryota; phylum Rhodophyta; class Bangiophyceae; order Galdieriales; family Galdieriaceae; genus Galdieria; species Galdieria partita. Next base: position 196,376 of record BQMJ01000025.1, read on the forward strand.
ATATCGTATATTACAACAACTCGAGAAAATATTGAATTCACAATCCTCTTAGCACTCTCCTCTATCAGTGGACCATTCCAATCTAGCCAGTTGATTCTGTAGTTTTTGTACAGTTTCTTCGATATATCTTAGTTGTGCGTTACTTTCAATCAGTTTCTTTCCACGTTTTTAAACACTTTAAAGCTTTAACCAGAAGGAACCTACCTTTTGTTGCTCTGGTTCAGTTCCCAATTGTTGAGCACGAACTTGCAATTCGCTATGCAGTTTTAGTCGATAGTTTTCCAAAGTTTCTATTACTTCTATCAATTCTGCAGCTTTGGCTGCTTTATTGTCAAATTGAGGTCGTGCTTGTTTCTTGTAGTGGTCCAAAGAAGAGGGTAAAGCTTCCTTTTCAGGAAAAGGTAACTTGTCACAAGCATAATAACTACGATATAGTTTATGACAGTTGATATGGTAAGGTTCTGAAATCCTTGGTTTATGATAACCGCCTTTTCTAAGTTCTTCTCTACTCCACAACACTATGATTCCACTTGAAACCACAAACATAAGAAATCCAAAGTTTGCATTTTGACAATTGTTTCGAATTTTATATGACTTTTGTAAATTGTAAAGTTAACTGTATATACTTGTTAAAGTTGACGTTTCGTACAAATGTTCATTTCTGTCGATTGATTGATAATATTTTATCCTGATCGACGTATACTCACGGATAAGAGATTTTCCAAATACTCAAGTCCTAAATAATACTAATTCTCAGAAACAGAGCAAAACATGTTCATCATTTTCTTACTTTCTTGTAATGCTTGAACAGTACTTCTCAATTCATCGTTTTCTGTACAAAGTTCTTCCATTCTCTTTTGATAAGCCTCTTGTTGTATCTACCTCAAAGTTATCCAAAGCCTCCATTCATGGTCACATGTTATCTCACCTTTTTTCTTTGACGAGAACGTTCAGCACTTCTACGATTTTGCATAGCTCGATATGCTTTCCTTTCTTCTTCCGTCTTTCATACTTAGCCATCTCAAAAGAGAGAAAAGTGAAGACTTACCATTTCTGGATGTTTTCGTTTACGTCCTCGTCTCTTTACTGTTCTCGTTTCATGTTTCTCCAGAGATAAATGTTCATCGTCCAATATTGTATTATTATTGTTGTTGTTGTGGTTGCTGTTGGTATTATCTGAATGGCTTCCACTATAAGTAGACTGATTGCCTGAATACTCTCCACTCTTCCATTCTAATAATCCCTCTCTATCTGAACTAGAGTTGTTCGAAACAGACAAATGGTCACCTTCATCTCCCGTATTTTGAAAAGAGTCATAAACACTCGAATTAGCTTCTGTTTGTCGACTTCTTCTCTTTGGACTCTTTTCATTTCTATCTTGAGATAAAACATTCCAACTAGAGGTAAACTCTCGAATCCAATTAGGTGCATTATCCTTGATTGTATGAGAGCCAAGTAGAGAATGATTATCATGACTACTAGTTACCCAGTCAACTGGAGAAGAAACTAGAGAAGACTCTTCCATATGGAAACCAGTACTCCTCGGAGTAGTCCAAGCACGAGGTGTAGCTCCCGAACGTAAAGAGGAGAGACCTTTTGGAGTAAACAAATCTGGAAAATAATCAGTTAAACGAGCAAATAAATCGTCATTGTTATCCACTAAAGTATTTGGCTCATCTAATTTCTCCAAAGGTAACTTGGGACTTATTATACCAGTATTCTTGTTCATAGTAGAGGACGATACTTCACTATGAACCCTTATAGCCGAAGACTGATTACTGTCTTGTTTCATAACACTACTAAGAGAACGAGGTGAACTCGGTTGACTTGTATTCGTTTGCGCCTGTTTAGAACAACTTGATTGTTCTATAAGACTAGTATTACTTGTCCTGTCTCTTCATAAGGAATATAATTAGGAGTATACAACTTGTGCGCACGAACCTTGGATGGGTCTCCGTTATTTTGGAGTCTTTTTTCACTACATGAACCAATTCTTTTGGGTCCTTTACTCCATTCTTCAAGGACTCCACCACAATGCACATTCTCTCAAGAGCTTCTGGTTTCTTTTGAGGATTCAAGCCACCCAACTCTATCATACGAAGCAAGGACTCTGTTTGTTCGTATATTTCCGGAATTCCATAGTCATAAAGAGTCTTATCGTCTTGAATCAAGTAAACAAGAATTGCAAACTACTACAGAAACAACATAAATACCTTGTAGTTCCATATTTCCAAAGTGAAATTGGAGTGTATCTATCAAGTGGAATTCTTCGGAAAGTTTCCTCTTCACGTCTCCTATAGTATCATATACGGAGACTTGTAGTTGTCGTCGTTGTCCATTTGGCAAGTCCTTTCATAGTCTTTATAAATAATCACTAAAATATGTCCTTTGCTTACCAACAGCAAGGGAAACGTTTCGTCAGAGTGTCGCATCATATCAAAGAGAAAGTCGTTCTCAATTCTCGAAAAAGAACTTTCATTTCCCTTGTTTGAGATTTTGTTTCTATTTTAGGAAACAATATGGGTCATGTTAGGCTCCATTTATCACTTCTTCTCTACAATACAAAGAATAATGGAAATCCAATGAATATATTTATAAAAAGATTGATATCAACAACTTGGACTTGTTTTCTAATTGAAACAACTTTTCATGGGCGCTTTGAGGTTTCTTTGACAATTTGAAAATAATGTCTTATCGTCAAGTTTTTTTGCAACAAGTAACACCCTATTCTAGGTTTGTTGCAAAACCAGGAGAAAAAAGTTGTGTTTATGGTACAGAAGAGAATGAACTAGTACTAAATAAAAATGGAAAGAATATATCTATTGTTTGGAAAGTGGAGGGTTGGACCAAGCGCAAGCTTTCCTTTGTTGCCGAAGGAGACCACATTTCATTGCCTTTGTTATTTACCGATGGTACTTACGACTACTTGGCTGTGTGTGTATCTGATCGACTGATTCTTTTTGATGAAATGGGCACTGAATATTTTTGGCAACTTGGTCAGTATTCCTCAAACAGTGTCTGTTGTGAACTGTTGGAACTTTCTTGGGCACTTATCTTAGGGTTGACTCCAAAGAACGAATATCATTCTAAGGACACTCTTTATTTATTATTTCAAAAAAAGCAAAGAAGACTGTATTTTCTTCGAGGTATTCATCAAGGAGAACGTATTGTGTATTGTAGTTCAGACTTGCCCTTGTTGGTGACATATGACCAAGTTTTGGAAACTCTTTCTTTAGTCCTCTGTAATGAAGAAAAGATAGAAAGGGAAGGAGATGTGCCTGTCGATCAAAAAGATTTAAGTTCCTTCTTTGTAGATAGAATAGAGGAAGTATCTCAAGTAACGCCAAAAGAGTTTCATTTCTTTCATGATGAGATAGGACAGTTGTATTTGGCTATCTTAGATCAATATGGCTGTTTATATATTTTGCAAGTTCAAGGTGCCAATTGGTCTACCAGAAAACAAAACAACATGTATATAGAAAAGCTTGAGTTGCAGATGAAAATGGAAACTTTCATTAGCATCCAGGCAATGACAATCACTAGAGAAGAATTCCGAGATCTCTTATGTTTGGATGGAATGGGAGTATTTCATGTTTATATTGGATGCCATTGTATCTTTCGGTTTGAACTATTGAGGATGTCGGAAGCATCCGTATTTTTTGTGTTAGTGAAGGGAGCCAATGATTGTTTCAAAGTGGAAAGGGAACAATCCTTATGTTTGATAAGGTCTTTGAAGGATTCAGTTGCTTCAAGTATTACTTTGGAAATGGATGATAATCAGATGTATCGCATTTCATTGGATTGTTTTCGTCCACATTCACAACCCACAAAAGATGTTTTGATATGTGCATTGGCTGCTTTAAAGTCTGAATTATGTTGTGTTTTGCGTTCATTGTGGATTTTCCATATGTATTGTCAACATGACAACTATTCTTATTCGACACTTTCACAAGATCATTGCATGGAATGGAAGAGTTTAGAACAATCATTGGATATATTGAGAAAATATTTACTTTATGCATATGAAAATTCATTAGAATGGACTTGTGTTGTTGATTCTTTACTATGCAAGTTATCCAGTGGAGAATTGAGAAAGGAGTTGTTCAGAAGTACAAAAGATGATACGAATGATCAGTCTTTACTTGTCTACGATTATTCATTCAACAATTATTTGACTCGGAAATATTCCATATTCTACAAAAATACTTTTATTTCTTTTCCGTGGGAGACAAACGATTCACAAGTACAGAAAGATAATGGAATGTTGATATCAACAACCAACACTATAGGACAAATATTTTATTCAGTAGCAAATGTCTTTCATCTACTTTATGAATCTTACAAAACTTGCGTCACAAACGAGAATCAATTGGAGGCAGTAGCTACCCAAATAAGAAAGTGGTTACCTTTATTAGGTCTTTCCAGTTGGATGGAGCATTACGATCGAGATCTCTTACATCCAACTTTCCATCATCAGCAGCTGGAAGAACTTTCTGCTACTTTTGTTTGTTGTATTTTCGATGCCTTATCCAGTGCTATTGTTGGAAGTTTTCAAGAATTGACATTGTTAAAGACCACCATTCAAAGCTTTCATTTTAGAGGTATCTGTAATCCTCTTTTACGACTGGAAAGGATATGTGTCGCTTTAGAAATCATTTTTCAAAATGATTGTGACTGTTTGGAAAATCTTATTGCTATTCCTTCATTTGTAGAGGACATTTTACCTACTTTACCTATAAGTCTATCAACACCCATATATGATGTATTACAAGCCTCCAAGTTTTCCTTTGACTCACATGACAAGAAGAAGAACAATTGGATAGACGCTCCATTGTATGACTTGTATAGTGACGATATTTCCAGATTGTTAGGAATGGAAATGGAGACGAGTGAATGGAATATATCTCTCAAGATGGAGATGGAGTCTATGTATATGGAAGATTTAGTGATTGACTTTGATAGTAGTAATTATACTTCAGGAATGGAAATGAATGATCCTTGTATACATATGAGGTTCGCAGCTGATCGAAGAACATTGGAAGTACAAAATTTATTGGACTCTGCTTCTCCATTATCCTTAGACTCTCTTGACTTGAAGACATTGTATGAAGAGGATTCCGTCACAGTTTCTTCAGTCAAACTACTTGGAAGGCTTCAAAAGAATTTAGGAGTTTGTATAGGAAGAGGTGCTTTTAGTTTGGGAACATATATTTCTTTTGATCCTACGGAACCCATTGTGATACCTAAAGTTTGGTAAGTTGTGATTCGATTCTTATTGTTGTTTTGAACAATTTATTTTCTGTAGCTTAGCTGCCAAGGCTCCTTCTGATTCCTTGCCACTTATAAAATTGGATATATCTAGTGTTTCTGTTCATTATTTTGATTGGCCTCGTTTTCATAATGGAGTTGCTGCAAGTTTGAGATTCCTCAGAAGAGAACTTTACTATGGTGATAAGACTTGTCCAGAATCTATATTATCTCGTTCCTGGATAGTGAGTAATAAGCCACCCCAGCCTTGTGCTTCTCATGCGGGAGTGTTGTTTGGACTTGGGTTGACTGGTCATCTACCTGTCTTGCAAACAACTGATTGGTATAGTTACTTGATTGGAAGAGACGAACTTACTTGTGTTGGATTGATTTTGGGTGTTGCATGTAGTGGAATAGGGACAATGGACAATTCTGCAACCAAAATGTTATGTATTCATATAAGACATTTCAATCCTTTGTCATTTTCTCAACCTGATTGGGAAGTTCCTGTTTCAGTTCAGGTAACGTTGTATATAAAATTTGTTATATATATCTGATAGATTACTTTTCTAGTCTGCTGCAAGTTTAGGTTTAGGTCTTTTATATCAAGGAACTTGTCATCGTTTCATGGTCGAAGGTTTATATTCAGAAATGACTCGAAAGTTGGAACCCGATATTCCTTTGGAGCAAAGACAAGGCTTTTGTTTGGCAGTTGGTTTGGGTTTGGGTTTTATTTGTTTAGGAATGGGTCCTAAGAGTAGTGCATTACAAGACTTGCATTTGGAAGAGAAACTGTATTCGTGTATTTATGGAAGAAATATGAAAGCACAACAAACCATTTCAGATACTCATCCCAATGTTATTTTAGAAAGTAATCCTAATAGAGATGTGATTACTCCTGCAGCTCTCATGGCATTATGTTTCATGTAAGGAATGTTATTGTTGCTTTAGTTTTATATATTCTTTATTTTCATAGGTATTTACAGACCAATGATTGGCGTGTTGCTAAAATGCTTACTATTCCAGAAACTCTTTATGAGTTGGAAAGTATTCGACCTGACCTTTTGTATTTGTTTATATTATCACGACAGTTAATTCTTTGGGACTATATTTATGCAACTCCTTCATATTTGATCGATTTATTACCGAGTCTCTGTAAGAATTTCTTATCCATAGGGGAACAAGAGATATCTTTGGATGCATTATTAGAACGATTATCTCGACAGTTGAATGGAGACAATCCTATGACGGATATAGTTGTAGGAACTCTAATGATTCTTTTGGCTTGCGCAGTAAGCATTGGCTTACGATATGCTGGAACATTCGACTGTCAAGCTTATAATCTACTCAAGCATTTATTCCTTGGCTTGGAAAAGATTGTGCCAAGGAGTATTTCCATATATTTAGGTTTATTGCCATTATCCATGTCTTTGATTATGGCAGGAAGTGGTCATTTGGAACTATTCAGAATACTGCGTCGTTTGCACAAAGGGATTCGTCACAAATCCGATACAAGTAATGCTTCTAGATATGCTCATTATATGATGAATAGTATGTCTATTGGCTTTTTATTTCTTGGAGGTGGTAGTTGTAGTTTTCAAAGGAGTCCTTTTGCGATTGCTTCTTTGTTATGTGCTCTTTATCCCATCTTTCCTGCATCTCCTAGCGACAATCAGTATCATCTACAAGCATTTCGACATTTTTATGTTTTGGCTACTGACAATCGTTTATTGGAAACTCGTGATATTCGAACCAATAAGCCTTGTTTTGTTCCCATAGAAATAACTTTGAAAGAAACTAAAGATTACTATGCGAGTACTTGTCGGTTGATGTCACCTTGTTTATTACCTGATTGGACAAGTGTTGAAATGATTCAAGTAAAAGGACCGAGATATTTACCGAGAGCATATGTGATGGATGAATGCCGGACAAGGGATGGAAGAACAAGGAATTTCAAGGCAATTCCATTGATGAAAGTAGAATATGGACGTAGAGTTATCTTTGTGAGACGCAAAATGGGTCAACTTGACTATTCTGTGGATCCAAAAGGCACTCGAGGATTGTTATCTCGAGTCATTTCTTTCAAAGGACGAATGTTAAGTTCTTGGCCATTGTTGCATTCTTCTTTACCTATCGAAAGTCATCAGGACGAGATTGCAATGGATTCTCTTATGGAATATCCGTCTTTATTTGGTTTCTTTCAATATTTTTGTGAATCAACAAAACCTTCCATTTATGATGCTATTCTATATGAGATTTTGGCACAAGATAAGCCTGAAGCATTACAACTCTATTTACAATTGATGAATATTTGCAATCCTATGGAGAAATGGTCGTTGCATTCTTTATCTATGAAACATTTGAGTATTTTATCTCAATATTTTCATTATCGTAGTTATCTCAACCGATCTATGATGGATCATGAAGATATGCCTATTATTGAACCAGCTTTTGTACAAATGTGTTTTCATCATATGAAGAATGAACTAGAAAGCAATCATCACCTCGACTGGTCTCTCCTTCAATCGGCCATCATCAGACCACAAAGCTATTCTCACGAGACAAGTGAGATGATGAAAGACAATCAAAGCTTATGGAAGCAAAAATGGCTTTGGATGTATTTACAGCTCATGCAAGTGCCGAGTATTCCAGTCACGAGACAATTGTATCAACAATTTCGACAAGAATTGTCCACTTTGGATAGACAATCTTCCTCCTCTCGAATGATAAAATGGTGGTTACTCTCTCAACAACTTTTTTCTAGTCGATATCAACAAAGTATTCCTCTTCTTTGTCAAATATGGACAGATTGGTTGGATAGAAATCATGTATTTTCTAGTTGAAGCATATCTCAAGGTTCCCATTTATCCATTCCATTCAATATTCGAGTGTGAGTAATTGTATCGTTGGGTGAAATTTGTAAAAGATATTCCAATCCTTCCACAATATAACCAAAGGTAGCTACGTTGCCATTGAGAACATTTCCTCCTTTGTTCCTTGCTTGTTCTGATCTGGGATCCAATGTAAATATAAAGAAACTAGAATTGGCATCGTTCTCATCTTCAGAAGAATGTACCATAGCCAATGCTCCAAAGGCAGTCATAGGTAAAACGGGTTGTAAATCAGCTAAATCTGCAGTTTCTAAAGTCTTTCCCCAAATAGGATAAGGATCTCCATCGACCAACACTTCCATAGGAATATGACGAGGCTTTTTAGTATTAGAGTCGATCAATAATTGTTTGGGTTGAACGAACAAATAGAAACCTGACTCCTTATGCACTATAGTTGCATTTTGATATATGTTATTCAATAAAGCTTGAATGAAATTTCCACTCGTCAAAGGTGCACTATATCCATCCAATATGGCTACTAAATGAATGCTATTTCCTATTGGACTGCCATTCTTATCTCTAAATAGAGAAGAAGAATCGACTGTTGGATGATTGGCTTTCGTAACTGTCATTTCCACAGTTGCTCTTCCTTTCAGTCGAGGTAAGGAATCATATTTATGCGGTATTGGATACGGAAATCCTTGAACCATCCATTCTTCCAATTGTGCTATTTTATCCAAAGTTGATTCAGTCTGCTGAGCAATTTCATTTTTCATATCTTTGAGTGCTTTTTTACTATTTTTAGTAACTTTTATCTTCTCTTGAATGCTTTCAAGCAATTGATCGACATCTCCCAAAGCAACAGCAGCTTCATCTCTATGTTCCTTTCTTGTATCCAACAATATTTCAACTTCTCCTCTATGCAAGATGGGTTTTGCTTTCTGTATATCCTTCCAAGCCAATGAAATACCTGACTTTCCAGGTGAGTGCAAATCGATAAGCAGTTGTTCCAGAGTTGATTGTAAACCTCTTATCGGCTCATCGATAGGAATAGGAAGTGCATAACGTAATATGGCCTTTCCATGGGTTACAATATATCTCCTAAGAAGTGTATTATCTGAAATCACGCTGGCTTGTACTTGCCAAGAATTCTTGTCTATTCCTATCCAAGGCATAGTATTGCTTAGGATGAAGCTAAATAACAATAAAGTCAAGTGAACGATACAACCCGATTTGAAGTTGTCTGTTGAGCAGCAACTCTTAAGCCAAAACTGACTACGGTAGAGCACTCTTTTGGGTCTTTTATCTACACAGTTTCCAACTTGACTCCAAAGAATGATTGGACTATCCATAAACTTGCACTTTGAACAGCTGGATGATGATGGATTGCAAGAAGTTTTCTCAAGTCTTGGTATCTTTGGTTGGTATGAAAGGAACAAGAGCGAACATGGACAACCCATTGTCATTAGATGCAATTTTATCACAATCATGCAATTCTTTATTCTCATACAACTTCAACTTCTCAATACTCCGGAGTCTCGCAATCTTTGCTCCAAACTTTGCAATTGTTCTCTACTTACTTGTTCCATCTTTTGTCGTTCTTCACTGACAACTTCTCTCACACCTTTGACTTCAGGAATATAATGCATAAGCATATTCTCTACTCCACTTTTCAACGTCACTACACTCGAACTGCAAGTCGTACATGAACCTTGCAATTCCAAATCTACAATACCAGTATCCGGATGATATCCTCTATACAATATATTTCCTCCATCCTCTGCAACAGCAGGTTTGATTCTCGTTTCCAACAATTCCTTTATCATAGCAACTACTTCATCATCTTCCGGCTTTATACTAGTATCTGACTCTGGTAAGTTCTCCAATAAAACTGGTTCTTCACTGGCATAAAATTCCAATATAGCTTCAAATATCTCAGGCCTCAATACCGACCAACTAACGTCTTCCCTTTTGGTTACCGTAACAAAATCAGGGCCTAAGAATACTGAAGATATGCCTTCAATCCGAAACAGTCTTTTTGCTAACGGAGATATTTGAGCAGTCTGTGCATTCGGAAAGTCTACACTTGCTTCATTGGGAACAACTTCTCTTCCTGGTAAAAACTTGACAGAATCTGGATTAGGTGTTGGCTGACTTTGTAAGAATAACCCACGTTTGAATAGTAACCATAATTGTTGTTGTGGAACGAGTCGTCTATCAGGGAAACCATAATGGAGTTTGTATAGAGAATGCATTGAACCAGTCAAAGAAGAATGGGTATATATGGTATGTTTTGGATAATGAAAGAAACGAAATAGTGTCCAAGGTTTCTCATGAGCTAATTTTCCTATTCCACTACCCAAGACACAAGTTGCAAGTGACTGCAAACGGGTTTGCACACCTGAAAAGAGCAAACGCATGTTCACTTTGTGCAATCCAAAATGAATTTTGTTGTGGAAAATCGGATGATTGTTGTTCGTTGTAGTTCCTGTTAGCTATTCGAGTTGTGCAAAAGGAAATTTCTCCACGAAACAAAGTTAGAAAAGATGGCCAATCTTTCATCCGATAACACTCAAACTTTGCTAGTAAAAGTTACTTTTCTCAATGGAGAGCACACCAAGTTGACCGTTACTATCACCACTTGTTATGAAACCAAAAATGTTGCCAATAAGATATTTCGATTGAAACTTTTTGACGAAAATGATCCCTTTTTGTTCTACGAGTGTTGTTGGGATGAAGATAGTTTTCTTACCCTCAAACACCAACAAAATTTGTTGGTAGACTTTCCAGGTTTTGCGAGCAAGTTTCATGAATTGTTGTCCAACTGTCGAGAGGATAAGGAAAGATTTCAAGCCACGTTATCTATGAAAGACAAAGAATGGGCTACTTTGATAATCGAAGAAAATACTCGATTCCGAACTCTGACTTATTTATCTGTCGATTTAAAGATTGCTACTCAAGAAACGATACAAAAGTAAGAAAGATAAGCGTTCTTATCAACTTGTGTTTAAACTATATATAATTGAATCTAGTCACTTTAAATTATCGTTGAGCAGACTATACAGAATTATAGAGAATATGCAGTCACAAGTTGCTAATTTGGAAACTCAATTGGGACAAGAAAAGAGTAAAAATGAACAACTCTCCATTCAACTACGTCAAGTCGAATCAGATAATGGTAACTGATTGAAATCATTCAATGACTGCATTTCTCACTCGATATGTTTTTGTAATAGAGCGTCAACGTGAAGAATGGAAACGAGAAAAGGAGCAACAATTGAGCCAACTGAGAGAAGAGAAAGAAGCTGAAAAGGAGAAATTTTTGAAAGAGTTGCAAGTACAGAAAAACAAAGATATTCAATTGTATGAAGAGGAAACTCTTGTTTGGAAGCAAAAAGCTGAACAATGGAATACCCAAGTTACTCAATTACGAGACTTGTTAGAGCAAACTCAAAAAGATTTAAAGGAAGTGCGTTCAAAGAGAGATGAACTGGAGTTGGAGTATAATCAGCTAACAGTCGAAATGAAAGCCATCAAACAAGAGAAAGAACATTATTTAGCAGAATTGGAACAAAAAAATAGTCACTTGGAAGAGTTGGAAAGGAGAAATCGAGAGTTGTCTCATCAAATAGAAGAATGGCAAACTCAATCAGAATTTCATTCTCGTGAATGGGAAAAGGTAATGAAATCTCAACATACAAAACAGAGAATATTCAATTTTCTCTAAGGAAAAAGAAGAAAAAGAAAATTTGAAGACTCAATTGGAAAATTATCGCACAAGTCGTAGTCGTTTGGAAGAGAAACTCAAACATTCCATTGCAGAGATCAACAAAGGCAATGAAATTATTGAAAAACTTCAAGAAGAGTTGAAGAACACGAGACAAAAGGCTAAAATGAAGACAACCATTGCCAACCAACAAGAACAACTGTTACAAGAGAAACAACGTAAAATAGAACAACTCATGCAAGATATTCAAGTTTTGAATCAAAAGCTTTCAAACAAAGAACGCGAATTGGAGCATTTGAGTCAATCTTTACGGGATTCTCAAGCGAAATTGGAAGAGAACCAGAAAGTATTGGAAAGTAATCAGCAATTGATCAATTGGCTCAATAAGGAATTGAATGAAATGCAATTGACTAGTCATATTATTTCGAAGCCTTGGAAATCTTCATTTGCTACACAACCTTTAGGAGCTGCTGCTGATAAGAAAGATAATTCTATTTCGAGTGCTTTAGAGAAGAACTTGTGGGATAGCAATGCTTCGTCTGCTGCAAGAACCAATAGAAGAGAAACACTAGTGGATAAATAAGAATTGGAATTTATACAAGCAAAACAGTCATAATAAGTTGCTTTTGTATAGTTGTTTCCCTAAAAATAATTTTTGAGTCATCAATAATCATATCGTTTCATGTTTTGCTTTTGTGTTTTTCAGCTTCTTTCAGGTCGATCTCTCTCGTAAGACTGTTGCAAAAACAACTTGAATTGTGAAGCAATTTGGACAAGAGGGAGACATCCTTCACTATGCTGGGATTAGTTTCATCTACGAACTTGCTTCTATTTACAATGAATTGAAGTTGATTTTCTCTGTTGTGTTTATAAGAAGTTGATATATGAAGAATAATATCTTCCAATCTGCTCGTTGGAATCATTCATTTTTTGCATATAAAATGACGTTAAATACAAACTTACACAATTTTCACCGTTCCATTGAATATTTGTATGCTTCTCCAAAATCTGTTAAGGCTATAGACTTTATAACATTTCAGTATTCAATATTCCCGTTATGATCATCTGCGACAACTATTTGAACAAGTTTGTTACACACACTTTGCTGCTTATCATCGCCATTGTTCCTATCCTATTACATATTCTCCATTTTCAACAATAAAGACAATGATCCAAGATTGAACACTTTCAAATGAAATCATGAAACTTTCTTCCTTATTCTCTCTCAGACTCATTCGTTCTTTGCAATGAGAATGACTTTTTCCATTCTTTGGGATTTCTCTTTGCTGTGAGTCTCATTCACATTTCCACATTGCCATTTATCCAACTAGAAAAGTTTATTGAATAATTTGATTGTCAAAATGAGTACGTTGGATTCTTATTTGCTAAGAATCAATGCAACTGTTGAAACTAAGAGTATGACTCTTCAACTTGTATATCAACAAGAATCCTTTTTAGATCTTTCTTGTATCTATGGATAACAAAGTGAAGCATGCAAGTATCGAGTCTACTGACAAAGTTCTCACTCCAACTTTCTTAGAAAGAAATATTTGGCAGCATATTTGGCTACCTCAGTCATTCTCCTTTTCAAAGTGTTGTACAAATCTCAAGTTTTTTTTATCATTCGTGACGTTCAGTAGACTCTTGTTCTTTGAAATTGAATTTTATCAAAACTGAGATTTCACTTTTTAAATTGGATAAAAATAACCACAAAACTATTTATCTTACAATAGAATCCAGTCTTCTTTCTCAAGAGACTCATGTATCCCGTCAAATATGAAGGGAATATCATGCCTTGCTATTGTATCATTTTGAATAAGGAAAAGACTTCGGAGTAGATAAATTCAATGTACTTGTGTTCAATGAACGAAGCCTCGTAACATCACAATATATTCTTCAAACATTCTTTCAAGATTTTTACGAGACTTGCGATTGAAAAAGGTTTGCAAAGATGTAGTTGTACTACAACTTGACAATGAGGATGTATTATAACATTCTTATTGCATATTCAATGGCTCTATCTCAGAGTTGATAGAACTGCAAACAATATTATTATTGTTGGCTTCATAATAAAATCCACTATTCAATATCCCATTCTGATTATCACTAAATTGTCTGGAAACTTCTTCAGTATACTTGTCGCTTACAATCAACTGAATGGCTATCAAACCATTCTGCACCAACTCGAGCTTGTGACGCCACTGGATGTAAATTTTGGCAACTTGTGCCTTTTTCATTCAATTTTCAACACCGGAACTTGAAAACACTTCAATGCAATAGCTATCAAATATACTCTCTTCTTGGTGGTTTCAGTCTCCATAAGTGTTTGCTCTGAAGAAGATTCATCTTGAATAGCAAGGACAGAATTGTCTTTCTATCTGTTACTCGAATAAGAACATCAGGCCTGTCGAATGAAACCAAATATTCCATCTTTTGATAAAGACTTTTCGAAAAATAGTTTCAAAGTGTGAAAAGTTTCATCGCTACAAGTATTGATTCCAATCACTGTCGAAGCAAATGCTGAAACATACTTGAGAATAGGATCCACCTTGAAGCTGCTAACGGTTTACTAGATTCTATTGATACTCTTCTATAAGAATATGTCTACATATACTCAATTCTCCTAGTTTGGAACAGAAACACCATCGAACATAAAGAGTAAATATAGTCGCACATTTGAAACTGCCACTTGTCGACGAAAACGAAATTCAAATAAAACGAATAGGAGTGAATTTTCGATAGTAACTTTTGATGTCCTTCAAAACAGTCTTTCTACAGACCAACTTGAACAATGTTTCTTCAGCTTGGCTAGGAATTGTTTGTACGTCTTTGTCTTGTTCATTGCTCGAGCTGTTCAGATAACAGAAGCCAAAATGTTTCGCAATGTCCAAAACATTATTTAGAATGACTCAAAAGTATCAAACGGAGTATCTCTCATTGGAATACAAAATTCTAAAATAATGACAAAAAGCATAGAAGAAACAGAAATCCTTGATTCTGTTATCAAACGAGAGAGAGAGAGAGAGAGAGAGAGAGAGTTACTGCCAGATAACGACTTGGAATCATTTTCTCCATTTTCCTTTCTTATTTCATCCTCTGAAAGATTACAAAAACTATTCCAACTTTCACATCTATCAATCAATAATATACTAACGAACACAATTGCATCCACTTGTTTGAAGAACCAATGGTGTCCTTTACAATGACTAGGAAAAGTACTTTTAAAACTGACTAGTTATTGTGCTCCATATTTGGTATCAAAGACTTTACAGTTTCTTCAGAAAAAGACCCCAAACGAAGAACATTGAATATTATTCGAGAAAGGCGTAGCATCTTCTTGTCTACTAGTTGTCGAGTCCGACCTCCCTGCAGAAATAAAAAGTGCAAAAGACACAGCTAAAAAGTTCACTAAAACTCCTAAAAAGGAACGATAAACATTAAACATTCTAATGACTGTGTCAGGCTTTATCCAATCTCGAAACATCGAAAACTTTCTCAGTTTTAATGTTCCAAATTTCGTCAATAAACAAATACAAATAACGTTTCTTTAGGACATTTAATATATTTGAAGCCATTCTTCTGGACAATCAAAGTAAAAACTTGAGGAAATCAGGGCCAATTGGAAATCTACCAAGTGCTTCATTGCCCATCCATTCTAAGAGTGTAGTCTGAAAGCGAGTCCCGTGAGGAACTTGGAGAGAATTGAACACTATATATAAAGTCTCGTTGAGTAGAGCATCTAGAGAAATTTTCCTATTTTCTCTCCTATTCCAATCTCAGACAGGCCAACCCATTTTCAAAAGTTGCAAACGTTTGGAGGTGTTGGCCAATCGTGCTTTCCACCTCCACGCATTCGGAATGCGTAAGGCCAAGTTGGTTATTCCACACTGGAGAAACCTTTGATGTCCCAAACACAAGATGCGTAAAAAGCATTCAGATCTTACAACTTCCGAGCTCTCAGTTGACAAGGGAATATTTGATCCTTCTAGTATGAATGCCTTTCAATCTTTCAATATTGCTATCCATGCCCAAACACAGAAAATGTTTTGTGACGATTATCCTCCATAAAAGACAATCTAATGTTCTATTTGAGTCTATTCTGAATACTTTTTGTGCTAACAAACGAAAGCAATCCAATGAGCACTATTCACTGCTAATTTTATTTTGGGCGACGATGAGTTTAGGTGAAAAGTGGGCAGTTGGCAGCTTCGTTCAGTTTGCTGTAGTTGACCGCGAAGAAGATGTGTATCGTGTGACAGAACAACTGTATCACCTTGAAAGTAACCGACATGAACTTAGGGCTGAAACAAGCAGTCCTTTTTATCGCGCAACTGTCCCATTTGCGCCCCACTTATTTGGCTCCGGCAAAACGACGTTTTGCCTAAGCTATTTGGAGTTGGTGCAGAGGTTTCGTGAAACTTCCCTGTCGTCTTTTGCTTCAGACGGTTCCAGGAAAGAGTTTTTGGACAAGTTACGTGAAGCCGTTTTGCTTTATGTGGATTTGAGACTCCTGGAACCCATCAACCCCATTGAAGAAAAGCGAAACCTGAAGTGGGCTGTTCTTTATTTGTTGTTCAAGTCTACCTGTCTGAAATCGGGTCAAGGACAACCAGATCCTGACGAGTGTTTCAAAGTTTTTAAACTTAGGACTGATGTGCTAATCAAAAAAATACGTGAAGTGTTAAGCATGCGTACTGATCAGTTTCTTCTTGTTGCTTTTGATGAAGTTGGTGTTCTAGATGAGAGTGACGAAGAATTTCATTTCAAAAGGACTCCGGATGGTAGAGTTCGTCCTTACAACGACTTCTTTCGTATTCTTTGGGAACTTTGTCTGGAGGACAATGTATTCTTTATTGTTGTTGGGAAAAGCGAGGGTTTAAGTATTAAGAATTATGTGGCTTCAGTATCAAAGGTTTTATTGCATTTTATTTCGTTATCACCGTTAAACTCGTCCAGTATCGTTGAATTCCTTGAAAAAAGTTACCTCAAAGTACAGACTCAATCTCGAGTTTGTGATATTCTATGTAATCGTTCTTTTTCAGTAAATGAGTTGGCAGAAGCACTATTAGAGTATACCGGTGGAGTTCCTGGTTTGCTTACTCGTGCAGTGAATATGCTTTTGAATTATGTACAAACAAGAGGACAATCTTTTAAGTCGAAAGAAGATTGTCTATCGTGTATGAAGGAGCATGGTTTTAGAACAGTTTGCTCTCAGCCGTTTGTAACACGTATATCAACTTTGGATGAGAGTAGAAGAAGTGTACTTGATATGCTACTAATGATGGCACTGTATCGTATACCCTTTAAAGCGGACGATGAACTCAACTCGGGGTCTTATTTATTTGATGCTGTTACTGAAATGGGATTCTATCGATATCCTATTGACGAGAATACTTTCCAAGTTCTGTTTCCAAAGGTGTTTATTAGAAATCTCAACAACGCATCATCTTTCTCTTTATTAGAGAAGATACTTTTGGGATCACTTAATATGGAGCCAGTGGATTGTTTCTTTTCTTCCAAATGTCGTGTATTTGAAGGAATTGTTGCGACCCGACTTGTTTTGATACTTTCTTCAAAAGTGCGAAATGAGTTTAGGGAGTTGTTGGGTAGATTATCTGCCATATGGAAAGAAATGAAACTCCCTATCAATGGACCTTCACCTCTTCATTACATGATGTCGGTTAGTCGTGGTGAAGCAAGGAGTGAATCAAACAAGAAACGGAAAACTTATGGATGTAATGAATGGAACGAGATTATTCACAAAGCACTTTGTTTTGACAGAGTTTATATTCCAAAGGAAGTGAATTCTTATAGTCCTGATATCATGTTCAAATTACAATCTCCCGATGACTCCAACGTTCTTATGGTGGGAGTAGCTTGTAAAGGTCGTTGGAAATCGGAAGGAATTGGCTGGTCAGATATTATTGAAGAAGCTAAAAAATTTCTTTATCCTGTTTTTAATGAATTTTTATCCCAAGCATTGGAATGTTATCATTGTATGCTTATTATATTTGGTACAAAATTAGCACTCAATGTTACAAGCGAGTTGGGTAATCAGAGTCGATGTTATACGAGTCGAATGCGTATTGGAGGGAATTCCTTTGAAATTCCTCCTAAGTGTGAACTTGTTATTCTTTGTGAAAGAGATGTAGAAATGCTCACTGACAGAGAAATATTGAATGGACTTGAAAGAGCATTCTCTACGAGTGATAATCCTCCTTTCGGGGATTTAGGATTCAACTTACTTCGAAGAGCCCGTGACAGTTTCATGAGTTTGCAATAAAGTTGGAATTCTTATAATTCAAGTGTTCGTTCGATCGTTGGCTCTGCAAGATGTGAATGAAATATGTTTTGAAAACATTTTATAAAACATACTAGTTATATCCATAATATGGATGATTACCGTTGAAGAGCGTCAAAAGTTTACAAGTTGCACAATTGTTTGCACCTATTTTTGGTTTTTTACTGAGTCTTCAAGCACATGTTTTTAAAATGAACTGATTATCTACTCCAGTATTACTAGAGGAATACCGTAGTCTTGTTGAAATATTGTTGACTCGATGTTACAAGGAAATATAATACCAGCGACCATATTGTATTGACTTTTGAAACTCAGTTTTATTGTTGTCCAGCTCATGTAACGAACAACAAAGTCTAGTTGACAGCTCAAGAATTAACTTGTTGTCACTTTCTGATTTTTCCTTTATTGGATTCATAAAACCATGAAGAACATCTTGATAGTGAGATATAGTTGGATCCAATCTTGAAGACATTCTATGAAATGTTAAACAGAAAAACAAAGAGAGCTTAGTTCTGTCTCATTAACCACGAAGACATTAAATTTGTAACAGTAGACAACGAGTTTATATGTAAACAACAATGAATTTGAAAAGTTGCACTACTAAACTCGTTTAAGAATTATTCGACAAAGTACGATAGAATAGTCCAAAAATAATTGAAAATTAGGAAAATTGGCTTTCTTTACAAACGAATTGAACTTTTCGAATAATTCTCTCATAAACAAACCAATATGGATAAAAACAGAAATAAGATGCTATTTCTAAATATTTTTGGAAAGAGATAAAACCATTTCTTGCACTGTTGAAATTCCAATACTTCTCGAATGTGGATTATCCGTAGACTTGAAAGCACTCCTTAAACTCGACAAAATATCTTTACCAATAAAGTTTTCTACATCTGATTCAGAAAGAATGATCAATTCACAATTAAGAGGAATCGTGAAAACTCCTGCTACTCTATCGCCAAAGGAATAACAATGACTAGAATGATTCAAGTCAGTTGCTACACTAGTCGATAGCTTAGTACTCATGATGACCAACATGCAATGTAATGTAGGATGAACAGTCACGACTTGATCATGAACTGTAGGATGAACAGTCACGACTTGATCATGAACTGGTTGCAAAAACTTGCAAGCTTCATCCACTATTTCATTCCATCTAATACCATTTGAACTCCATCGTCCTTTACAGGCAATACCCACAATCAAATTCTGTCCGCTCGTTCTTCCATGCAACTTGAATAATATGTCTGGACTACGAGATGTTGGCTCAAATGGAATATATATCTTTTCGAATTCTAACATTTCTTCCACAATTTCTTTCCAGTCATTGATACCGAATGTCGTTCTCTCTACTTCTGATGTAGATCTAGTATAATGTATAGATTTCATATAGTAAGCAGTAGATTCAGAGGAAAACTTTAAATTCATCTCTTTCCAAACAGAAGACAACTGACCAAGAATAGAAAACATCAAACTGTCTGTCGGGTGATAACAAAAATGTAAATAAAACATTGTGGCAACGAGACCTTCGAAAACTCGACATTTTGATTCATAAAAGAATTCCACAGGCTGTGACTTGAGGGTTTGTAATAGTAACCATTCCAACCTATCGTTCCTTACAATTTGCTCAATATATCCAATCAGTAACTTGTGAATCAACACTTCATAGCGTTCTTGATGGTTTTCATCTACAATCAACCGACGATAAAAGCACATATCTGTCACTAGATCAAACAGAAATACATCAAAAGTAGAGCTAAGGTGCACAAGCTCACCCAACTCAAACCGAATATGATATAATGCCAACAAAGTAAGCATTTTTAACAAACGTTGACGAGTCTCGCTAAGACTACTCAAACGAGGCAACAATGGATCAACACAATAATTTGTTGCTATGGAATCATTCATTATCATCCAAAAGCTTTCTTTAGATAATAACAAGTGGTCTTGTGATAATTTACAATGCAAAAGGTAGTTGATTGCTTTCACAAGTAAACCAGGAACACCACCAGTAAGTTCTAGTAACAATTCTGCAAGTTCATTGGTTGAAAAGTGTTGATGACAAAGGATTTGTGAAACTTTAGGACTCCCAGTAAACATAGAAGAAGAACTTTTCTCCAAATGTTCGATGATGCTATGCTTTTCAAGTGGTGAAAGAGGAATAAACGTCAACTCAACCCTGGATACTGAAGCTGCGTAATTATGTATACTTAAGCCTTCACTTTTTCCAACAACAATAAAGAATACATTGTCTTCTTTACAGAGTCCCCGAATAATACCAAAAAAGTCGTTGTAAGGACGAACTCTACCCTCGTCATTCACTTCTAGGTCAAAAAATTTTCCTCTTGTATCCAACACACCAACTTCATCAAAAGCAACAAGAAGAAACTGATCAGTACGCATGCTTAACACTTCACGTATTTTTTTGATTAGCACATCAGTCCTAAGTTTAAAAACTTTGAAACACTCGTCAGGATCTGGTTGTCCTTGACCCGATTTCAGACAGGCAGACTTGAACAACAAATAATGAACAGCCCACTCCAGGTTTCGCTTTTCTTCAATGGGATTCGTGGGTTTGAGCTCTGTCAAATCCACATAAAGTAAAACGGCTTCATGTAACTTGTCCAGAAAGGATCTCCTGCGGTCTATTTCACAATCACTTATGTTCTCAGGTCCTATTAGTGCTCTTTCGCCCATGCTCTTCAGGAGTTCTAAATAACTTTTTACGAAACGTGTCTTCCCACTTCCAAAGAGGTGTGGGGCGAAAGGAATGACTGGTTTAAAAGAACGCTCTAGTTCCCGGCGAACCTGCAACCCGTACAACTGTCCAGTTGTTAAAACCACGTCTTGCTCTCTATCTACTACAACACTGTCATACATATCTCGTCGTTGGAAAACACTCGACATAGTGGACGAGGTGTTGAAATTGAGTCAGAAAAATGCCAACGCGAATTTTCCCGATGACGACGAAAATAGCTTTTCTTCTTCAAACTATTTCTATAGAACGAACTTCTTTCTTATTTATATTTCCAAACAATGATGGAACATATTTCATATTGAAAAGTAAATTTGAAGAAAAACCGTTGCCTAGTATTTTGTTATATACTGAGCATTATAACTTCTACCCCATTCATCACAATGGTAGTTTCAGTTTGAAGGTTCCTTTTCTTCGTAAGCTCTAGAATGGAAAGAGTATATATGCTATAAAAACAGGAAGAAAGGAAAAGTTCTTCTAAATCTATTTCTTAGAAAATTGGATTGTAATTCATGCTCCCAAAAACACTCCTTATCCACAATGCAACTATACTTCAAACGTTAAATGTCATTCACTACTCGATTTCTGTTGTTTTGTTCGATGTGATGTTGAAATACATTTGTAGAAAGTGTAAACAGTTTGAATGTTCTCGTAAACATTAGGAAACTTTTCTTTAGGGTGTCAAGGCAACAAGATAGTGCCACAAGTGGAACATAGCTAAATTTCAACTTTAGCTTGGTTCACTTCTTGTGCAAGTAATTTGGAAGTATATTTTGAAAATATCTCATTCAGTTGTTGCTTTTCCTCTATTCTTTCACTATATGACTGTTTTACTAGGACAGACAAGATTTGAAGTAACGCTTGACAACTCAATTAGGTTTCTCTACTATTCAAAAGCGCTTAGCCTTTCCAGAATTGTCGGTGGTTGACTTTGTTACTTGGATCGTAACCTTTTTGAAATTTTCTAGACTTTTTCAGTTGTGTATAGAGAGTAATGGAAATCAGAGTATATGTTGTTGACTACTGTTGGATTGCTGTATTTGTCAATTCACGGAACGTTGTCTGCATATTGGTACTTGTTATGTGAGCCCTAATGATATCATGTCATTGATAGTTTTCCTATACAGAATTGACAAGATAGATAGAGTCAATAATGGATGCTCCATTTCTTTACAATTCAATTTGTACTCTATGGATTATGAAACACTTGATCTGTAAATAAGTTGATTTGAAAGATGACTAGTTTCTTCTATCAACATACTTGCCTTCAAAGTGACAACTTATGTGTCGTTGTTAATAGGTGCTTGGTTCTCTTTGTTTCTGATGACCTCCTCGAACAGTTTCATCAACAAAGATTCGTTATTCTGACATACTTATCAAAACACTTCCTGAATACTTTTTGAATGATCGTTTGGCTGAAAAACATGTCTTCAAGTTTGAAACAATGTGATTCTATACAACTGCAGATACCCAATAAAGACACTCTCCAAAGCTGCTTACTTGAAATTTAGGTTGTGTGTTGATTTTCATCCAACGCGCTAAAAACGACTTTGTTTAGGATATGTACATCATCTATTATTGCAAACCAATCATCCATCTCAGAGTTTCCTCCTCCACAATTGTTCATCATTAGCTTGCCAGTCAAGACAAAAAATATTCAAAAAGTATTATTTGTCATAGTCTGTAAATCGTAAAGCTCAAAACAACTCTGCTTCCATCAAAGGATCGTAAAACATCACTTTTCCAACAAAACTCAAAATCTTTCAGAAAAGCCTTCACTACAAAGAAACTCAATATAGTCTGGTACTGATAAACTACCTTTGGCCTCCTTAAATGGTAATGGAGTAACATAGACAATACTTATGCAGTCTCGCCAATCAATACCTTTGGAATCCAATAAACGAAAAAATACAATCCTTCCAGAATCATCTTCTTCTAACGTGATGGTAAACTCTTCATTCAAAATCAAACCAATCAAGTTTAGTAACTGAGGCTTATCTGCTACTCCCACTCATCTCCTCTTCTTATTACGTTTTTGGCCACTTTGGGAACTTGCCATTGATCCTCGAAGAGATGAAAGGGATGACTGGCTTCAGAGAACAATCGAGTTGGCGGCGAAACTGCAACTCGTACTACACTCCAATCACCAAATAAATGTCTTGCTCTCGGCCTACAACCACAGTTTCATAAATTTCTCGTCTTTGCAAGGCACGCGACACAGTCGACTGGGTGAAGAACAACGAGATTGAAAACAGGGTCACGAAAGATGAAAATAATATCATCTTCTTCGAGTCACCTTGAAAAATAAATTTTTCTTCTATTCATGTACCTCCAACGCTGCTTCTAAGTGAAAAGACTCGTAAGTTTGAAAATTTGCTGAAGTATAAGCTCAATCGTTGATGCTGCATAGATACGCAATTCTCGGAAAGGATATCTTGCTTTGTTTTCAATAAGCCTTGAGTTTTAGATTCATTAGAAAATACTCTATAAGAAGTCATCACATTTTGGATGCAAAATGTCTTGCAGAATGCGTTAGATTCTCTTGCATATTCCTAGTTCTTATTTTTCATATTAAAGAATGCGTTATGGCTATTACACTTAAAGCCATGTTTCTCATCAATTGCTCGAGCTCCATCTTATTGAATTCATTATCTCCATATATTATTGCTTCTCGAATTAGAGAATTTCCCCTATTGTGGACCATTCCTTGAAAATAATTTTATCAACTCATCTAGATGAGAAGCTCACGCTGCCATTCCATTTCATTCAACTAGAAAAGTTTATCCAATATTTTTAACTTTCAAAATGAGGATGTTGGATCTTTATTTTCTAAGAAACGATGCAACTGTTGAAACTAACGGTATTGCTCTTCAAGTTGTATATCAACAGGAATCTTTTTTTGTGTTTATCGATGAAAAATAAGGCGTGTCAATAGAAAGCGAATCACGAGTCTGCTGACAAAGATCTCACTCCAAACTTCTTACAAAGAAATATTTGGCAACATATTTGGCTGCCTCAATCTATCTCGTCTTCTTAGTGTTGTACAAATCTCAAAGTGTTTTGATCATTCATAACGTTCAGTAGACTCATTATTTTTAACACCAAGTTAACCTTTATCAAACTGTCCAATTTCCATTTTAAAATTGGTTAAACCAAGCATAAAGCTGTTCATCTTCCAATAGAATATAAATTCATTGTTTGTCTTGTTTCTCAAGAAACTCATGTATTCCGTCAATAATCAAGGGAATGTCCTGATCTGCTATACCATAGCGCGATAAACGTGTATCATTTAAATAAGGAAAAGACTTTGGAGTGAACAAATTCAGTTGACGAGCGTAACGTTCAATTACAGGAGCCTCAGTAAAACCACAATATCCTCTTAAAAAAGTATTCCAATCAAATGAGGAACTCATAGAACTTGATGCAGTTACATTTTCTTCGCCTCTCGTATCTTCCACTTCCATAAGATTTGTATCTGCAAGTGAACGCACCGGTGAAATATATTCATTGGACATGGACTCGAAGATTGATTTGCACCATTCTGAAAACTCTTCCCTAAACTCTCCGCGACTCGCCACACCAATTTTATTCGACGCTTCAACATTTTCTTTTCCTAAGAATTGTTCAAGATTACTTTGGGAAACAATGACAAGTTGCAATCTTAAAAGTGATCGACTGATTGCTTCATTGCTCTGAGAAACATTTTCATTCGTCAAGTAGTTGATATCCTCAACAATATTGCTTTCATTATCAGGAAATAGTACAGACTGATCGTAATGAGTGCAAACCACCACAAACTGAAAACAAAGTTGAATAGGCGAACAAGGAAGGTTATTCAAAACCTTGACGACTCCCTTGAAAACCTTGTCGGCTTCCTTGTCAACATGTCTCCTTGAAAGTTCGCTTTCGTAATAAAATTTGAATTGAAATCCAACAACATAACGTGTTTGTCCATTCTGAAGTACAAAATATGCATCAGGACCACTAGAATTGCTATCTTTAGGAATAAAAATACCACAATGTTGCAAATGTTTTCGATAATAATCATCAAATGTAAAAGAGACATCTTTCAAGATTGGCAGAGTATAAGGTACAGTTGATTCCTTCGAATATGAAACATTGTCATGTTCAATTAAAGAACCTTTAAAAATTCCTGGAATAACAGAATGCACAATACAAGAGGAATTAGAGTAAAGATTTGTTAATAATCGAAATCGAAAGATATTCATAAATACAAATTCAAAGAAAACTTCTTTTACCATTGAAGTGTCCGAAATATATCCAAAATTTGACAAAGGCAAAAGCTTTGTTACTTCACGCAAGAACGGATTTCCACTATGAGCTTTCAATATAAACTCACAACAACCAATCTTGAATTGACTATTCGAACCAACGACTTCAGTTTCAATGAATTCAGAGTAAAACCCAAAACTTGCAACCAAGTCTATCAAATAAGTCTTCGTCCCACAAAGAGTAATTGCAAAGTCATTTGGAAAAATAGTTCCAAGCTGATGATTCAAAAGGACAAATTGATATCTAAGAAGAGTGGAGGAATCTACTCTCTTCGGAACAATAAAAGTTGCTGAATATCTCTCTACATCCCTAAAGACGCTGTCCAACAAACTTTCCATATTGCTATCATTGATAATAGGATAAGCTACCGTTTTCACTTTAGCTAAGAGTGCTAGTAACGTGTTTTTTAGAATCAATGGAATTCCTCCAGTCTTCCTCTTCAACAATTCTACAAAGCGATCTTGCAAGTCATCTGAACATAAAAACCAATCTTTCAACTTCTTGCCACCATAGATGAAAAGGTTCAAATAATCTTCAATATTCTTGAGGTTAAAAGGATTCAACTGCAACATACGCAGGACCACTTTACTCGAACGAGCATCACTCAAACGAGCTGAGATTTCTGTGGTACGACCAGCCAAATACAAAATTACTTTTCCCGTATCAAGAAAAGGACGTATCTCCCGGAAGAAATTGCGAAAAGGGACATATTTCGGATCGTGTTCTTCAACTTGCATCTCAGTAAGTTCGCCATAGTGTTTGCTAAGAGCACTTATTTCACTCAGTTCATCAATCATCAAAAAGAAATATTGCTTCTGAAAATGTTGAAGAAGGTACCCGATAAAGGCAGAAAGTGTCGGCTGTTCCATTGCTACGTCAGTGAATCTAACGGTTTCGTTTGTAGTTTTGCCATTGCCCTCGGCAGCTGCCCAAGCTATATTGAACGACAAGGCTTTACGAAACTCAGGATACGGAGCGTCAGGAAAAGAGCTTCCCAGTTTCAAGACAACTGACAATGTGTTTTCTGCAAAGTGTTTCCAAGAGATTTGCGGAGCACTCTGGAGGGAGGCATCGGAACAAGTGTCTAGTTGTTGAAAAACTTCTTCGTTGGAACGTTCACGTTGAGCAAAGATATTTAAATAAGCCAAGAACTGTTGTCCTAGAAAAGTTTTGCCTGCTCCGTAGATATGGGGGGCAAAACAGCACGCCGGACGAGTTAACAAAGTTCCACCATATTCCGTTGTCGTAAACTGGGAGAGGAAAGTCTCTATGATGGCCTTTACATCCTCTTCTCTGTCAATTTGTGGTTCTATCACACGAAACATATTCAAAGACTCGAAACAACCTTCAAATGGTTTTGTCAAATTACAAAGCAATCGATGATTTGTCATTATTTTCAGGTGTGGAAATGAGTGTAGTAGTTGAAGAGTTTCTAGTTAGTTATGAAGTTAAATTAGGAACATTAGTTGCTTTAATTTCAGTTGGCTTCTTTTTCAATTTGTTAATTGGAGTTTTATTTTCAACCTTGAGCTCCAATTGTTCACTTGCTTTCGTAAACTCCAAGGAACTTTTCTTCTGGTTGTTTGAACAACAAGATAAAGTAACATGCGCTACATAGCAAAACTTTCAACTAGAGAAAGAAACCATATTTTAGAACAACGATTCAGAAAGAGCAAATTCCTATCACTGTGGTTTAAAACACGACTGATAAGAGACATATGTGTTCTGATAGTGTACTAAATAGACTTTATAGAATATAGTCATATTGCAATTGGCATATGTCACTAAACTATTTGGACTCGTTTTAACTATTGTCTTGAACATAAGAATGTGTCAGTGTACTTCCTTATAAGCAAAGTCCTCAGAATACTTTTAGCTTAGAGAAAGGCTATTCCATCAATACTTTGGTTCATCCTTGAAGATTCTTATATCTAGCCGACTTTATATATAAGCATCCTGGAAACCTTCTACCTGATATTCTGGCTCATAACTACATGTCTCTAGTTTGAGTGGATCTGGTACAAACGAAAATTATGTAGAGCTGGCCAAACCAAGTAAAGACACTCGTTCTTCCAAAGTTTCTTTTTTCATAATAGTATGAATCGATTCTAATCAAAGCTGCTGCTGATGCTTTTATTTTGAATCAATTGTTTATCTAATTCAGCTTCTTGTTTTCAGAATGGATCACCACTGGCTTTATCTTCTATTCATATAAAATATGAAGCAAACACTTGCGACTCGACATAAGACTCAATATTCAAGATTGTCTATTTATCCCAACCCTTTGGTGAGATAATAAAACTTGAGAAATGCTGCTATTATCAATGATTTGTACAATATCATTTCCATTCTTCCAATAGAACTCGAAAACTTTCAGGGAATCCTTTTCTACAAACAAATTCGACATAGAATGGAACTAAAGAACTGCCTTTGGCCTCCCTAAAAGGGAAGGAAGTAAAATAAACAATACTTACACATACTCTCCAATCAACACCTTCCGAATCCAATAAACGAAAGTCTACAATGCCACAGGAATCATCTTCTTGAAATATGATTGTGAATTCCTGATTCAACATCCAATAAAGTATGCGCTTTAATTGAAAATCGCCTGTTACTTCTCTCTGTTTCAAGTTATCTCGACTCCTCTTCTTACTACGTCATTGGCAACTTTTGGAAAGTTTCGTTGAGTTTTGGTCGCTTTCTGTCCTACTTATTGATAAACTAGCTGACTCTGAGCTATTGGGTGCATCTTCCTTGCGGGAACGAGGCAAAAAGTTATTTTCGATAGAAGCATAGCCATAAATATGATTGTAGAATGAAGATACTGAAACTTGAAACAAGTATACATGCCACTGAGTGCCAACAAAGTCGACATTAATATAGTGAAATCGAGGATATCGTTTAGCCAATCATATCCAACAGGAACAAGTCAACTTCTTCACTGGTGGATCAAATATTAGTGGACGAGGTGCTGAAATCGCGAATTTTCCTAATAACGATGAAAACGGTTTTTCCTTTTCACAAGTATAACATAGAACGAACTTCTTTGTTATTTATATTCTCAAACGATGATTGAACATATTTCATGTTGAAATGTAAATTTTAAGAAAAACGTTGCCTACTGTTTTTTAGATACTGAGCATTATAACGTCTACCCCATTCATTATAATAATACTTTTAGTTTGAAAGATTAGAGATATTATAAATTGAAGGGAAGAAAGGAAGACTTCTTCTGCATTGGTCTTCATAGAGAAGCTGAAAGATGTAAATCTATTTCATAGAAAATTGGACTATAATCATTCTCCCAAAGACACAACTTATCCACAAGGCCGCTATATTTCAAGCTGTCAATTTTATGGACAACTCGATTTCTGTTGGTTTGCTTGATGTGATGTCGAAATACATTTGTAGCAAATGTAAACAGTTTGATAGTTCTTGTAAACATTAGGAAACTTTTCTTTAGGTTGTCGAGGCAACAAGATAGTGCGACAATTGAAACATAGCTAAAGTTCAACTTTAGCTTGTTTCACATCTTGTTCAAGTAGTTTGGAAGTATTTTAAAAATACCTCATTCATTTGTTGCTTTTCCTCTATTCTTGCACTATATGACTGTTTTACTAGGGCAGACAAGATTTGAAGTAACTCTTGACAACTCAGTTAGGTTTCTCTACTATTCAAATGCTCTTAGCTTTTCCAGAATTGTCTATAGTTGACTTTTGATATTTGGAGTGTACCATTTTTGAAGTTTTCAAGACTTTTTCAGTGTGTATAGAGAGTAATGGAAACTAGAGTACATGTTGTTGACTGTTGTTGGATTGTTTTATTTGTCAAGATCAATTCACGGAGCGTTGTCTTTATATTGTTACTTATTATGTGATTTTCAATAATATGATGTCATTGAGAGTTTTCCTAGACGGGCTGACAAAGTAGATAGAGTCAATAATTGATCCTGCATTTCTTTGCAATTCAGTTATATACTCTATGGATTATGAAACACTTGTTCTGTAAATAAGTTGATTTAAAAGATGAATATTTGTTTTTTATCAACATAATTGTCTTCAAAATGACAACTTCTGTGTCTTTGCTGACAGGTGCTTGGTTCTCTTTGTGATCGATGATTTCTCCTCCAACAATTTCATTAGCAAAGAATCATTTATCTGACAGACTTTAAGAGCTTCCTGAATACTTTCTGAATGATCGTTTGGCTGAAAAGCATGTCTCCAAGTTTGAAACAATGTGATTCTATACAACTGGAGATACCCAATAAAGACGCTCTCCAAAGCTGGGTACTTGAAATTGAGGTTGTGTGTTGATTTTCATCCAAAGTGCTAAAAATGACTTTGTTTAGGATATGTACATCTTCTATTATTGTAAACCAATCATCCATCTCAGACTTTCTGCTTCCACAATGATTCATCATTGGCTTGCCAGTCAAGCAAATAAAATATTAAAACATATCATTTATCATAGTCTTTGCAAACCATAAAGCTCAAAACAACTCTGCTTCCATCAAAGGATTATAAAACATCACTTTTCCTTTTCCAATAAAACTCGAAATCTCTCAGAAAAGCCTTCACTACAAAGAAACTCAATATAGTCTGGTACTGATAAACTACCTTTGGCCTCCTTAAATGGTAATGGAGTAACATAGACAATACTTATGCAGTGTCGCCAATCAACACCTTTGGAATCCAATAAACGAAAATCTACAATCCTTCCAGAATCATCTTCTTCTAACGTGATGGTAAACTCTTCATTCAGAATCAAACCAATTAAGCTTAGTAACTGAGGCTTATCTGTTACTCTTACTCGTCTCCTGTTCTTATTACGTTTTTGGCCACTTTGGGAACTTGCCATTGATTTTTGTTTGCTCTTTGACCTACTAGTTGATAAGTTCGCCGATTCTGAAGTATTCCATGCATCTTTCTTGAAAGAAGGTGGCAAAAAGGAGTTTTCGATAGCAGCAGAGTCACGATTATGACTATAAAATGAAGATATAGATACTTGAAAAAAGTATATATGCCATTGAGAATTCACAATATCCACAAAAATATAGTCAAATCGAGGATGTCGTTCTTCCAGTAATATCCAACAGGAATGAGTAAACTTGTTCATGGGAGGATCAAATTCATCTCCAACCAACCGAACCCAACTATTACAAGATAAACTCAAGTTCCTATAGGGTTTGCTATCGGAACGGATAGTCACTTCTTCTGTTCTATTGATGAACCACAAAAAGAATAATTTTTCAAAAGTTTGCCCTCTTGTGCCCGGATCACTTCGATAACGTTTAAACAATTCAGCCAAGTAATTCTCAGAAGCATATCTTTCAAGGAAAGAGGATAACAAGATGTCACGTGCAACGCTGTTATAAAAGCGTAAGTAGATGCGGCTCACTACAACTAATAAACCTCTACTTGTATATGCCCCATCTGCAATAGTAATATTGGGTTTACTCCTATCCATGAATAGCTTATAAAGCATAGAATCGAATGCCCTCTTTTCTCTTTCAGACCTAAGTCCATCAAGATAGTCATTGTGGCTTCTTGTCATTTCAGAATATAAATACGAGGTGAGTTCAGCCTGTAAATACTCAAAACTAGCATCAGGGAGATCTTTGGCCAGAGTTACCATTTTGGCTATCATTCTAGGCACCAACCCAGTAAGTTCGACCATTTCGTCTGAATGTTGACGAAGAATGGGTGGATAATCAGGTAAATCTTGCCACAAGTCAAACTCTTTGAAACTTAGAGGCTCCAAATAGTGTTTGATATTTCCAGAACCACTAGGCAAATTATCTTCAAATTGATGATGCTGTGAACCTGCAATAAGAACTCCACAATAAGGCTACTCAAGTAAATGAAAAAGTCATTATAAAAAAAGAAAAAGCCATTACTTACTGTATTCATCATTGCCAATTTGGTATAAAGGCGAAAGAAATTTGGCCACGTGTTTGTTTTATTGCCAAACTCGCTCCACAACGCATTATGTTCATCTACAATCAACATATTGCGCGGTGCAAGCAGCATCATAAAGCGACGAATAGCGAAAGCTAGATTCAAATCTTTGCTTTTGATACAAAAATATATCACATGCTTAAGAGGAGCGCCGTTCAAAACCTCGTAGTCCCGTGACTGAAAACTCCTCAACTCGTCTAGAATGGAGGAATTCATGAATAGCAGCATTTTCAAGTAAAGAGGTACCACTTCAGTTATCACCCTATCGTCCCCTAACCAGGCCTCTGCGTTTCCAATATACTGCAGTGGAATCCTGCAATACCGTGAGAAAACAGCGACCAAGTAGAGATCTACACTCTTTCCTAGACCACTTGCTGCAGAAATAACAATTTGTCGGCGTGGAAGGCTGGTACCTTTTGCATCAAGACTTTCAATGTGTCTATTCCACCTCTTGATAAACTCTTCTCTCAGAAAGATTCTTGAGATGTTCCCAACACCTTTTTCCACTGGGAAATCTTCGGGAAACTGCTTGGGAACAAGCAACGATGCTATTTCTTCAAAAGTATCTTCTCCAACTTTGAAAACTTGACCTCCTACTTGTACCTTCTCTCCAACAACTGACGCGACAGTTTTGAACAAACACTCTTGTTGAAGATCAGGTAGGTTTATCAACCATACATTGCTAAACTTTTCGTCAATTTTAAAAACGTCTTGTACAAATATCTCTCTAAAGTCAATATGTCTTTTATTATCTCTGCCACGACCATTTATGACTGAAGCAAGAATAACTCTTCGACAACCAAAACCGGGACGTTTCTTGTCAAAACAAGACAACGGTTTTGTAAAGCTTCTACTACATAAATGACACTCTTTGGTTCCACAAAACACCTTAGTTTGGAATGGATACTGAACATTGGCTGGGGTAAGACATGTAGAATGAAACGAAAAAGCAAAGCAACCAATAAGCATTGCAACCATCCAACAATCTCAAAATAACAATGTGACAATTGCTTTAGAGCCAATCAATCATGGCGATGGATTTATATAGTCTGAGCCAACTGACTTGTTGTTTGCAAACAAAGAAAACCCTACAAGTTTCACAAAGTTTAACTAAATATGTTTGAGTTTACGGAGAGATGATGGCAGCTTTCAACCTTCTGTTGACCTACTTGAAGAAATCACCAAAGTGGCACTATATGAGCTAGTTGACTGGGAATTATATAAAGCTTTATGAATGTTTGAGTGCTTGACCAGTTTATATGTTTCCAAATTGTACAACAGATTTTTTAACAACTTTGAGTTTTGGCGTTGCTTTTTAGAATATGAAGAATAGCCAAGTTTGAAAGTTTTCGTGAGAGTGGGGTTTTAATAGAACTGTTGTAGATCCGTCTGTGTTGTTTATCAGAGAAACTCTGAGGAAAATAGAGAGTCGTGGTACTACATCGCGTGTTCAAGTATTCTGGGTATAGTCGAAAAGTTTCTGAATTGCTACTTTCTTCCCCGTTTGCTTCTCTATGTTGGTTTAACCAGTGTAGGCAATTCTTTGTCTTGGAAAGCCACCCTTCACAATTTGGGTATGTTTCTCTAACTTTGGAGTGCTCTAGTGTTTCTAGAATTTTCTGTGGTAGATTGTTGAATTTTGTGAAACATAGACTGTTTGAAACTTTGCTCGGTTCAAAGAGAGTGACGGGCTGAGTGTCTGTGTTTTTTATTGTTGTTGCAAGAGACAAACAAGGCAAGGTTCTTGCAACGATACTTATCATGTGAGTCGTGACACTATGCTATATGAATAGTTTTCATACATTGCTTTTATACAAAATAGAAAGAGTCAACAACTAATTCTTTATTTTCGCAATTGAATTATACAAAAGTAGAATTTGCGGCACTTGGTCTATGTATTCAAGCTGTTTGAGAAACTTGACTAGATTCTTTATCAACATACTTGTAGGCAAAATACAAATTATACATGTGTAACTTCCAATGTTTACTTGAATCACGTTTTGTTGATAATTGAAATACTCGACAAGAGTGTATCAACTCAAATCTGCAAAAGTCTAAAAACTCATAGTCCTTCAAGTTGCAAACAGTTCAGCTAGACATTTATCGGCACAAGTGTTCAGTCTACTTGCCGAAATTTCTCTATGACAACTTGGCGACTACACACCAACTCGTTCCAAGTTGTAGGAAACACGCCCTTCTTCTTGAAAGTGGCAGATTATACTTTCTTGAAATGATTCCTATCAACTAGAGCTCAATGTTCTCCAAAATAACTTGAAGCCAGTAAATCTCCAAGGTAAATAACAAAAGTGAGCTTATCTCACTATACAATGGCGGGCCTTTCTCTCGGAGGTATGCCGACACTCATTCTAGCACAACGGTTCTCTTCAAATAATGCAACTTTAGAGAATCAATAGTATTCTAGGTAAACCCTTGAGTGGAAGGTTCCCTTGGAAAGTGTTGACTAGGTACGTATGAAACTATATGGCGTGTGCACTTTTGACGTACTCGAAGAGCTCTTCAACGTCACCTTTCCCAATCTCTCTTTGTGATTGCTTTGCTAACACAACTTTGGCTGTAGTTGCTTTGTTAGCACCTGTTTTGAAGTGTATAAAGTTGTTCTTTTTTAATGAAACTTTAAATTGTTGAATTTAGAGAAGAACTTTTTAGTACGACCAAACTTTGAGGTTTTATGATTTCGCACTTTTTGAAATACCAACCAAGGCCCGGTTTGGTTTGTTCGTTTCCTGTCAACAACTTGACTTGAACCTCAAAGTCGCTTCCAACTTCCTGTCGAATGCAACGTAGGTACTGTTGGAGAAATCTTGATCTTTAGTTTCT
This sequence comes from Galdieria partita, assembly GCA_025991245.1. Lineage (NCBI taxonomy): Eukaryota > Rhodophyta > Bangiophyceae > Galdieriales > Galdieriaceae > Galdieria > Galdieria partita. Next base: position 230,328 of record BQMJ01000025.1, read on the forward strand.
GGTCTGTTTGAAGGCAGTGACCCTGCGGATTACTGGGGAACCAGTGGGCACAAAGGCTCCAAATAGTCTTTGAGTTTGAATCTTTGTCCCAATATAGTCTTTCAATGTAACTTGGTTTTTGCAATTGAATTGTACTACTAATTGTTGTCTTGTTAGCAACAGATGAGGACTCTCTCTTGTGGAACAATCACCAAGATCGTTTGTAACAGTCGGAGTATATTCTGAGTTGATTCTCTTCGGTTTTTCACAAAAACGATTCCTGTCATCGACAATTTTTGTCTATTGAGAATCTATTTTCCAAGTGGAGTGGTGAGAGTGGCTCGTGGCAACTGAACTGCCCAGTGCAACTTTGAGTTCCCCTTTGCAAAAATCGAAGTGAACAGAGTTTGTGCACATACTTTGAATCATCTTTACGTCGTTGTTTGTTAACCTTACTTGACGTGGTCACTGAAGGATGCAGATGTGCCCAAAACCACAGGTTACATGTGTTCAAACTTGGGAGAAAACGACACTGTTTTAGAAAAGATACTGTTTGAATAGAATCTCTGTTGGTACTTCATTATCCTGTCTTTCTGGTGGGAAAGGACAGTCAGATGTATAGTGCACAACTCCTATCAGTAGTAATCAGGAAGGCTGAGAAGCACCAAGTATACCAATTGACCACTAAAGACGAATTTATAAAATCATTGTTCGGCATTCTGCATTTCAAACAGCGATTCTTTTGTCAGATTGAATTACTCGACTGAGCAACATTCCTATATATTCACAAGATATTCCAGGATCTTCCTAGGCTACCAAGCAAAATGGAGCAAGAAATGAATATTTTATTTTTGATACCCTTTTTTACTTGAACGATTGATCTTCATACTAGTGGAAGCCATTGCTAAAATTTTACTCACGTAGAAATCTAGCTTCCGTGAGTGGATATACGCTGAATTTCGTGATTAGTTACGTATACAAGAAGAACTCTAACCAACAATTGGTTTGTCATAATGTAAATGTCTGAATGGCAATGTATTGCTCTATTCAATTGATAATAAAAAAACACACATGACACCACTTTCCGTTGTTGACAAATTGCCTCATCATTTATACGGAAGCAAGAAAGACGTTTAGCCAACAAAATAAGACAAACATCAACTGCAATATGCATACAACAAGGTACTCATTGTAAAAGGATAATACTATTGATAAATAGCAAAGAAATTGAATTTTGGCAATTTGCATATATTTTAATCCAATCCAGGAGGGGAGACAAACGCAACGTTAGCCACTATCAATCACAAAAGTGTCAACAGAGAGGCTCCAAAGAATCGACACCAATTCTTAAAACATGATAAAGACTAGAATTGGCCATTCAAGCTTACTAATCAATCAATCGGAACTATTCATGGTTGACAGAGCAGTGTCCAATGCAGTATAGCTATCACCCAACGACCAAAAAAGTAAATTCTCATATCGCTCCCTAAGAAACATAGTTTATGAAGAACAACTACAAATAGCTGCTTGTGCGACCAGAGTTTAAAAGAAAAGTTTCAAGCAACCTAGTATCAATCAAAACAATCAATAGAGATGCAAGACAAGTGACATGAGAAGCTTTCATTGCGTTGAAAACATGTGTCACAGAAACTTATTGAAGACAACATGTACTTGTGAGAGTTTCCCATATAAAATTCATTTGAAAGGAGAAAAGGAAAACCAAAAATTTCTTGTAACAACAATGTCAGTTCAAAAGCAAACTACTCAGCCAAAACAAGGACAAATAAAATCAAATTGCTAAATTATAGGAAGTCTAGAGGAAGGAAAAGTTTACGAATTTTTATGTAACACAGTGGCGAATTAAAACAACTAGGAAAATATACAAAAACGGACCATTCTAAAAAATTCGGAATAAAACACATTAAAACTATAAATTTGTCTATAATGCACAATGCTGAAAGGATTTCCAATTACACTATGATGTGAAAGAGAAAAAAAATTAACAGAAAAACAACTGATATAGTACCCGAAAACTACATATTCAAAAACTATTTACACTCAACAAGAAAAAATGCAATTTTACAATGAAACCTCTATTCTTTACAAGAGACTATATTAGAAAGTGATATCTGTGAAAATAATTGTAGCAAATAACATATAGAACCTTAGTAGATTGTGCTGCAAATGAAAAAATTGTTGCATTGTAGATTTTACTAGGCTGAATTAGGATCCAAGCTGGGTCGTTGGGAAATCCAGTAAGAAGTTATTTGAGTTCACATGAGGGTCCATTGATTCACTTCCCCCTATTGGCTTTTGGCTGTCATGGGCTGTGTTTTGTTCTACGTAGCCAATTCTCAACGAAATTCAAAAATTTTTCGAAATTTTTTTAAAGCAGATATTTGTGGAAAAAAAGTTGTAGAAATTGGTTTGTATATACTAATTTGTGTTTTCTTGTTTCGTATGAACTTTTTCACGATTAGCCAAGAGTAAGCTCCAACTGTCTAAAAAATGGCTAGAGTGCTATTTATTTGTAAATATAAAAATAATTAGTAGTAGAAATCAACAGCAATGAAGCAATAAAAAATAGAACTTAGTAAACTCTTCTTTCATAGTCCATTTTCTTCATGAAAAGTTAAGGAAACACCGACGATTACTTCAAAATCTTCCATAGTGCACCTTCCCATACTTGATATAGTACAAAATTCTTGAGCGAGGTTGCAAGTACACCAGAACAGTGCAAGTTGAGCTTCTCCTGCAACGTCGCCAATATCACAGTATTCCAAGGTGTGTCAATAACACCGGCGTCCAGTCTCAATCTTGCTCTTGCTCCCCCTATTAAAACATAGAAATGAATATGTACCTCTGTAGAGGGCAATCTTTTGATTTCTATTAACGAAGTATCTATTTCAATGCTAGGCAAGTATAAAAAGCAAAAACTATTAAAGTTTCTTATGGTAGAAATGGAAGAGGAAGAATTTCGAAAAGAGAAAATCACAAACAAAGAGTTTCAAATAGAAAATTTAAGAGAAAAGAGCTAGGGAAAAAACCAACATTTCATGAAATGCATACTAAAACAAACACTCAAAGGGTATTTCAAGTTAAGAAAACAAAGAAGATCAAGTTTTACGTAGAGAAAAAGAATAAAATTACAGCAAGACCAATGCCGAAAAATGCTACGCAGTCATACATTCTTCGAATAGCCACCGCTCAAAGTATAGACTAGCTAAACATAAAGCAAATAGAAAGAGGAAGGATAGTAGACATGATGGAATAACTACGTCGTCATTGTTTACTATTTCTTTCAGTTGAAGTCATTTTTATGGCATATGTATGGTATGCCTTACTTTTGTTTCTATATGTATACCACCACCAAAGTCGAAGTATAGTATAAGAAGATACTCACAGAATGAAATAAGCAGTAAACATGTAACGTAAGAAAGTAAAAAACTGATTTATCAAATTGCTAAATGATAAACGCGACATCATAAGAAAGCATAAGATGAGACAAAGTTGTACTTTTCAAGCCACTATCAGTGGATTGAGAAAGACTCTGATAGGGTAGATCTATAGTAGTAATACGGATGCAGAAAATTGAGCCGATTTAGTTTAGCAACATTTCAAATAAATAATGAATTATTTTAGCTCCAAAGAATGAAAACATTTCCCCAAAGCAAGTGTTGGAGAAAATTCATGATCTATCAATGGCAGTACAATTGTAGAGGTTTTGTTAGGGATAAAGATTATATAGGCGAAATTGAATTGTCACAAATGCATCAACAAACAAGACAAAACATCAAAACTATCAAATATGAAACCAACAAAGTAAATCAACATTTGAATCATTTCATTTTTTCCTCATAGCATTGGCTTCACGAGAACGTAATGGAGTGGAAGCGCACGACATATTGCAGTTTACACTAAAAAATTTTCGGTTTCCTAAGACTCGGTAACTGATTTTCTTGGATATACTTAAAGTTTAAAAAAAGAACGATAAAAATGGCCAGTTAAAAATTAATCTATAGAGAAAAGAAAGACTTTTAGAGAAAAAGACGCTATCGAAACAGTAGAAGAATTCATTTGTACTACCTGCTCTTCATTAAATTAGTACCACTAATTGTTCTCAGGGTCTGGACATCAGTCGACAATGCAAAAGATAGTAAGAAGAAGTGTCCAAAATGCATTTTCAAAGAAAAACCTACCATATTCTCAGTCGAAAACAATTCAGTACTTTTGTCAAATTGAAATACTTGAAAGAAATTTTATATATTTAAGGAGAGAAACAAAAACAACAGGATGATTTCAAAGAACAGCCATGAAATTACAACATACTCATGGAGGAAAAGTGAACTTGAGAGATATGTTTCACTTCAAGTCGTCATTCAAAGCATAGTCAAACTGACATAAAGCATATAATATCGACGATGCTACAGACAAACGTTGAACTTTTGTGGCTCGATTGCTAACTGTTCAATCTATTTGAGGCTTTTTTATGGAAAAGGCGTGGCTTTCTTTGTCTTAATTATATATACCTACAGTACAATTCGTGTACAATATTATGCCAATCAACATAAAATAGAACAAAATGGATCCAGTTACCATAAGAAAGCAAAAAAATTCTTTACAAAAAAGGTGTCTGATAAAAGATACCCCATAGTAAAAACCAACAGTTGCACGATTCTACTTTTCGAAAAACTGCCGCTTTTCAATATCGAAAACGACCATAGTGAAACAAGCCATGCAATACGTTAGCTGTAAAAATTACCAGATTTATATTTCGTATATCATATTCATAACAAAATTGCTCAGCTCCCCCCTAAAATTAAAAACTTCAATAAAAGTGAAACAAATGGAACAATTGGATATCGCTTACATGCAATACAAATACAACTGTGGGGATGATTCCCAAAAGATTTCAAAGGAAGAATTACTTTGTCACTCGAGATAAATTAGCAAAATCAAAAAGATCTTCAAGAATGTTGACACAATTTCAAAAATATTTAACCCATTCTAAACCACTTAATTTTATACTCTATTAGACTCTTTTACGACGATCTAGTGAATTGAGAAAACCGCATGCTTTTAGAAAAAGGAATGAAAATTCGTGTGGTTTCAAATAAAAAAAATTGTTTTTCTGAAATCATCCACGGTTCATTAGAAGAGCAATAAAAATATCGTCTCGAATAGAGTCTATGAAATAAGAAAGAATTTAGGGAGGTCGACCCAAGTGAAAAAATTGTAGAATTTCAATACATTATTTGTCCTTTACGGCATCAGTACTTCTAGTTGTTCTCAGGAGTAACCAGTAAGTGGCAATGGGAAGTATAGTAAAAAGAAAAGTAGAACAAATCTCATATAGAAAAAATCAATATATTCTCACCTCGAACAGTTTTTGCAAATGTGAAATAGAACCTAGGAACGCTTCATTACACATTCAAGGATTATAAGACATAGAACACGCAAGAAAAACAGCAGTAGTACTAGAAGAGAAATGATCAAACAAGTGAACTTTCTAAAATGTGAACAAAGAGCCTAAACGACAATTGAATCTTCTAGCTCATTCATTCTTAAAACGTAACAATTGAACAAAAATCTGTGACATAAGAGTGCACACTGAAAAGCCGACAAAGAGATTCAAAATTTGACAATGTAGAGAATAGATACAAGGCGGCTCGAAAAGTTTACCAAAACACAAAGTATTGCTTTCGAGAATCTAAGAATAGCATAAGCACTGTTTACTTTTTGCTAAATATGTATACCGATACTATGTTTCAAGTAAGGCTACTCAAAGAATGAAGCAAGCAGTGTCTCAAGACCATCAAAAAGCAGAAATGACTTACCGAATGGTTAAATTTTCAATAGCATCGCACCGTAGAATACAATAAAATAACCAAATAACAATACTTAGAATTTTGCTATATAAGACAAATTTCTAAAAACGATTCTAACAAGGTAAGGTTCAACCATGAAGATCTTGGCGAAACCATTGAAACAAAAGTTTCGAAATTATCCATATTCAAAGCTTATTATTATGTATGCACTGAAGACATCAGCGATCTTAATAAGAAAAATCAATAAACAAAGAACATCATCTCTACAGTGTAGTAGCTATATAAAAAGAAAAATTCAACGAAAAAGCTACTATGTCACTAATGCATAAAAATTTAAAAAAATTCCAAAACTTGTGCTACAGTAAAAAAAAAGATTTCACCATTTCATTTTCAGTTCTATTGCATTGGCATTATGAAACGGTATTGAAGAGAAGTTTTTGCAATATATCAAAGGGGAATAGGCAATTTTCGCATTACCAGTTTAGGACTTTCTTTATACGGTTTACTAATGGAACAATACCAAAACCAATTTTCAAAAAAAGGCATAGAAAAAACGTTTAGAGAAATAAAAACATGAGAATATATTGAGAAATTTTTAAGTACCAATTGTTCTTTACATCATCGGCACCATGAATCTGTTCTCGTCATGCAGATATTTCTCAACCTTGTGAAACAAATTAAAAAAGTTACAGCAATCTGCTCACAGAGAAAAAAAATAAAAAAAATACCTTTGATGAAAGGGAATTTAGTAACTATATCACATGAAATAAAGAAGAAAAAACTATTTCTTCTCACTGGAGAAAAAGTAGTAAAAAGAAGAGGTAATTCTTGGATGCAGCAATGAGGACAGCACAAAACAAAAAAAGAAAAATGTTACACAGTGACAGATTGCTCTACTGTTGCGACGACTTGTTCGCGTACATTGCTAGCACCTTAGACTAACGTCACCAGAAGGGTACCATTTAAACGAACCACCTAGAATCTCAATACGATACAAAAGTAGCAGAAAATTTTGCATTCATAATAAAATTTGAACTAAAGAAGGAATGTAAAAAACTAACTCCAGTTTTCAATCCAAAAAAAGTTTAAACAAAATGTAGCTGACAGAAAACCGAACTTGGTCAGTAGCACAGCAAGCAAAAAAAAAAAACAATACGTAACTATTCTTTGGCAGGAAAACTTAAATAAGAAAACAGACATAAACAAATCACTCTGCCCACTCCTACTTTGAGCCTACTAGAGCTCAGTGAATTGAAAAACTAGGTATGTCCAGGACGAAAGCAACAAGCAATTTTTCGTCATTTTGGTTTTATAATACTTCATTAGGGTATACTATCAAGTCAAATATGCATACTTACCTAAAAGTTCAAATACTATTGGAAGATATTAACAGGGTGATTCAAGGTAAATTCATCCAATATAAGAAAGCAAAAGGATGCTTCGCCAATTAGCTTCGGCACACATAAAACACGAAGCAAAATATCATAATATGAAAAAAAAAACAATTAATTTGCAATGAGTCAATCAAGAACGAAGGTAATGATGCTAACAATAACAAAAAAGAAACCATTTAAAAAAATGCTCACAATTTCTAAACAGCTCAAAATTTCGAATTATTGCAAAACAACAGAGAAATTCCTTAACTCAAAAGGGCCTTGAATTAAAAATAGCATCCTAAAATTTTAACTAAATACCCGTAGCAAACAACAAATGCAAACATACGCAGAAATAGCACACAAGGCAAGTCATTTGATCGTTCGCAAAACAAGTAGCACAGATTGAGAAGTAATTACCTTTACAAGACCAAAAGCAAAATTGAAGGTCCTGATAGAACCAATTCGTTTTCTTTCTCCAATGCATCGAGATAACCACGAACCTGATAAATGTTCAAATACGAATGGTCTAGTACAGGGCAATGGTAATTTTTCTTATGAGGATTACTAAGTTATATTACTTTTTCTTATCAAAAAACACAAACCATAGAAAGATATTAACAGGATAGAAAAAGAAACATTCATCCATCAGAATAAAGCGAAAGGATCCCTCACCCAATGAATACGGCTTCACAAGAATAAGTAAAAAACAAAAAAAAAGCTTTAATAAATGGCTCTGCAACAAAATCAATGAAAAACGAGTGTTTCAAGGTAACAATCATCCCAAAAAATATTTCAATCACGCAAACTGCTTCAAATTTTAAATTAACACAACACGACATAAAAATGTCTAAACAAAAGAAGGACAATCAGTAGCTAAAAGAAAAATATAATCTTTCTCTTTTCGTTTCCAAGTATTCATGCAATATATCTCAAATACAAATATAATGGAAAAATAACCCAGAAGAACAGTCTCCAAAACGCCACCAAACACTCAGTGAAATTTGCGACTAATTATACTAGACTAAAGGCAAACGAAGAGGCTTGATAGAATTAAGAAACTTTCGTTTACAAAGCAGTTAAGAGAAAAATTGCACTAAATTGCAAAATATGTGTAGGCTGGCAGAAGGGAGTGGGCATTTTTCTTTCTTATTCAGGTTTTACTGAGGGATTATTATTGGGTACATAAAAACGCCTCAACAAAAGAAGGACAAACACCAGTTAAAAGAAAAATATAAACTTTCTCTATTCGCTTCCAAGTATTTATGAAATATACCTCAAATACAAATATAAGAGAAATATATCACACAAGAAAGGTAACCAGGACACCAAAAAACACACAGTAAAATTTATGACACATTATACTAGACCAAAAAAATGTGAGGGGCTCGATACAATTAAGGGACTTCCGTTTGAAATACAACTATGATAAAAACATGCAGTAAATTGTAAAATATGTGTAGGCCGACAGGAAGAAGTTGGCATTTTTCTTTCTTATCCAGGTTTTACTGAGGGTTTATTATTAGGGTCTACTTGTGGTTTACTATTGGGGTTATTTAGGGTTTATTAGGGTTTATTAGGGTTTATTAGGGTTTATTAGGGTTTATTAGGGTTTATTTAGGGTTTATTAGGGTTTATTTAGGGTTTATTAGGGTTTATTAGGGTTTATTAGGGTTTATTTAGGGTTTATTAGGGTTTATTAGGGTTTATTAGGGTTTATTTAGGGTTTATTTAGGGTTTATTTAGGGTTTATTAGGGTTTATTTAGGGTTTATTTAGGGTTTATTAGGGTTTATTTAGGGTTTATTTAGGGTTTATTAGGGTTTATTAGGGTTTATTTAGGGTTTATTAGGGTTTATTAGGGTTTATTAGGGTTTATTTAGGGTTTATTAGGGTTTATTTAGGGTTTATTAGGGTTTATTAGGGTTTATTTAGGGTTTATTAGGGTTTATTTGGGTTTATTAGGGTTTATTTAGGGTTTATTAGGGTTTATTTAGGGTTTATTAGGGTTTATTAGGGTTTATTAGGGTTTATTTAGGGTTTATTAGGGTTATTTAGGGTTTATTAGGGTTTATTTAGG
>BQMJ01000026.1:0-239063 GCA_025991245.1 Galdieria partita
AACCCTAATAAACCCTAATAAACCCTAATAAACCCTAATAAACCCTAATAAACCCTAATAAACCCTAAATAACCCTAATAAACCCTAATAAACCCTAATAAACCCTAATAAACCCTAATAAACCCTAATAAACCCTAATAAACCCTAATAAACCCTAAATAAACCCTAATAAACCCTAAATAAACCCTAATAAACCCTAATAAACCCTAAATAAACCCTAAATAAACCCTAATAAACCCTAATAAACCCTAATAAACCCTAATAAACCCTAATAAACCCTAATAAACCCTAATAAACCCTAATAAACCCTAATAAACCCTAATAAACCCTAATAAACCCTAAATAAACCCTAATAAACCCTAATAAACCCTAATAAACCCTAATAAACCCTAATAAACCCTAATAAACCCTAATAAACCCTAATAAACCCTAGTAAACCCTAGTAAAAACTAGTAAAAACTAAAAACAAAGAAAACCTAATAGAACCTAATAGAACCTAGTAAAACCTCAGTGAAAACTCAGTAAACCCTGAATAAGAAAGAAAAATGCATACTTTTCTCTGCCAGACTACACATATTTTAGAATTCACTGCTTTTTTTTCTTCATTGCATCCTATAAGAAAGTCCTTCAATTCTATCACTCGTTCTAGCTGGCTTCTAGTATATTTAATGAGGTCACATTTTTTATAAAGTTTGTTTTAATGGCCATATGACTTTTGTTATGTGCTTTTTTTTCTTTGTGCATTTCAGTTTTATTGCGGAAACACTTGGAAGCCTAAAGGAAATGTTTACATTTTATCTTTAAGTAATTATCGTCCTTTTTCTAGCCATATTCCTGTTGTGTTGCGTCGATTGAAAATTTTAAGCGGTTTGTTTCAATGAAAATTTTTTTTTGTTGATTTTAGCCTTACTACCTCTCTCTTTTATTGACCAAGTTGTAATGCAAATTATTAAAGCTTTTATTACATATCTTTTTTCTTTGTTCTTAGTTAAAGCCGTATATGTTGTGTAAAGAATCCTCGAGCTTTCTTATAATGGTTGAATGTTCCTTTACTTATCCTGTTTATATTTCTCTATAGTATGATACTTTGGATTAAAACAGTAATAAACCTTAGTAAAACTTAATGGACCTTGATAAGAAGAGCTCCCATTGCCCTGTATCAAACCATCCGCATCTCAACAAGTATCACGGTCTATGCCATACTGATTTTTTAAAGAAAGTAGCTATTTTTTTTTCTATGAAGTCTTTTACTTTTGCTATAGGTCTAGTAAAATTAGCTAATTTTCAAATGGTTCTTCTTGTTTTGCCAGTGGTAAAATGACTTGCCTTGTGAGCTATTTTTTTGTATGTTTGTATTGGTTGTTTATTAAGGGAGAACCTGAAATTTAAGAAAAATTTTAAGATGTTACTTTTAATTCAAAGCTTTTTTGAGTTGAACCATTTCTCTATTGCTTTGCAGTAATTCGAATTTTGAGGTATTTAGAAATTGTGAGCATTTTTCTTAAATGGCTCCTTTTTGTTGTCATTAGCATTATTACCGTCGTTCTTCAGTGACCGAGTGGCACGGTAAATTTATGGATTTTTCACATTATGTTTTTTTGCTTTGTCTGGTATTTGTGCCAAAAATGTATTTGGTGTAAGTTCCTTTTGGTTTCTGATATGGGATGAATTTACCTTGAATCACCCTGTTAATTTCTTCCAGTAGTATTTGAAAGTTTAGTTAAATATGCATATTTAACTTGAATTTATGCCCTAATAAAGCCAAAAAAACCAAAATAAAGAAAAATTCTTATTGCTTTTAGCCAGGACATGCCTAGTCTTTCAATACATTGCGCTCTAGTTGTCTCAAAGTAGGAGTGCGCAGAGTAAATTGTTTATGTCTAGTTTCTTATTTATGCTTTTTGCCAAAGAATTGTTACGTTTGTTTTATTTTTTATGCTCGTTGTGCTACTGACCTAGTTTCGTTTCCTGTCAGCTACATTTTGTTTAAGCTTTTTTTGGATTGAAAACTAGAGTTACTTGTTACATTCCTCGTTAGTTCAGATTTTTTTGGAGTTCACAATTTTCTGCTTCTTTTGCATTATTTTGAGATTTTAAGTCTTTCGTTTAAATGGCACCCTTCTGGTGACGTTAGTCTAAGGAACGCGCAATGTACGCGAAGAAGTCCTCGTAACAGTTGAGCAATCTGTCACAATTAACATTTTCCTCTCTTTGTTTTTTGTTGTTTTCGTTATTGTATTCAAGGATTGTCCTTTCTTGTTACTACTTTTCTATAAATGAAAAAAAATTTTTCTTCTGTATTTCATTGTGATATAGCAAATGAACTACCTTTCATCAAAAGCATTGTATTTGTTTTCTGCGAGCCGATTGCTGTAACGTTTTAACTTCGTTTCACAAGGTCGACAAATATCTACCCCATGAGAACAGATTCAATGTATTGATGATGTCAACAACATGCGGTATATAGAAATTCTTTAATATATCCTCATCTTTCTATTTCTCTAATTTTTTATTCTATGGTTGGCTTGTAAAATTGGTATTTGTATTGTTCCTTTAATAAACGGTAGATACAAGTGTAGCCCTTATAATGCAAAGATTACCTATTTCTCTTTGATACATTGCATAAATTCCTCTTCAGTACTTTTTCATAATGCCAATATAATAGAACTGAAACTGAAATGCTGAAATCCTTTTCTTTTTTTTTAGTGTTGCCATAAATTTTATAAATTATTGAATTTTTTATGCAATAATGTCACAGTAATGTTTCTCGAAAATTTCTCTTTTCATATAGGTTTGTATGGGTATTACTTGGTAACGATAATGATATTTCTTTATTGCCTTTTCTTATTAAATTCGTTGATATCTCCAGTGCATGCATAATGAAAAACTTCCCAATTTGGATTGTTTCGAAGCTTTTGTTTCGATCGTTTCTCCAAGACTTTCATGGTTGAACCTTATGAGAATCGTCTTTAAAAATCTGTCTCATATAGCAAAATTTTGAGTATGGTTTTTGGTCACTTTGTTGTATTTTACGTTGCAGTGTTATTGAAAATTCAACCATTTGGTGAAGGAATTTTGGCTTTCTGATAATTGAGAGAGACTGCTTGTTTCGTTTCATTCGGTAAATAGCTTACTACTTGAAATATAGTGTCGCTATACATCTTTAGCCAAAAGTAAGCAATGCCTATGCTATTCTTGGATTCTCAGAATTAGAACTTTGTGTTTGGTTAGAAACTTTTTAAACTTTCTTTTATTTATTCTCAACAATGTCAAACTCCGAATCAATTTGTTGGTTGGTTTTTCATGTGCGTACTCTTATGCCCTGGATTCTTGCTCAATGGTTATTTTATAAGAATGACTGAATTAGGAGATTCAATCGTCGTTTAGGTTCTTTGTTCACATTTCAAAACGTTGACTTCCTTTATCCTTTTTCTTCTAGTACTACTGTCTGTTTTCCTTTTGTGTTTTATGTCTTATAACCCTTGAATGTGTAATGAAGCTTTTTTAGGTTCTATTTCACCTATGTACTAAAATGTTCGAGGTGAGAATACATTGATTTTTTTATATGCAGATTTGTTCTACTTTTCTTGTTACTAAATTTCGCATTATCACCTACTGTTTACCCCTTTGAACAACTAGGAATATTGATGCCATAAAGGACAAATAATGTATTGAAATTCAATTTTTTCACTTGGGCCAACCTCCCTAAATTCTTTCGTTTTCTATAGACTCTATTCGAGACGATATTTTTATCGCTCTTCTAACGAACCGTAAATCATTTTAGAAAAACAGTTAAACTTTTTTATTTGAAAAGACACGACTTTCCATTTTTTTTTTCTGAAAAACCACGGGGTTTTCTCAATTCACTAGATAGTCGTAAAAGAATCTAATAGAGCATAAAATTAAGTGGTTTAGATTCGGTTAAATACTTTTGAAATTGTGTCAACATTCTTGATGATTTTTGTGATTTTGCTAAATTATTTCGAGTGACAAAATAATTCTTCCTTTGAAATCTTTTTGGAATCACCCCCACAGTTGTATTTGTATTGTATGTAAGCGATATTCAATTGTTCCATTTGTTTCACTTTTATTGAAGTTTTTCATTCTTTGGGGGAGCTGAGCAATTTGGTTATGAATTCGATATATTGCGAAATCTAAATCTGATAACTTTTTGCAGCTAACGTATTGCATGGCTTGTTTCACTATAGTCGTTTTTGATATTGAAAAGCGACGGTTTTTCGAAAAGTAGAATCTTGCAACTGTCGGTTTTTACTATGGAGTATCTTTTATCAGACACCTTTTTTGTAAAAAAAATTTTTTTGCTTTCTTGTGGTAACTGGATCCATTGTGTTCTATTTTATGTTGATCGGCATAATATTATAAAGGAATTGTACTGTTGGTATATATAATGAAGACAAAGCAAGTCACGCCTTTTCCATAAAGAAGCCTCAAATGAATTGAACCGTTAGCAATCTAGCCACAAAAGTTCAACGTTTTCTGTAGCATCTTGGACATTATATGCTTTATGTCAGTATGACTATGTTTTGAATGACAGCTTGTAGAGAAGCATATCTCTCAAGATTACTTTTCCTCCATGAATTAGTTGTGTGTTCTTTCTTGTTCTTTGAAATCATCCTGTTGTTTTTGCTTTTCTCTTTAAATATATAAAATTTCTTTTGAGTTTCTCAATTTGACATAAGTACTGAATGAACTGTTTCCGACTACTATGATTGGTGTTTCTTTGAACATGTTCGATGGACTCTGCTTTTTACTTCCCCTTTTCACTGTCGACTAATGTCCATCCATGAGAACAATTAGAGATTCTTATTCAATAAAACAAGTAGTATATGGAATTTCTTCAATCTTTTTTAGAGATTCTATTTCTCCAAAGGCTTTTTATTCGAAGGTTTCTTTTAAAGTAGCTTTGTATTGTTCCTTTATTAAATACTTGAAAGAACCGTTATCAAGTCTTAATAAAAAATTTTTCTATTGTCCTCTGAGATACGTCAAACCCCAATAGACCCTAGCCAATAGTAAACCTGAAACCTAAAAAAGGAAAAAATGCCCACTCCCTTCTGTCAGCCTACACATATTTTACAATTTAGTGCATTTTTTCTCTTAATTGCTTTTTAAACGAAAGTTTCTTAATTCTATCAAGCCTCTTCTTTTTCCTTTAGTCTAGTATAACTAGTCGCAAATTTTACTGAGTGTTTGGTGGCGCTTTGGAGACTGTTCTTGTGGTTTATTTTTCCATTATATTTGTATTTGAGGAATATTGCATGAAAACTTGGAAACGAAAAGAGAAAAAAAAATATATTTTGCTTTTATCTACTGATTGCCCTTCTTTTGTTTAGGCATTTTCATGCCGTGTTTTGTTGGTTTAAAATTTGGAGCAGTTTGCTTGATTGAAAATTTTTTTGGTATGATTCTTGCCTTGAAACTCTCGTTTGTCATTGATTTTGTTGCAGAACCATTTATTAAAGCTTTTTTTTACTGGTTTTTACTTATTCTTGTGAAGCCGTATTCATTGGGTGAAGGATCCTTTTGCTTTATTCTGTTGGATGAATGTTCCTTTTTCTATCCTGTTTGTTTCTTTCTATAGTATGTGTCTTTTATTAGAAACAGTAAAAAAATTTAAAAAAAACTAATTAACCCTAAAAAAATTCCTATTGTCCTGTTCCGGGTCATTCGCATTTGATGATTCATTAGGTTTTTGGAAATTTCAATTAATTGGAGAAAAAAAAACGAATTGGTTCTGTCAAGACCTTTACTTTTGGTTTTAGTTCCGTAAAAATAATTGATTCTCAAACTGTGCTGCTTGTTTTGCCAGAGATCAAATGACTTGCCACGTGAGCTATTTCTGCGTATGTTTGTATTTGTTGTTTGCTACGGGTGTTTAGGTAAAATATTAGGATACTATTTTTAATTCAAAGCTCTTTTCAGTCAAGGAATTTC
This sequence comes from Galdieria partita, assembly GCA_025991245.1. Lineage (NCBI taxonomy): Eukaryota > Rhodophyta > Bangiophyceae > Galdieriales > Galdieriaceae > Galdieria > Galdieria partita. Next base: position 5,956 of record BQMJ01000026.1, read on the forward strand.
TCTGTTGCTTTGCAATAATTCGAAATTTTGAGCTGCTTAGAAATTGTGAGCATTTTTCTTGAATGGTAGTTTTTTTTGTTATTGTTAGCATCATTACCTTTGTTCTTGATTGACTCATTGCAAATTAATTGTTTTTTTTCATATTATGATATTTTGCTTCATGTTTTATTTGTGCCGAATCTAATTGGTGAAGTATCCTTTTGCTTTCTTATATTGGATGAATTTACCTTGAATCACCCTGTTAATATCTTCCAATAGTATTTGAACTTTTAGGTAAGTATGTATATTTAGCTTGAAAGTATACCCTAATGAAGTATTATAAAACCAAAATGACGAAAAAATGCTTGTTGCTTTCATCCTGGACATACCTAGTTTTTCAATTCACTGAGCTCTAGTAGTCTCAAAGTTTTAGTGGGCAGAGTGAATTGTTTATGTCCGGTTTCTTATTTATGCTTTTCTGCCAGAGAATAGTTACGTATTGTTTTATTTTTTTTGCTTTCTGTGCTACTGACCAAGTTTGGTCTCCTGTCAGCTACATCTTGTTTAGACTTTTTTTGGATTGAAAACTATAGTTAGTTTTTTACATTCCTTCTTAAGTTCAAGTTTTATTAAGAATGCACAATGTTCTGCTACTTTTGTATCGTTTTGAGATTCTGGGTAGTTCGTTTAAATGGTATCCTTCTGATGACGTTAGTTCAAGGTGCGAGCAATGTACGCGAACAGGTCATCGCAACATTAGAACAATCTGCCACTATGTAACATTTTCTTTTCTTTGTTTTGTGCTGTCTTCATTGCTGCATCCAAGAATTACTCCTTCTTTTCGCTACTTTTCCTTCAATGAGAAAAACAACATTTTTTCTTCTGTATTTCTATGTGATATAGTTACTAAACTCCCTTTCATCAAAGGTACTGTATTTTTTTCTCTGTGAGCAGATTGCTGTAACTTTTTTACTTTGTTTCACACAGTTGAGAAATATCTGCCTGATGAGGACAGATTCATGGTACCAATGATGTAAAGAACAAGTGGTACTTAAAAATTCCTCGATATATTCTCAAGTTTTTATTTCTCTAAGGGTTTTTTCTATGGCTTTTTTCTAAAATTGGTTTTGGTATTGTTCTTTTAGTAAACCGTATAAAGAAAGTCCTAAGCTGGTAATGCAAAAATTGCCTATTTCCCTTTGATATATTGCAGAAATTTCTCTTCAATACCGTTTTATAATGCCAATGCAATAGAACTGAAAATGAAATGCTGAAATCTTTTCCTTTTTTTAACTGGTTTCACAAATTTTGAAATTTTAAAATTTTTATGCCTTGGTGACATAGTAGCTTTTTCGTTGAATTTTTCTTTTTATATAGGTACTACATTGTAGAGATGATGTTCTTTGTTTACTGATTTTTCTTATTCAGATCGCTGCTTCCTGCAGTGCATACATAATAATAAGCTTTGAATATGGATAATTTCGAAACTTTTGTTTCAATGGTTTCGCCAAGATCTTCATGGTTGAACCTTACCTTATTAGAATCGTTTTTAGAAATTTGTCTTATATAGCAAAATTCTAAGTATTGTTATTTGGTCATTTTATTGTATTCTACGGTGCAATGCAATTGAAAATTTAATCATTTGGTGAAGGAATTTTGGCTCTCTGATAATTGAGAGAGACTGCTTGTTTCGTTTCATTCGGTAAATAGCCTATTACTTAAAATATAGTGTCGCTATACATCTTTAGCCAAAAGTAAACAATGCTTATGCTATTCTTGGATTCTCAGAAATAGAACTTTTTGTTTGGTGAGAAATTTTTTAAACTTTCTTTTATTTATTCTCAACAATGTCAAACTCCGAATCAATTTGTTGGTTTTTCATGTGCGTACTCTTATGCCATAGATTTTTGTTCTATTGTTTTTTTGTAAGAATGACTGAATTAGAAGATTTTATCATCGTTTAGGCTTTTTGTTCACATTTCAAAACGTTGACTTTCTTTATCCTTTCTCTTCTAGTACTACTGTCTCCTTTTCTTTTGTGGTTTCTGTCTTATAATCCTTTAATATGTAATGAAGTTTTCCTAGGTTTTATTATACCTATATACTAAACTGTTTGAGATAAGAATATATTGACTTTTTCTGTAGGCGGATTTGTTCTATTCTTTTTTTAACTAAATTGTGCATTATCACCTACTGTTTACCTCTGAGTACAACTAGAAATACTGATGCCCATAAAGGACAAATAATGTATTGAAATTCTTCAATTTTTTCACATGGGCCGACCTCATTAAATTCTTTCTTTTTCTATAGACTCTATTCGAGACGACATTTTTATCGCTCTTCTAATGAACCGTAGATCATTTCAGAAAAGCAGTTAAACTTTTTTTTATTTGAAAACACACGACTTTCCATTTCTTTTTCTAAAAAGCATGCGTTTTTCTCAATTCACTAGATCGTCGTAAAAGAATCTAATAGAGTATAAAATTAAGTGGTGTAGATTCGGTTAAATTCTTTTGAAATTGTGTCAACATTCTTGAAGTTTTTTTTTTGATTTTGCTAATTTATCTCGTGTGACAAAGTAATTCTTCCTTTGAAGTCTTTTCGAAACCACCCCCACAGTTGTATTGGTGATATCCAATTGTTCCATTTCTTTCATTTTTATTGAACTTTTAGTTTTTGGGGGGAGCTGAGCAATTTGGTTATGAATTTGATATATTGCGAAATCTAAATCTGGAAATTTTTACACCTAACGTATTGCATGGCTTGTTTCACTATAGTCGTTTTTGATATTGAAAAGCGACAGTTCTTCGAAAAGTCGAATCTTGCAACTGTTGGTTGTTACTATGTGGTATCTTTTATCAGACACTTCTTTTTTGTAAGAAAAATTTTTTGCTTTCTTATGGTAACTGCATCCATTGTGTACGATTTTATGCTGATCGGCATAATATTATACACGAATTGTACTGTTGATATATATAGTGAAGACAAAGCAAGCCACATTCTTCTCATAAAAAGGCCTCAAATGAATTAAACAATTAGCAATTTCGACACAAAAGTTCAATGTAGGTCTATAGCAACTTGGATTATGTCAGTTTGACTATGCTTTGAATGACAGCTTGTTGAGAGACATATCTCTCAAGAGCACTTTTCCTCCACTAGTTTGTTGTATTTTCATTCTTGTGCTTCGAAATCATCCTGGTGTTTTTGTTTCTCTCCTAAAATATATAGAATTTCTTTTGAGTATTTCAATTTGACAAAAGTATTGAATTGTTTACGACTGAGAATATGGTAGGTTCTTTTTTGAACATGCATTTGGATACTACTTCTTACTATCTTTTGCATTGTCGACTAATGTCTGCTCAAGAGAAAAATTAGAGATACTTATTCAATAATGGCAAGCAGTATATGAGAATTCTTCAACTTTCTAGAGATTCTATTTCTCTTGCTGTCTTTCTTTTCTCTATGGGTTATTTTCAAAATCGATATCTTTATCGTTCACTTATTAGTCTATAAGTGTACCAGAGAAAGAAACGTTACAAAGGTCTAATAAAAAAAGAATTGTCTAGTGTCCTCTGACATACGTCATGCGCTTTCCTTCAATGAATTATGTTCTCGTGAAACAAATGTTATACTGCAAGGAATTATTTAATGATTCACATATTTTGATACAACCTTGTTGCTTTCATATTGGGTAGTGTTTAAGTTTTGTTTTGTTTGTTGATCCTTTCGTGTCAATTCAATTTCGCCTATGAATTCTTCATCCTCTAACATACTCGTACACTTGTACCGCTTTTGACTAACCATGAATTTTTTCTAGTACTTGTTTTTGGGAAACATTTTCATTTGTTTGGAGCCAACATAATTCATTATTTACTTGAAATCGTGCTAAAATGAATTGGCTCCGTTTCTTGCAACTATATTACTCGAAATCTACCGTATTAGAGTCTTTTTCGATTCACTGACCGTGGTTTGAAAAGTGCAACCTTGTTTCGCCCTATTTTTTCCTTATGTTGTCCTATCTATTACTTAGCAATTTAGCAAAACAGCTCTTTACCCTCTTATTATCCTTGTACCCTCATTATTCATTCTGTGAATATCTTTGTATACTATACTGCTACTTTGGTAATGTTATGCATATTGAACAAAATGTAAGCCATACCATACATATGCCATAAAAAAGCATTCAACTGAAAGGAACAGTTAACAGTGACAACATAAATGTTCCATCATGTCTACTGTTCTTCAGGTTTCTTCTTGCTTTATGTCTACCTGGTCTATACTTTGAGCGGCAGCTACAATCAATTTGTTCTTCTTTGTTTTCTTAGCTTAAATAATTTTTTAGTTTTTTACTATGCATTACATAATATTTTGGCTTCTTTCTAGCTCTTTTCTCTAGAATTTTCTATTTGAAACTCTTTGTTTGGGAAGTTCTCTAATCGAAATTTTATTTCTTCCATTAGTACCATAAGAAATTTCGATGTATCTAGCGTCCATATCGATACTTGGTTAATAGAAATTAAAAGAATATGTTGTACAGAAGTACAAATTCATTTCTATGCTTTAATAGGAAGTAAAGAGCAAGATTGAGACTAGATGTCTGTGTTAGTGACACAACTTGAAACACTGTGACACTTGCGACGTTGCAAGAGAAGCTCTACTTGTAATTATTCTAGTGCATTTGCAAAATGGCTCAAGAATTTTCTACTGGATAAACTTTAGTAGAATGCACATTCGAAGATTTTGAATCAATCTTTGGTGTTTCCTTAACTTTGTCAGAAAAAAATGGAGCATGAAAGAAGAGATTGATAAGTTCTATTCTTTTACTCCCTCATTTCTCTTGATTTTGACTACTACTTGTTTTTATATTTACAAATAAATAGCACTCTAGCCACTTTTCAGACAGTTGGAACTTACTCTTGGCTATTTGTGAAAAAGTTTATATGAAACAAGAAAACAAAAATTAGTATATACAAGCCAATTTCTACAACTTTTTTTCCACAAATATCTGCTTTAAAAAGAATTTCGAAAAATTTTTGAATTTTGTCGAGAATTGGCTACGTAGAACAAAACACAGCCCATGACAGCCAAAAGGCAATAAAGTGAGGGGAAATGAATCAATGAACCCTCATGTGAACTCAAATAACTTTTTACTGGATTTCCCAACGACCCAGCTTGGATTCTAATTCAGCCTAGTAAAATCTAAAATGCAACAAGTTTTTCATTTGCAGCACAATCTACTAAGGTTCTATATGTTATTTGCTACAATTGTTTTCACAGATATCACTTTCTAATTTAGTCTCTTGTAAAGAATAGAGGTTTCCTTGTAAAATTGCATTTCTTCTTGTTGAGTGTGTATGGTTTTTGAATATGTAGTTTTTTCCAGGTACTACTTTAGGTGTTTTTTATGTTAATCTTTTTCCTCTTTCACATCACAGTGTAATTGGAAATGATTTCAGCATTGTGTATCATAGACAACTTTATAGCTTTAATGTATTTTAATCCGAACTTTTTGTATGGTCCGCTTTTATATGATTTCCTAATTAATTCGCCACTGGGTTATATAAAATTTCGTAAACTTTTTCTTCTCTTAGATACCCTGTAATTCGGCAATTTGATTGTGTTTGTTCTTGTTTTAGCTGAATAGTTTGTTTTGAACTGATATTGTTGTTGCCAGAAATTTTTGGTTTTCTTTTTCTCTTTGCAATTGAATATTCTATGTGGAACTCTCACAAGTACATGCTGTCTTCAATAAGTTTCTGTGATAAATAAAGCTTCTCATGTCAATTGTCTTGCATCTCTATTTATCGTTTTGATCGATTTGGGTTGTTTGAGACTTTTCTTTTAAACTGTGGTCTTAGAAGCATTTTTGTATAGTTGTTCTTCATAATAAAGTTTTTCTTATGAAGCGATACGAGAACTTTCTTTTTTCGGCGTTGGGTGATAGCTCTACTGCATTGGTCCAGCTCTGTCCAATTATGAATAATTCTGATTGGCTGATTGGTAAAACTTGAATGGTCAATTCTAGTCTTTATCTTGTTTTAAGAATTTGCGTTGATTCTTTGAAGTCTCTCTGTTTACACCTTTGAGGATCAAAGTGGCTAAACGTTGAGTCTCGCCTCTCCTGAATTGGGTTAAAGCATATCCAAATTGCCAAGATTCGACTTTTTAGATATTATCAATTGTATTTTCCTTCTATAATGGTCCTTTTTTGTACTGTGTATTCAGTTGGTGTTTGTCCTTCTTTCTTGGCTAAAAGTCTTTCTCGTTTGTATATAAATGATAAGGTAGTTTGTCTATAAAGAAATTACGTGTCGTGTACATTTTTTATTATCAATTGAATAGAAAAAATTCCTTGCCTTTCAGACATTTTTATTATTATTACAATCCAAATGTTGGCGAGAGTTCTTCTTGTATAATTAACTAGTCACGAAATTCAGCGTGTATTCATTCACGGACACTAGACTTCTACGAAAATAAAATTTTGGCAACCGTACCCACCAGTATGAAGATCGATCGTTCAAGTAAACAGGGCATCAAGAACAAAATATTCATGTCTTGCTCAATTTTGCTTTGTAACGTAGGAAGATCCTGGAATATCTTGCACATATCCAGGAATGTTGCTTAGTCGAGTAATTTAATATGCTGAAAGAATCGCTGTCTAAAATGAGCAATGTATTTATAAATTCGTGGATAGTTGTCAGTTTGTATACTGTGTGCTTGTCAGCCTTTTTATAGAATTGTACGTTGTATAACTGGTTGTGATTTCCCAATAGAAAGACAGGGCTATTTAAGTGCCTACAGTAATACTATTCAAACAATATCCTTTCAAAAACTGTGTCTCACAAACTGTCAACTGCTGAGTATTTATAGACTTGAGCACAAAAGACTACGGTAGCTATTCCAAACATACACTATGCCGCTGAGTTGCGAAGCCTCTCTTTTGTGAAAGTTTTTCCCATCAGACACTCTTTTTCTTCCAAGTCTTGTTTCGAATTTGCATCCTTCAAATGACCTCGTCAAGTAAGATTAGCAAACAACGACGTAAATATGCTTCAAAGTGGGTGTACAAACTCTGTTCACGTCCGTTTTCGAAACAGCAACTCACAGTTGAACTGCGCAGTTCAGTTGCCACGAGTCGATCTCCACTCTCCACTTGGACAATAGATTCTCAATAGACAAAAACTGACAATGACAAGAATCATTTTGTGAAGAACCAAAGAGAATCAACTCAGAATATACTCCGATTGTTACAAATGATCTTGGTAACTGTTCCACAAGAGAGAGTCCTCGTCTGTTGTTCACAGGACAACAATTAGTAGTACAATTCAATTGGAAAAACCAAGTTACATTGGAAGACTAGAGTGGGACAAAGATTCAAGGTCAAAGACTATTTGGAGCCTTTGTGCCCACTGGTTCCCCAGTAATCCGCAGGGTCAACGTCTTCAAAAAGACCAAAAACAAAGGATCAACAACTCTCTAACAGTAACTACGTAGCATTCGACATGAACTTGGAAGCGACTTTGAGGTTCAAGCCAAGTCGTTGACAGGAGACGACCTAAACAAACTGGGCCTTGGTTGGTATTTCAAAAAGTGCGAAATCATAAAACCTCAAAGTTTGGTCGTACTAAAAAGTTCTTCTCCAAATTCTACTATTTAAAGTTTCATTAAAAATGAACAATTTTCTCCACTTCAAAACAGGTGGTAACAAAGCAACTACAGCCACAGTTGAACAAAACAATCACAAAGAGAGATTGGGCAAAGTGACGTTGAATAGCTCTTCGAGTACCGTCAAAAGTGCACACGCCATATAGTTTCATATGTACCTAGTGAAAACTTTCCAAGGGAACCTTCCACTCAAAAGTTTAGCTAGAATACTATTGATTCTCTAATGTTGCATTATTTGAAGAGAACCGTTGTGTTAGAATGATCGTTGACATACCCCTGAGAGTAAAGCCCGCCATTGTATAGTGAGATAAACTCACCTTTGTTATTCACCTTGGAGATTTACTGACTTCAAGTTGATTTGGAGAACATTGAGCTCTAGTTGATACGAATCATTTCAAGAAAGTATTATCTGCCACTTTCAAGAAGAAGAGCGTGTTTCCCACAACTTGGAACGATTGGGTGTGCAGTCGCCAAGTTGTCATAGAGAAATTTTGTCAAATAGAGTGAACACTTGTGCTGATCAATGTCTAGCTGAACTGTTTGCAACTTGGAGGACTGTGAATCTTGTGTTACCAGTATCAAGGACTTTTTAGACTTTTGCAGATTTGAGTTTATACACTCTGGTCGAGTATTTCAACTATCAACAAAACGTAATTCAAGTACACATTGGAAGTTACACTTGTATAATTTTTATTTTGCCTACAAGTATGTTGATAAAGAATTCAGTCGAGTTCCTCAATTCGCTTGAATACATGGACCAAGTGCCTCAAATTCTATTTTGTATAATTCAATTGCGAAAATAAAGAATCCATTGTTGACTCTTTCTATTTTGTGAGTTCTACATATGAAAACTCTCCATAATAGCAAAGCGTCACGACTCACATAGTAAGTATCATTGCAAGAACCTTGCCTTGTTTGTCCCTTCACAACAACAGTCAAAAACAAAGACCCCCGAGCCACTTCCTCCTATGCATCTAAAACACCGCAAAGTTTCAAACAGTCTATGTTTCACAAAAATCAACAATAAAACACGGAAAATTCTGCAAGCACTAGAGCACTCCAACGTTGGAGAAAGATAACCAAATTGTCAACGTAACTTCCCAAGACAAAGAATTGCCTACACTAGTAAACCCAACAGAGAAAAGCAAAGAGGCAAGAAAGAAGCAACTCAGTCATAAACTCTTCAACTATACCCAGAATACTTCAACACGTTATGAAGCTAGTACCTGGACTCACTCTCGAATCTGGTTCCCTCAGAGTTTCTCTGATAAAAACCACAGAAGAATCTACAATAGTTATATCAAAACCCCAATCTTATGAAAACTTTCAAAGTTGGCTATTATCCACATTTATTCTAAAACGCAACGCCGAAAACTCAAACTTAGAAAAATATCTGTTTTACAATTTGGAAACATAGCAACTGGTCAAGCACTCAAACAGTCATAAAGCTTTATCTAATTCTCAGTCAACTAGCTCATATATCGCAACTTCCGTGATTTCTCCAAGTCGGTCAACGGAAGGTTGAAAGCTGCCATCATCACTCCGCCTGTTCCAATCAAAGCAATCCGCTCATGTCTCCTCTTTAGTTGGAAAAGAGACTTTAAATGGTCATAAACTGACAAATAAAGGAACTGGTTGTTTGAAGAAGACAAGAATCAACTCAGAATGTACTTCGAGTGCTACAAAAGACCTTGATGAGTGCGACACAAAAGAAGATTCACAATAACAATTCACAAGACTAGACTAGACTTTGTAGTATGCTTGGACTTGAAAAACTAAGTTACACTACAAGACTGTATAGGGAAAAGGGGTTCAAACTTAAAAAACAATTGGGAACTTTTTGTACCGACTTTTCTTTTTATAGTACTCTACATAGTAAGAAACGCCTATAAAGTTACCAGAAAATGAAGAGCGACAGTTTTCAACAAGGATCCAAGTTGAGGTACGTTCAACGTGAACTTGGACTAAAGACCAATACTTTTCGATCTTTATGGAGCTCAAGTGTCAAATCTTGAAAGTTTACAACCAACACTAGCAGGTCTTGATGGCAAAGTTTGGTCTTGAAAAGTTTCTCGAAACCTATTCTTTGACGTTTTAGGCATTACTGTCGAAATTTATCGTTTTGCTTTGAGGCAGTATTATTCCATTGAAGCGGAATTATTTTACTTTCACTGAATCTTGAATCTGTTTACGCATCACAATGCTACTATCCAACAAAATGAATTGAGTTAATACGCAGCTTCTTTCTTGCTTCTATTCTGTACTTGAAATGTTCTTGTGATTCAAAACTCATCTGTCCATGGTTACAATTCTACTATACTTGTATCCATTTGGGCAATTCTGCCAGACGAATTTGAGTCGAAACCCAATTCTCCTTTATAAGGATGTTTCAAATCCATTTTACATAGAAAAACGTTTTCAATTGTCGATTGCCAAATTCATTCAAGTTGAATCATTTCTGTAAGCTCCAAGTATTCTATAATTATTTCCCCTTAATGACACTAAAATGACTATGACGAAGATTATGATGGTTATTACACTGTTAGTCTTCTTGAATTCCCCAACAATGAATTTTGAATTTTGGTTGAAACATTTTAAGTCTCTTTTATCTATTCTCAACAGGACTCAAAATCACTTTGTCGGCTTCTCAATATGTACTCTTATAACTTTCTTGTTCAATTTTTATTTTTTAAGAATGATTGAATTCAGAGATTCATTCGTCAGATAGGCTATTTTGTTATATATTAAAAAGCAGTTGATTCTTTGTTCCTTCTTTTGTAGTACTACTGTCTTTCTTCCTTCTGTGTCTAGAAATAAAGTTGGATTGTAGTTTGAATTCCATTCTTTCTCAGTGGATTCTCCTTGTATAGTATGATGATCTCTATTGTGCAATCTCTTGGCCTTTTTTGTTGTTACTTTTGCCACTTTTCACTATTTGAGGAATAAAAATGAATCTATTCTCTTTCTGTTCCATACTCTCTTACATACTGCCAAAGCTACAAAAGCTTTAAGACGAGAAGAGCTTCAATGACACGTGAAGTAGAATGAAAAGAAACGGTTGATTGATTGTCGCTTGAGTGTACAAGGCTCTAAAAACCCATAACTTTCTTTATAATTCTTGAACTTGCCAATAAAATTTATCAATCAACCGAATAATTCGAGTAAATTCTTTGAGCAGTAACTATTTGAACGAGTCATATTCGCCTTTCTTTTACCACATTCACTTTTTTTTGCATACATTTTTTACATGTCGTGGATATCGATAGAAGAAACCAAATGAAAAAATAGAGCATGTGTTTACCAAATTCAATGAATCGTGCTTGAAATTCGGTTTCAAACTATTTCCCAAAGGAGCCTAAAAATATGGGTATGACCTCTAAATTTGATATATACTTGGACAATCTTTTTTATTTCATCTCATTCATTGAATCCTTTACTAGAAAACTTGCTTCAAATACAACATTTTTCGAGATCTCTGCACTTTGTCGATTCAACATACACTGGTCTACCTTATCATAGTGTTCAAGGTTTGGTCTCTTAACGAATATTTCTCCCTTTGCTTTGGTCTTGAAAATAATTTGGATATTTATCAAACGATCTATTTAGTTTGCTTTATGTTTTCGCCAATAATATAAATAAAATAAATATTTCCATAAGTAAGTGTTTGCCACTATCTCAGGTTACAAGGAGTTGACAATGTTACTATTCCTGAAATATCCTCTTTAACACTATTCTTATCTGTAGAACAAAGAATGCTCAATGCTATGGTAGTTATTTCCAAAAAAAACTCCCACTTTCCATTCGTAGCACATCCTCTCGCTTGACAAAGCTTTTCCAGAAATTCGTTTCTTCTTTCCAATTCTGGCTTTGAATTGACCAAAGATGAACTCTTGGTCTTTTACACTCCAAGTGCTATCCTCAGGTAAGGGCAACGAGGAATCAAGCAAAATGGCACAAAGACTTTTTCTACGATCAAATTGAGTCTAATTGTGCTTTTTGCAGAGCAGGAGTAGGAGTAGCTTTTGAAGTTCGCAGCCCAGTTTTCAAGGGCAGTCTCTTCTCTCCGATTGGAAAGTCAGACCTTTACTAGACACGAACTGACGAATAAGAAACCGGCAGGGTGTTCGATCAACACAGAATCAATTTTGAATGTAGATAAGGACCTCGATGACTGAAGTAAAAACGAGGATTCGTAACAACATTACAAGACATTTACAAGTGACAAGTATTCAAACTCAAAGACAACTAGGAGCCTCATTATCTAGGATGTTTTCCACGACATTACAGACATTAAATACCTTCATACAGACCAAGACATAAGGATCAACAGTTCTCAAAGTGGTTCTAAGCTGCAGACTACATTCATTGGGACTGAAAATATACCTTTAAATGCCACATAAAACTCAAGGTTAAAGCCCAGTCATTGAAGGCTAAGACCAAACGAATAAACGGTTTCGACAATACTCAAAAAGGATCAAAAACTTTCTTTATGCAATTTTCAAAAGATTTCTTGTTAAAATTCGAACAAGAAAAATTCTGTAAAGAAACTTTAAAGAGGGTATCAGTAAAGCTACTTCGCCATTAGTTCTGCAACCACAACAATGAAACTATTGCGAGAAGCCAATAAGGATGTGCGTTGGCTATCCTTGGAAGTTACAAACCATATAGTTTCTTAGCGAAAGGTTAGCCAAGTTTTTAGAAAGCTTTATTGACAAAGAGCTTAAGCAAAATAGTGCTAAATAGAATTGAATAGAGAAAACCAAATGTATTTCATAAAATAAAACATATGCGAGGTAGTTTATGACTCTTCCAATACCAAAGCAAGTTTATTTTTAGAGTTTCTTTTATCTTTTTCTAAGCGAGAAATTCTTTGAAGCCTAGTAAGTAAATCATTTATCAGCAAACACCGCCGATCACATTGTTCCCAATTTTGTTTGGCGATGATGTTTGGTGATAAGTGGGTTCCTCGTGACACGTTCAAGCCTGTTTTTGTAGATCGTGAAGAGGATGTGTACCGCGTTACAGAAGAACTTTACGAACTTCAAGAAAGCCGAAAACAACTTAGCGGTCGATCAAACAGTTCCTATTACCGTTTGACGATCCCATTTTCGCCTCACATGTTTGGATCCGGCAAGACTACTTTTTGTGTTAACTATTTGGAGTTGATACGGAAGTTTAGTGAAACTTCCATTGCTTCTTTTGCTTCGAATTCTTCCAAGAAAGAGTTTTTAGACAAGTTGAAAACTTCCACCCTGTTGTACGTGGACTTGAGAGACCTCGAACCAACTTATCCGATTATTGAAAAAAGGAACTTAAAATGGGCTGTTCAATACCTTCTTTATAAGTCCGCCTGTCTACGATCGGGTCATAGACAACCAGATCCGGACGAGTGTTACAACGACCTGCAACTTAGGACTACTGTGTTAGTTAAGAGAATCCGTGAAGTCTTTAACATGCGTACTGATCAGTTTCTTCTTGTGGCGTTTGATGAAGTTGGTACTCTAAACGAAAGTTACGGCTCATTTGATTTCGAAAGGACCCAAGATGGTGAAGTTTTTCCATATAACGACTTCTTCGGTATTATTAGGCAACTTTGTAAACGAGACAATATATTCTTTATTGTTGTTGGGAAAAGCACTGGTTTAAGAATTAAGAATTCTGTGGCTTTTGGACCAAGGGTGTTGCTACATTTTATTTCGTTATCACCTTTAAGCTCTTCCAATATCGTTGAATTCCTTGAAAAGAGCACTCTCAAAGGACAAGTTCAACATCGTATTTGTGATATTCTATGTAGTTCTTCGTTTTCAGTAGATGAATTGGCAGAGGCACTATTGGAATGTACCGGTGGAGTCCCTGGTTTGCTTACACGTGCAGTGAATATGCTTTTGAATTATGTACAAACAAGAGGACAGTCTTTCGGGTCGAAAGATGAATGTTTGTCATGTATGAATGAGGATAGTTTCCAAAGAATCTGTGCTGAACCGTTTATACAACCCATATCAACTTCAGACGAGGACAAAAAGACTGAATTTGGCATATTATTGATGATGGCTCTGTTTCATATACCTTTCAAACTATATGATGAACTAAACTCGGAATGTTATTTGTTTGACGCTGTTAATGAAATGGGACTCTATCGATATCCTATTGATCAGGATACTTTTCAAGTGCTGATTCCAAAGGTTTTCGTTGGAAACTTTGAGTACCTATCATCTCGCTCGTTATTAGAAAAGATACTTCTTGGATCACTCAAGTTACAGCCAGTTGATTGTTTCTTTTCTTCAAAGTGTCGAGTATTTGAAGGAATTGTTGCTATGCGACTTGTTTGGATACTTTCGTCCAAAGTACGAAATGAGTTTAGGGAGTTGTTATGTCAGTTATCTGCCATATTTAAAGAAATGAAACTTCCTATCAGGGAACCTTCACCTCTTGATTACATGAGATCTGTTGGTGTTTCTGAATCAAGGAGTGAATCAAACAAGAAACGGAAAACTTATGAAAGTAATGAATGGAACAAGATTATTCAAGAAGCACTTTATTTTGACAAAGTCTATATTCCAGTAGACACCACTTCGTATAGTCCTGATATTATGTTCAAGTTGCAATCTCCTGTTGATTCTAAAGTTCTTATTGTGGGAGTTGCTTGCAAAGGTCGTTGGAATTCTGAACGAATTGGCTGGTCAGATATTATTGAAGAAGCAGAAAAATTTCTTGTTCCTGTTTCTATTCAAGTTTTATCCAACGCACCTGATAAGAATCATTGTATGCTTATTGTAGTTAGTACAAAATTGTCATTCAATGTTTCACGTGAGTTGGGTGATCAAAGTCGTTGTTACAGTAGTGGAATGTCTATTGAAAGTGAATCTTTTACGATTCCTTCCAATTGTGAACTTGTTATTCTTTGTGAAAGAGATGTAGAAATGCTCATTGACAAAGAAATATTGAATGGACTTGAAAGAGCATTCTCTTCTGATCGTCCCCTTTTTGGGGATTTCGGACCCGACTTACTTCGAAGAATTCGTCACAGTTTCTTAAGTTGGCAATAGAGTTTGAATTCGTATATTCAATTGTTCATTCGATAATTATCTCTGGAACATTTGAATTAAATATGTTTGAAATGTACTAGTGGTATTCTAAAGTATATGATGATTGTCATAGAACAGCGTCAAAAGTCATCTAATCACCTAAATCACTCGTCATTCTTTTTCACAGATTCTTTCAATCACAAAGTGTATGTATAAAAAAGTATTAACTGTTTACTTTTTTATCACGAGAACATAGCTTAGAATATTGTTATCTTTATGCTACTTGCAAATACATTGTCAGAGACCATATTGAGTTTGATCATTCATATCTTTGCAATTGACAACTCTGTTTGAATGGAGTCCAACTGGTGGTGTAACTATCGAAGGGGACTAACTGAACACTCTTGAACTGTCAACTTATAGTTTCGTTTTATTAAACTCATAAAATCCAAGAAGAAAATGTGGAAGGTAAGATATAATTTATTCGAAGAGGGAATGGAAAATATTCTACAGGCTTTGCATGTAATTGGATTGAATGAATGCTCCAAGAAAATATCGATCGTATTTTTCAAGAAGAAAGATACACACGCCTTCCTAGAGAAGATTATGCAAAGTTGTAACGGAATCATAGAATACCGATGAATTATGAATCCGCACAAAATGATTGTACTCAACTATAGTCATTTAAAAATGAACCATTGAAAGCTTTATCACTAAATCAATCAGTCATTATAATCAACGCAATCTAACTCGTATTCATTTTACATTTTCGTATCTCTGTTGTGATTGCTCCAGCATTCGAAGTTAGACTTGGGCTGTAAGTTTTGAGTAGAAACTTCATTTCATCAGTTGCCTCGAAACAAGTCACAGCAACAATTAGGTTTGCTAGCAGTTGGAATCTAGATCTCAACTAAATTTGTAATATAGCAATAGGCTTCATGAAGACATACAGTGCCATTGACTGTTCAAATTGAAGTATATACAACTATAGTTCGTCTTTTTCACTTTCACAAGAGTCTCTCAATAGACAAAAGTCTGACATATGGAAATTGCAAACTATTCAACAAACACAAGACATTGCTGAGAATCTAGTTGGATCACTGCAAAATATGTTCAAAGAGGATTTTCAACCCTATTTCACAAGACTTTGCATAACAATTCCCAAATCAAACTACTTTCAAACAACACCCATTCAAATAAAGCTGACTCATAGAAAGTCTTACTGGATCAGTTACTAAAACTCAGTGCAAGTTTGGAACCTTCTATCAAGACATTGTTCTCGAAATAAACACAGTTGATTTTCGCTTGAATACTAGAGACTACAAAGCAGATACTAAAAGTTGAGTGGAAACCAATGTTCAAAATGAAACGTTGCACTTTTTAAATGAATTCAAAGAGAGGTAAAAACTCGACTTTTACAACCAAAGAAAGTCCTCCGAACTGAAATGCCAACAACAAATTTAGAAGCAAACTTTATATCCAAAGTGATTATCACACTAAAAAAACAAGCAAACAGATTATCTACTCAAGACGACAAAGTTTCACAAATATGTTTTGTTTGTTGAATTTACACAATGTTCTGGAAGAGTTATTTGTCCACTGTGAAAACAAGTAACTATGTCACAGAGGAAACAACAAAGTCACTTGCAAGTAGGACTATAATATAAGCTCTCATACGTAGCCCATACACTACTCTTATAAGACAGCTTAAACTTTCTTCAAGAACTTTTTGTTGCACTGAAATTATTCCCTCAGTTGGATTCTTGTTGTGTGTTTTGGTGATTTGTTGTGGTTGTTGCGAGTTTACAGAATGAACACTATTGTTTTTGAAAAAGTCGAATTTCCCCTTGTGAATAGAGAATCAGCGGTATTTCAAGTTCTAAAAAGTTTCCTATCATCGTACCCTTTGAGACAAGATGGTACAACGACAGCCCCTCGACCTCACATATGCTATGCACCCCAAATGTATGGGAGTGGCAAAAGCGCATTTGGTCAACAATTCCAAAAGCTCCTTTCAATCAACAAAGAGAACTTGTTGCAATATTTAAAAACTTTTGTTTGCTTACCTGGCTTTGGAAAGGGAGAAAATGTAGGAGAACGTGCTCTACTCGCTTTGTTAAACGAGACTTTATATGTTGCGTTGAATCTTCCCAAAGTACCGAGAGGAACACGTTTTGAAGATACGCTTGTTGAGTGGATAAGCAAGGAGGCACTTGCCGAGTTTCCAAACGGTGCAGATTTACTTTCTCAAGTTCTTTCCTATATTGGTAGTCCAAAGGAATGGTTTCAGAAACTCTTACAAGTCACCAAGAAACGTTATTTATATCTGTTTATTGATGAAATTGGAGCTTTGGAAGGAGACAAATTCACCATGTTTAAGGATTTGATGGTTACACAAAGAGGAAATCGAGTGCACAACGTCTATTGTTCTTTTTTTGGAGTCTTATCAAAAATTTTACGTCAACCTTTTGTAATTTGTGTTTTGGCAGGGAGATCAGATGCTGTCGTAACTAGTCAACGAGATGCCTATACTTCCCCAGTCATTTTATCCTTTCTTCGTTTAGATCCTTTTTCAGACGCAACTGTCAAGTACTTTATACAAAATACCGCTTATGACAATGAACCTATTCTAAAAGTATTATTTCCTAGTCATCCTGAGGGACACGATTGGTTCTTCAAACAAGTGTATGATTATACAGGTGGTATTCCTTACTATGTTGTTCATGTTTTAAATGAATTGGGAAGTATGTGTGAACGTTGGAATAGTTTTTGTGATCTTTCAGAGGATCAAATGAAAGAGAAAATCGAGAAAATTGATCCGAAATCTTCTCTCTTAGTAAGTCCTTCTCGTATGACACCCAAATCAATGATTGTTTTTTCTTCAATGCTTCTTGCGAGTATATTTGAATTTCGTATTCCAATGAGAGAGACTCTGTTTGGTGGTTTAGGAACAGGAAGCCATTCTGAATATGTTTTGGATATTGCCAACTATTTGGGTTTTTATTATGTGAGTTGCTCGAGAAATGAACAAGACGAAGCAAGCAGGATATCCGTTGAAGACAGCGATGAAACATTTTTCAAGTTGGTTTTTCCGAAGATTGTACTAAAGGAGATTCAATCGCGATATTGGAATTTTCCTCCTTTTCGTTTTATTTGTAGTTTATTTTCATCGATTAGTCGATTGGATTCACCTTCGAGTCGTGGTTTCAAATTTGAAATTATATTTACTCTTATTCTTTATGTTCGATGGTGTTTCTGTTCCAAACTAGGAGAATTGAGTATATTTCGACATAGTTTTTTCGAACATATATCAATAGAATCTACTCAAACCATTGGCAGCTTAAAAGTGGATCCTATTCCCAAGTATGTTCCAGCATTTAGTTCGACAGTGAGTAGAATCCATAGTGCTAGAGAAGAAACTTACCATGTCACTGCTTGGAAACCATTTTTTGAAACGTATTTATCAAAAGATGGAATATTTGTTCCTATTCGACAAAATTCCAATGGACCTGATGTTCTTATTCGAGTAACAGATATGAAAGACAATTCTTTCCTTGCTATTCAAGGTGAATCTTCTTCAGAGCAAACACCGATGGAGACTGAAGCCACCAAGAAGAGAGTATATTTGATAGGTATTGCATTGAAATGTTTTCAGTTGTCAAGTTCTGGTGTTGGACGTTCAATGATTAAGGCAGAAGTTGCTAAATTTTTACATCCAGTGGCGTCACAGCTTGAATTGGAACAGAATGATTTAACAGCCATTCAGTTGATTGTAAGCGACAAGTATACTGAAGAAGTTTCCAGACAATTTAGTGATAATCAGAATTGGATATTGAATAGTGGAGTTTATTATGAAGACAATAATAATAATATTGTTTACAGTTCTATCAACTCTGAAAGACAACCACAGAATATACGAGAAGAATGGTTATGGATACCTCCTCATTGTCAAGTTGTAGTATGTTCAACTACATCTTTGCGAACTTATTTAGGTCGCAAGGCTAGTGAAGATCTTGAAAGAGTGTTTGGAGACAATCCTGGATGGTTGGAACAACTGAAACCACTTTATGATTTGTTGAGCAATTCTTTTGTAGATTTATTAGGACGTATTCCATATGAAGAATATGAAAGGAATAGTGGAAGGATGGAAAGAAGAAGTACTCTTCCAAGTATGGATATGAATATGATGCAAGTGGAAGAAACGAGAAGAGAAGAAAATGTTGCTGCATCGAGTTCTGCGGATTCTTCATTTGATTGGAATACTTTTCTTCTTCATCAGGTGGGACTTGATGAGAATCGAGTCCACACATATATTTCGAAGCTTCCGCGTCTTCCGGTATCCGTTCTAAAATATATCACCTTTCAAGATTTAAAGCAGATTGGAATCAATGACGAAGATATTGTGAAAATTTTGTTCAGATTGCCAGGAGTTTCAACAAAGTAAATTTCTTGCGTATTCGTTAGCCAATTTGAATCTTTGTTATATTTGTGAGTATAATGCGTATTGTATATTGTACTCTCTCCCACTTTTAGAACAAAAACTATTTTGTTAAAGAGCACTGGCTAAATTCGAAGTTTTGTACATACTCGTAACCAAAGCTATTCGATAGATGAACCATACCGACTATTTTAAAGTAGGGTAGTTTGGAAAACTGGGTTGCCTTGTGTTTCTAAAGCTGCAACTCACTTTTGAAGTGTTGTACTCAAGTGGTTTTTTCGAAACTTTTGCTGTCGTGGGAGCACTAGAGCAGCGAAATAAAAGCTTCTAGTTTGAACATCAGGAGAGCTAAAAGAGAAGAAATTTGTTTAATAAAACTCAAAAAACATAGAATTGAAATAATTCAGCTACTTCAGGAACTGCTTTAGTCTCTCAAGACAGTTTGACAGTGTTGAGAACAAGTGACACATTCTCACAAGTCTTCACAGAGGCTGCTTACGAGTTTGTTTTCTATGTTGCAATAATAGTATTTTAAAACACCAACTCATAGCTTCTCAATATTGAATTGCTGTGAAGCACAATAGAATAACAATAATGCTTGCACCGCTGTTTCACATTTATATGTTGGAAACGAAAGATACTTTACAGAACACACTTGTAGCACAAAAAAAGCATAGCGGATGTAGAAGAAAAGATACTTCAAGTCCAATATTTTGAAACACTACTCAAGTAACCTTAAAATAAGATGTATTTGTCATATAACTGTAGTATCGACATTTCAACAAGGTATTGTTCCTCAAATAAAGATTTTCTTCTTTTGTAGATAGAAAATTCATCGAAAACTCAGTTTTGGAGTTTGTGAAAGTTGAAGTTAGAGTCACAGAGCCAATCAAATAGCCATTGGAAGATAGTTATAGGAACAATGTCAAAGTTGAATGTCCCCGTTAGAGAAGCTTTGTCAGTCGCTAAGGTCTTATAAGCAAGTAGTTGAGTTTTGAAAACAATCTGTTACACAAGTTGTTCAATAGCTATTTTTTGCCGTTTTTATGTTGAATACTTGGAGATTCTTAGCTGTAATGTTCTGTTTGGAACTGCTTCTTTGTCTCGACTCTTCTTTGTAAACTTTTCTTATCTTAAAAAAATACTTACAGTTTATGTACAGCTATTTTTGTGTATTTGTGCGAACCTTCGAAATTGGATTGAATCCTTAAATTCCAAACACACTTTCTAGTTGTAACTGGTTGTTTTCCTGGTTTTCCTTTCTAGTTTCAATACTGTCCATTGCAATGAAGGTTATTAGTTACATCCTTACATGAAAAGTGAACAAGTACACAACTTACCTTTTGATATTTTTTTAATGCCAAAATTTTTTCACATATTCATAGAGAAGATTTGCAATTTGGCTTTTCATCAACTAGCAACAAAATTTGAATTTGACATTGGCAAAGTATTTTTGATATTTGATCGAAATTCGTTCATACCAGCAATGCCACTTTTTAAGATATGAGACTGCAGAATTGTGCGTAAAGAAAGAACAAATAGATAAGAGCATATACAAAAGATCGACAACCCTATTATTTGTAGATCTAGAGGAGAGCCTTCAAGAGTTCCCTTTGAAGCAGCGAAGACAAACTAGATGATTTCATCTCAAGGGATAAAACCACTATTTGTTTGAAATATGTATTAAAAAGTAACAAACTTTACAGCAAGTCCAGACAATTCCCTGTACATTCTTCATCACTTAAAATTTCAATGTATCTAAGACAATGTCATTCATCATAACTTGGAAGTGAATATTCAAGTGGGTGATGTTATCTACTAACTGAAACAATCCAAAAGGAGCCTATAATGGCTACAGTGAGAAAAAAGGTATTGAAGAATACTATCATAACAAGGTAAAATTGCCATAGGAAGATTCAATACTCTACTATGATAGCTCAAAAAATGGCACAATGCATGAAGAGGCCACGCTGAAGCTCTAGTGACGCTCTAAAGGAAAATTTCATTATGTTCATCTACAATGAGCAAATTTGAAGATTTTACAACAATTTGAACAGCTCCTGATAATCTTTACCAAAATCAGTCATTTCCCAACTCCAACCAACTTTAACAAAGTATGCCCTGAATATTGACATCTTCAACAAGCTCTTTGAAGGGACATTTCCGACTAGAATTTTCCAATCATAGCACTTTTGTCTGAAGACATTTAACAGAAAAACTTTTGTTCCTCCAAAGTACTGAACAAATCAATCCAAGTCCAAAAGTGGCAGGCAAATTAAGTACGACTCTGTTTCCTACATGTCCTAAAATTGGAAGGACTCAAGTCGTCTTTTGTTTTCCCAGTTGTTATCAAGCTTACTGCTTTGCTCCAAGTCTCGAAATTTCTTGGGGTTAAAATTCCAGAGCGAAAGTGGACTCCGAACTTTCGGTTTCCACAATTCAGAAACTTCTGAATCAAACTCGATAGAGACGCCATCATAAATCAAAGAATATTCCATAAGCAATTGATTGACAAAACCCGGCGACATCTATAACACTTGCATCTTTAAACAAGTCTTGTGGTGCCACAGTATTTCCTATCAAAGGCCCTTTAGGAGTTGAATGTTTGTGAGTTGCGACATCTTCCAGAGGAAATAGACTGATGGGACAGTATTGGATTTTGTTTTCAAATGTTGCAGATACTTGATTCTTCCTCAAGCATCTCGATGCGGGAGTGTCAAACGTTTGTTGTATTGTTGCTAAATGTCTGTTTTATATAGCAATTTATGGTTAAGACAACTTTCTTATATAGTACTCAAAGCATTTGTCAAACCAAACTACACTAGATACCCATTCGAGAGAGATGAATCAAATGTCTTGCAGCTCGGTTAAACGAATTTAAGTGACGATGTCTGAAAAACAGGAAACTTAACATTGCTGGGATTTTTTGTGGATGATTTGACTATTTACAAAGCAGCTTTCTTGTCTTGAAGACAAAGAGCCACAGATCTTTCAGTAAAACGTTAAAGGACTGTTGTCTTGAATACTACTATCAATTCCTCTTATGGCTTGTAAAAGTTGGCAACAAATTTCGCGTTTGAGACTGACATGTAGTAGTTTAACTTTGATTCCTATCGAACAAAAATGGAGCTTCATACTTTCTGTCAGGACTAGAGTTTTCAAGAATGACATTGTGTTGGATCTACAAAACCTTCTTTTGACCGTTGTTCTTCGTACTTATACGTTCATACAAGTTGATAGCACTTGCCATCAATCAATGTGAGCGCCTCTATTAAAGCGAAATGGAATGTTTTGGAAACAGAGTCTTTGACAACACCACACCATTCTGAAATATAACGATAAAGAATTTCATATGATTATTTGCTTTGTTCATCAAACTCGTCTGAATCTATTTACAACTAGATACAATTCTGTATAATTACTCGTTGAATATCGACACTTCAAAGTTACATAATGGCTTATGAGGGAAGTTCCAACCTTTCTATGTACATATTTGAGCAATTAATCCTCCTAAAATGATAGTTGAAATTAGAAAGACTTTTTATAGTTACAAACAACCATGAACAGGAACAACAAGCAAGGAAAGTCACGTACAAATGAATAGTAGTTGTTTCGCTCACGATTTCCTCATATAAACTGTGAAAGAAAAACACTGTAGCGCTTGATATTTCACGAAAACTCGAGACCAAATCAAAGAATTGAAGACATACAATTTGGCCCACTAAACTATCACTGCTAAAAATAAACCAGAAACCAAGCTCAGTATGTAACAAGGTACGCTGTAAACTGGCAGTAACAAAAAGACTGGCAAAAAGTGGCTTGGTTTTTCAACCCAAGAAGCAATAGGTGATTCTGAACTGGATTTACATATAAATATAGGAACTTAACGCAACTGATCCATCACAGACACGAATGCTGTAGAGATCTAACAGAAAAGAAAGATATTCACGACTTTCTTAACCTAATTATCTTTGATAGTTTGCTACAAAGAGACTACGAAACTGACCAAGCATAGCCCACCTTGACCCAGTCAAAAAGTATGTTTTGCACACCAAAAAAACGTGTCTTTTGCCCACCAAATGTACGAATTTGGCAAGAGCACCTTTGGGGTGCTAAGTGGGAACGCAATTTCCCACTAAACTACGATACTAAGGGATGTTTTCATATATAACACTTTGTAGGCATATCCACTGTGACTAGAATATGTTATCCCAACTAGATTAATATTCTTGATTTCTGAAATGAAGTTTATAGGAAAAAAACAAGATGAATTGTTATATAAAGTTACACTCGAAGGTATGATATTTTAGAGAAATGTTATTCTTGACTATCTAGCACCATTGTGCAAATTGAATTAGTTGTAAATATCGTTTCTGTTCAACGTCCCGTAATTGTTTTTCGTTGTGTTCGTTGAAAGAGACTGTATAGTTGTGGAAACTATGCTAAACCGTTCCCGAGTACCCTCAGGTTTGCGGAGTGTGCAACTTGTTCCTGAACTGGAAGACGCGACAACTCTGCAACTTGGAGAAGACTTTTCAAGTGAAAAAGCTCAACCACTTACAATTAGTGAAGTTTCTATACTTTTATCCCGAAAGAGGGATATGATGCGAGAGTTAGAAGGCCCTAGAGCAGAAGAATTTTCAAGGTGTGTGTTCGTTTACAGTTTGGTCAGAGCTCACGCAATTATTTAGCGTCTTCAAGAAGTTCCTGGAATATGTCGAACGATTTGATCGATACAAGGGTCTCGAAGCTGCCACCAACGTCCGAAGTCTTCTACAAAGATATGAAAGTCTTGACCCCTTTGAAATGGCTTGTTTGGCGAATCTTTGTCCTGCCGATGTATGTTTTGCGTTCAGAATTTTTGAGTAGATATTTAATTTCGATCCAGGCAGAAGAGGCTAAAACTATTATACCGAGTTTAAAGCACAAAATCGACGATTCTTCGTTAAACCAGTTGTTGCAAGACCTGGCGTCCTTTACTCATTGATTTGCACTCCTTTGCAGAATCTTGAACCAGAAAAACTTGTTATTGAAGCAATTGTTTGTTATAAGTTGCCTTGTCTTGGAACTTGATTTGCATTCTGTATAGGTTTGCTGAGAAAATAATATTCTCAAACGTGTTTACTCAATCGCGCAACTGTTTGAATTTTTTTTATAAAATATTTTTTAACATATATAGTTTCGAAGAAAGATATAGCAGATTGCTGAGAAATGATCTTGAG
The DNA here is from genome assembly GCA_025991245.1 of Galdieria partita. Classification (NCBI taxonomy): domain Eukaryota; phylum Rhodophyta; class Bangiophyceae; order Galdieriales; family Galdieriaceae; genus Galdieria; species Galdieria partita. Next base: position 30,285 of record BQMJ01000026.1, read on the forward strand.
GTTAGTCAACTGGTAGACTGCTCAAGTCCTTTTTGTAGTTTTGGTTGGTTTTGATTTGTCATTAACTGTTGAATTGCCACTTGGCAAAGCGTGAGATGGTTTTCACTTTTCTGAAAGGAAACAGAACTATGAAAGACATGGTCGTTTCACCAGAACCGGCTCGCCACCTCCTACAGTATGAAGAGGAGTATGTCAACGACGTCCTGCCAGTCCAATTGATGGTGGTTCTTTGCGATATGAAAAGAGTACATTCCCGTCTTCTCAGGGAAAAGTTACCATAGGAAGTTTCAAAAATAGACTAACAAGAAAAATTATTGCGGCACTATCGAGTGATTTGGAGTTTGCAGTGCTCAAGGCGACCAAATCGAAATATTCTAGACACAGGGAGAAATATGTGCAGTAAGTTCTTTCTAATGGTTTTTGGTCAGTGATCTAATAGGTTATAGTTCTTTTACATGCTACGAACGGCTGTAGTTTTGATAATTATGAGCAACGCTCAATAAGATTGGCAAAGACGTCGGAGCAGACGCGTTTCAGTGGTTCCAGACCAGAAGTGACGGATCTTGTAACCAATGAGAAGCTTCCTCAAAGAGAAAAGTCGCAAAGTAGTTTATTTAGCCTCGAAAATTTCCAAGAGAAGCATGCAGGTAGAGAAAAGAACTCGTTTATACGTACTTGTAACGTATTTAGAAAGTTATGGAAAAAGATGCAGTCGGAAGACTGGAGAATTGCCACAAAAGCGCTCATTATACTACACGGTTTGATTAACGAGTCATCAGCTGCTGATGCTTATGTGATGAAAATGCAGTTTTTACAAACGTCCCGTTATGGAGCTGATAGTAGCTTGTTGTAAGTCGAAACTACTGTGCGTTATATAGTGAACTTCTTAAGTTCTTTTGATAGACCAAAGAACACAAGCCATTATTCAGAGATAGCCGTGTGGACATTGGGAACCTAAATGCAACGTTTGAGGACCACTCTAGAAACCGACTTGAGGCTCCAGTATGTTCTGCCTTTTTGAAGAAGTATGATAGATATGTATCGAGAAGACTGGAAGTAAGTACCAAAAGATAGGATTTCATGGCTTTCTTCAAATTCCATCTTTGTTAGGTTTTCCATTTCCTTTCATCTCAATTTACCGTTTACTCCTTCAATGAATTAGATGTTCCTAAAGAAGATGAGGCGATAAATAGTCCTGGAGAGGATACGTTGTCTATATTTCCTTTCTTCATCCAACTAATAAGGGAAGGGACTTTATGTAAGATTCCTGAGAGAATTTTGGCAAATTGAGGCAGTATCATTCAATCGAGACGGAATTATTTTACCTTGCTTTCACTTCATCTTGAATTTGTTCACATCGCAATACCTTTCAACAACATGATTTTAGTAAATATGTGGTTTCTTTTCTGTTTCTACTCTATGCTCGAATTGTTCTTTCGCGACAATTCTGTACAATATGCTTTGACTTGATTCAAAACTCATCTGTACAATGTCCCAAATCTACTATATCTTTATCCATTGGAGAGTCTAATGTTCCCAACTATGTCGGACAAATTTTAGTCGTAACCCAATTCTTCTTAATTATTGTAAGAACAACTCGAGTACATTTTACATAGAAAAACATCTCAAACTGTTGGTTGCAAAGTTGCTTTGAGTTGAATCATTCCTGTAAGTTCCAAGTATGCTATGTTATTTCCAGTTGATGACCATAAAATGGCTATGATGAAGATAATGATGGCTTTTACACTGGCAGTCTTCTTGAATTGTCCAACAATGAACTTTGTGTTTTGGTAGAAACTTTTTAAGTCTCTTTTTATCTATTCTCAACAAAACTAAGAATCACTTTATTGGCTTCTCAACATGTACTCTTATAGCTTTCTTGTTCAATTTTTATTTCTTAAGAATAACTGAATTAAGAGATTCATTCATCAGGTAGGCTTTTTTGTTCATATATTGGAAAGCATTTGATTTTTTGTTCTTGTTTCTTTCTAATACTACTATCTTTCTTTCTTCTGTGTTTAGAGGTAAAGTCGGACTATAGTTCGAATTCAGTTGTTACTAAGTGGCTTCTCCTTGTGTAGTATACTGTATGATTGTCTCTATCGTGCAAATTCTTGGCTTTTTCCATCGTTACTTTTTGCAACTTTTCACTATTCGAGGAATATAAATGAATTTGATCTCTTTCTGTTCCGTACTCTCTTAAGTATTGCTAAAGCTTCAAATTTTATCAAAAAATTTCTAAACGAGAAAAGTTTCAATGACACGTGAACTAGAATGAAAAGATAATGGCTGATTGATTGTCTCTTGAGTATACAAGGTTCTAAGAACCAATAACTTTTTTTTTATAATTCTTGATCTTTTGAATAAAATTTATCAATCAACAGAATAATTCAAGTGAATTCTTTTTGAGTATTAGTTGATTAAAGAATCATTTTCGCTTTTCCTCTACCACATTCATTTCTTTGCATGTAATCTTTGCATATCGTGGATATCGATAAAAGGATCCAAATGAAAAAAATAGAAATTGTGTGATTGACAAAACTCAATGAATTGTGTTTGCAAATTCGGATTCAAACTATTTCCCAAAACAGCTTTAGAATGTGGAATGTTCAACAAATTTGATATATCTTTGAAACAATCTTTTTTATTTCATCTCACTCATTCAATCCTCTACTTGACAACTTGTTTCGAATACAATATTTTTCAAGATCTGTGCACGTTATCAATTCATATACACTAGTCGAAAGGTTTCTTTTCGTGAAGAATATTTCTTCCTTTGCTTTGGTTTTGAAAATACTTTTGTTATTTATCAAAAGATCTACTTAATTTGCTATAATGTTTTCGCTAACCTCAGTAAAATAAAACTCTCCACAAGTATGTATATACAACTCGTTCAGGTTAAAAGGTGCCGATAATATTACGACTACTACAAAATTATCCTCTTTTACACTATTTTTATCTAAAGAACCAAGAATGCGCAAAGCTATGGTAGTTGTTTCCAAACAATCTCCCTTTTACCGACCGTAGTCAAAATCTCCCTTCACAATGTTTCTGCAGATAAATCTCTTTTGAACTCTGACGTTGAGAAATCGACAAGGTTCAAACCTAGTGGCTACAAAGTTACGACCAAAACAACCCAGGTTTCAACAGTATCCAAAAAAAGAAAAACTTTCTAGTCTATTCTTAAGATATTTCTCTATGAAACTCGGAAAAGTTTTCATAAACATACTTTATCCACTTTCAAGCGGGTTGTATAACACAACTACTTAGCCACTATTTCCGACCACCCAATTCTAATGAAAGAATGTTTGGAAGAGATTAGAAAGGTGGTGGAATGAAAGGGTGCCTTTAAAAGGTCCAAACTATATCGTTTCTTGTATACTTGTAGAGAATTTTCGAAGAGAATCTTGCATAGAGAGTTTAAAAGACTGTTGACGCTCTATTGATTTTGTTGAGGGAATTGTATCACCAGAATTTGTTTACAGACTGCACAATTGAATTGTTGAGCATTGCCTCAAACCTTGTCCTCCCTAGTAAAACCGTCATAAAGTGCAAGAGTGGAAGAAAAGCAACAACTGAAGGAGATATTTTCAAAATATACTTCCAGGCTACTTGAACAAGACGTGAAACGAGTTAAAGTTGGAATTTAGCTATGTTGCATTGTCATATTAGCTTCTTGTTCAACATATTCGACCTAACTACGATGAATGAGAATTCCTCCAACTTGATTCTTTGTAACCTACAGAAGAGCACCAACAAAAGCTCCCAAAAGAGTAGCAGCAACTATCAGACCTTGTAAGTAGGTATCCAAGTGAAACCTTGTTACAATGCTCGACTAACGAGAACACTGTCTATACCAGCTATACTATCTCTAAAAGTACATACAATCAACAAGATCTGTAGTTTTGGTGCAAGGCATTTTAACCTGAATATGAACGACCTCTTAAAGTCTTCCTCCTCAAGCATTCAAGTAAAACCATTAGGAGGTTGAGTTGATAAGGACTAGAGCATTGTAGGTTCCCAATCAACCAAAAATGACTAGACCAGACTAGGAATTCTGTTTAAAAAAGTCTACACAGGGAATCCAACTAAAAAGTTTGTATTCAATCAAAGAAAACTGCATTCTTGAAATATTTCCTCGAGACTGTTCAACATTTCTAAGTAAAACTGAAGACATGGAGCTCAAGATTGAGGAGGAATCGATTGGGATGTTTAGACTGAAACTGTCATTGTATTCGAAAGGTAAGTGTAATGGAGGTTGGGCAAGTGTCGTTTAATTATCCGCTCTCGTTGGAGATGGAAGACGCAAAAGTTTCATTAACAAATTTAATCAGCCTCTCGACGAATAGAACACTGGCGCCAGCGACAGCAATCTAGTTTTTTAGAAACTTTGAAATGGAGAGTTAAGCTTTAACAATAGCAGAGACTAAAAGAACGTCTGTAACTTGAAGGTTATTGTTAAGTTGCTCAACTAAAATGAAATTTCTAACATTGGAAAAGTTTTTGTCAAACTTGTCTGTATATACAAATTTTGGATGAAATTTCGGAATAACCGAAGAACAAAAATGTTTATCCTGTTCTTTGAAGATATCGCTCTTGGCCAAAATGCATCGGAGTCCAAAAATTCACAGGCCTGATGTCTATCAGAAGCGTCTCAAACTGTGACTAATCAGCTCATTTATATACTATTGATACGGAAAAGGTGAAAATTAGAGGAATATTTTGTATCTCTGAGAATATTCTGCTTTTACTTATTTCGTCGCAAACCTCAGCTACATTTGTAGCATGTTTCGTAAGATTTACGTTTTGAATGAACTGACTTCGTACTACAACTTATTAAATTTTATACTGACATGGGTACTAATTCAACGGACTCTTTCCGGATTCCCAAAAGGAACTTGAGTAACGACGACTTGAAAGACAGGATGGCCTTTGAAAACAGTCAAAAGTACGTTATTTATATTTGGTTCTCTGTTACTTGACGTCTGCAACTAGCCATAGTGTCCATGGACAAGGTGGAGTTGATAGAGTCCCTCGCAGTTTGGAGAAATATGAGGATACTCCTTTTGAAGGTGCAAGTGCGGCGAATCAAAACTTAGCAGAGAACAGACGGCACGAAAATCATTCTTCCGTCGAAAATTTGGTAAAAGATGATAGAGAACGCAAGCGACACAGAAGAAGTTCACAGTGGGATGTTCGTAAGCTCCCCTGGGAGCGAACTGAGAGAGGTATGAGGAGTTTTAGATTCTGAAAAGTCGAAATTTGAATTTTCTTTTCGTAGACCCGAACGCGAATCGATCCGCCTACTCGGTTGGAGGTCTTGACTTCAACGCCTTGTCTCAATATATGATTCCAGTGGCGCCAACAGCGCAACCAAATACTCAACAGGCAACAAAGCACGCTCGACGACTATACGTTGGTAATTTGCCTTCCGACGTAACAGAGTCAGAAGTAGCAGAATTCTTCAACTCTGCCTTGTACTTAACAAAAGGAGTCGATGTACCAGGAGATCCTGTTCAGTCTGTCTATTTGAACCTGGACAAAAGGTTTGCTTTCATTGAGTTGAACTCTGCTGCTGAGGCAGCTGCGGGAATTCAGATGGATGGAGTTTTGTTTCGAGGAATGAGTCTACGCATGAGGCGACCGAACGACTACAATCCGAATATACATGCACCTATATATCCCCCGGTGAGTCAACTAGCCTCTTATTCTTGGATACACTGAAGCACATTTCAGATTGGGTTTGACCCGTCTGCGTTAGGAATTGTGTCGACTCAAGTACCAGACGGTCCAGACAAGGTTTTCATTGGAGGACTTCCGTATCATTTGACAGAAGATCAAATCAAAGAAATTTTATCCAGTTACGGTAAGAAATACTATTGCTTTTTGGAAATGGATGTTTGAAACCAAATCGAGGTCCTTTAAATGCGTTTAATCTCGTCAAAGATCCGAACACAGGTCTTAGCAAGGGCTATGCCTTTTTCCAGTATAAGGATCCAAGTATAGTTGAGGCAGCAATCAAAGGCCTTAATGGAATGACGATGGGTGATAAAACTCTCACTGTTCGAAGAGCCTCACAGGTGAGACAGAGTCCATATGAAAGTATTTTCTATCATGACCTTCCCGTCAGGTTACTAGTGGCAGTGTTGAACTTGGGCAGTCCTTCTCACCTACAGTTCACTATCCCACAAGAGTTTTAGAACTTCGAAATATGGTTGAGCCAGAGGAACTTGTGGATGATGAGGAGTACGAAGACATTGTCGAAGATGTTCGGGAGGAAAGTTCAAAGTATGGTGAAGTGTCAGAAGTTAAAATACCGAGACCGTCAAAAGTAAGTTTCAAAGCAAATTAAGAAGAGCTGTACACGAATGATTTTACTTTAGACTGATGAAGCTAATCCAGCTGGCCTCGGGAAAGTCTTTGTGGCCTTCAAAACGGTGGCAGATGCTGAAAAGGCTTTTGCTGCTTTGACGGGACGGAGATTTGCTGGTAAATCGGTAGTAGCGAACTACTATGACGAGGAACGTTATTATACTGGTATTTTATAGAAGACTCCAAGTAGATACAAATGAGCTGTTTTGAATTTGTTTGGGTGCAACAAAATGTTGAATATTGTCAAAGAGCTGTTTCAGTGAGTAAATTTTTTCATTGGAATTTGTAGAGATTTTCCAACCTCAAGAGAGTGTTATATTTCTAAACAAGTCTGATGTTTTTGGGAAAGCTACTCGAAAGAACAACACCTTGATCATGTAACATTGGCACATCGATATCTTCTAAAAATCCAAACCAGTATATCACCATTCCTGATCCATATCTTATTCAAATTATTGGGGAACACTGTCAGTCTCGAAAATTCTTCTTACCTTCCCACGTAGGAAGAAATTGAGTCGTTGTAATCTCGACGAAGGTAATATTCGTCTCCAAATTTGGCCTTGCTGTTGAGTCATTAGTACTACAAATCCAATTTTTGTACAAGATACCTGTCTATCCAATTGATGACATTGGTGCCAACTTTTACAGGAAGATGTAGTAGAACATCAGGGGTCTTGAAAAGACCTTTGCAGCGTAAGGCAGTTTCTGTTTCAAAAGGAATGTCCAAAATTTCCAAATTTTGCTAATTTTCATAGTTTTCGTACATTATATATATGTGTGTGTCTATGTGTGTCAATGCTTGTACTTACATATAAAATATGTTCGTAATCCAATCCTTGAACTTGTCTCATTCGATCAGCAAACGGACCATAATGTTCGTCCTATACAAGAACGTATAAATTGAAAGCCATAATAAACTTGCAGTCTCCACCTGTTCGATGCAAGCAATAACTTCCTGTCTCAAACGATCATCAGATATTTCATGTGGGTTCCTGAGAAATCGAGAGATTTGTTTCTTTCCAAAGTTCTTCAGATGCATAAGAAATCATTCAAAATTTGGAGAGATCGACTACCTTATATTCCAACAGACGTCGAACTGTGATACAAGGAGCAATATTCAGCCGTTCCTGAGTCACATCAATCTTTTTGTAGTCTACCGTTCATAAAAGAGTACGCACTGATATGTCTAGTAAATGTTGACCAGAATCATACAAAGTAGAGAGAAAACAGAGTTCTTTCATAGCATCCCGAGCAACGGCTGTAACTTCAGTTTGATAACGTTGCGAATATATGGCATAAAGTGTCTCATAATTATAACTTATACTTTCGGTATCACGCAAACTCGAACTGACACCGGACAACAAGTATACATCTTTTCTACAGTGTAACTTAGAGCAAAGAGTTTCATATTCTTCTAGCCGCATTGAAAGCGCCACAACTCTTCAAAATTTTGAGCGGGCGATGTTAACGGCATCAGTAGTATGCTAGTCGCTGGTGGTCCAAGAACGAAAAGTACTTCTTTCGTATTTGTTTTGGAGTATAGCACAAACGGAAATCCGTTCCAAAGAAAGATATCTCTTCAGCGTAAAGTTTTTGCTTACCAGAATCTGGTAAGAGCTACTAGGCCATGGATTGAACCTCGCTTTGCGTCTTTCTACAAGCATACTCACTTGAAACAAAAGCTTGGATACTTTTGCTTTTGTGTAATGAAAGCAAAAGTGAGTACAGGCAGGAGTTTAACTCGCCCTCAGATTGATCAAGTTGAAGACTTGTCCAGTTTGGAAGAAGCTTTTGAAAGCGCTCTTAGAGTGGTATGGGACAGGAAACCAAAAGGTTATTGGTCCAGCATCGAGTAAGTTTAGATCTAGGAACGTTTATTGATCTTCAATATTTTGTCTTCCACTTAGAAATCTTGCAAATGAGTTAGGAAGGCTGATAGAAAAGTACGACTCAATTCCTTCGACGGCAGAATTGCGCCAAAGAAAAAAGTCAAGTCTTGTAAAAGCTATTGCTGATTTTGGAGGGCGCAAGGTGTTAGCTGATGTCATGGGTTTGAGAGCAAAAAAACTAAAGTGGAAGGAACCTTCTTTGGAACGAGACAGTCAAGAATATAGCTTTGATAAAGAAAAACGCGACTTGTTTGAGAGAATAAAGCGTCTTCGTGAAGCTTTGTCGATCATTTCCTTCAGAAAATATGGTGTGTTCAACAGGATACCTTCATTGAAAGCTTTAGAAAGGATGAAGTTGTCAACTGTATTGAAGGAAATACAAGAACTAGGCGGGATCGCAAAAGTTGCAACTCTTATCAACTTCAAAATTGGCGAGAAGGAATTTGATGAAGTTGCTTGTGACTTGCTTCAAATTGGCGCATCTCTAGGTTATCGATTTCCAACAATGAAGGAACTCAATCAGATGGGTAGAAGTGATTTACGTCGTGCAGTTTCCTTATATGGTGGAGTTTCCGTTGTAGCACAAAGAATTGGGCTCGAAGTTTTGGCGAAAGCTGGTAGACCACCAGGGGACCATTCCGCTAGAAAGCCACAAAGGCTGTGGTCGAATGAAAAACTTCTTAAAGCTCTGAAGGAGTTTCAAAAGAATACGACAATGCTTCCATCAGCAAATGAATTAGTGTCTCTGGGTCGTTACGATATATTGTATCAAATTCGGGCAAGAGGAGGCCATCGGAAAGTTGCTTGTCAATTAGGTTTGAAGTCACGTAGACAAGGGAGTTATTGATTTCCCTTAGCGAAGTTTTTGAGGTACTAATATGTTAATTCAAGTTTTGAAGAGTTTTCGGATAGGTAAAATTCCAGGTAGAAAAACGAATATGTAAATGTTATCTATTCACTTATAGAGATATATAATACGACGCACAAATGAAATTATTTGGAACTAAATTTGATGGGCTTTGAATCAGATCCCTACGTGTGTAGAAATTATTTTTTATATAACCAAACCTATTAGTAACCAAAAAAAGGGAAACCCTCTACGTCGGGAAACAACATATGTTTCAACTTGAATCATCACTGTAAGTAAATCGAAACGAGTGACTATCTTTGCTTATAGTGCCTCCACCAAAATAAGTTGCTCTTTTCTTCTTCGTTTTGGCCTTGCGAAAATCCTTTCCTCTAACTTTTTTGAGCTCCTCCCATGCTTTAAGGCCATACATTTCACCACCTTTTGCATCGTATGAATTGTCTCTCAATTTGTCATCAATAAACTTCACAGAATCTGGTTGAACTCTTTGAAAACGATGCAATACGGAATTTCCTTCATCAATGATTTCGGAAGGACTAGACTTTGATCCAAGTGTCTCGCTGTTTTCTGAATGTGAAACCCTTTTGGTCTCTTCTGCTGAAAAATATTGAAATGAATATTCATGAAATAAGGGGACAATAACTAACCTTCTCTACTGTCCTGTGGCGTCAAGGAAGTCGAGACGTCTTCTCTAAAATCATATTTCTTGCGTTTCAATCAAAATCTAAAGTATACAATATGGAAGAGCTCGTCTTACCGCGTTTGTACGGGATTTTTTCCGGGATGGAAGTTTGGTGTTGTAGTATACGTCAATTCCTGGTGAGTCGTGTGAAGGACACGACTTCCCTTTGGGTTTCTGCGAGTCCTCCCGTTGGCGTTTGGTGGAAATCGCTGCCTCCTTCTCTGGTAAACAAATTCAAAATTAAAGGTTCAATTTTTCCAGGAAAGGTTACTTACCTTTTGCTTTGGAAACATTTTCTGCGTTTTTTTCTTTTTCTGAACTATCTGTGCTCGACGAGGACGTGGCACTCGTAACTGAGGAGTCCGAAGAGCTGCTTTTCTGATTGGAAGAACTTTGTGTATCTGAAGATGTTGAATCGCTCGAAGTCGATGAACTCCTTGAACTAGATGAAACACCGTTTCTGGATTCTTCTGAAGTGGTTGTTGTTGTGGAGCTTTCTCTTTCAGATGAATCACTTGATTCTTCCGAAGAAGCTGAATCTTCAGATGTAGAAGAAGATGTTGAAGACGAGTGATTGGAATCGCTCTCTTCGGAAGAGCTGAATCTGCCTGAGGAGGAGCCGGAAGTTGACTCTTCAGTTGTGTTTGAAGAATCAGATTGCACACTCTCCGAACTTGAACTCTCTGAGCTACTTGAAGAAGCAACTTTTTTTGGACTAGAGCTTCTAGAAGAGTCTGTTTCTGGTGAAGAAGTTGAGGTCGAGGTTGTTCCAGACTTGCTACTACTTTCTTCTTCCGAGGTTAATTTTGAATTGGAAGGAGTTACTGAACCCTTGTAGTTAGAGCCTTCTACTCCACCTATAATATTCTGCTTCAATGTATTACAAATACTGTATTCTCATACCTTGCATTGTCTCTAGCACTAATCCTTCTTTGCCAATACCTCGGTTCAAAATCCATAGGTCTTCTAGATTGCAGCTTGAAGTTTCAACAGACCAACCCGCTGTTTTTAATTCCTTTACGAGGGATTTAGAAGTTTTCTCGAACCCTTTTCTTTGTAGGTAGTCGAGTATGGAGCTTAATAGAGAGCGATGCAGTGCGACATCGTCGACAACCGACATCGTCACAAATTGAAGGCAATTCTTCCCATCGAATTGTTATGTTTGAAACGATTCGATCCTTTTTCCTGTACAGCTAGAACGACATTAGGCTTACAAAATAATTGAGTTGAAGGAGCTATTTTGCTATTAGCGCCATGAGTTCTGTGCGTAACAATAGAAATTTTATATATTGAAATATTTATTCATAAAGCAGGATATCAAGTAGACTAGGAGAGATGTGTGAAAAGCTGTTGAAGAATACGACAGATACTCATGAGAGTCGACCTACTGGAAAATCAAACAGTACAACATTTGCAACATCGATAATCCTAAAGACAGCAGTTTGGCTTCAAAATAACCTCGAAGAACTTTGGTTACTTCATCTAAGCATTTAAGAGTGAACCTTTGCGTTTATGGACCAGTGCTTTCTTAATATTGAAGACTTTGCATGATGAATGTGTCATAAAATCAATTTACCTCCAATGAGAAGTTCTAAAAAGACATTCGCCTTTCAGATGGAAACAATGTATGTGATATCCTCATGCAGTTCATCTGGGACCTTTGAATGCCATATGAAGCTCTTTGAGCCGTTGCATGAGAAGACTTTCGATTCTGAAACTCACTCATTTTCTCAATCAACTGTATTTCTGAGCTCCTTTTTAAGCGAAACGCTTTTATCAGAATTTTCCAAAATACACTGATTCAATAGAAAAAGCACCCTCTTGTTCTTACAATTGATATTATTCCAAGAGTAGTAAGTTGAAGACACCGAACACAAAATGAATAAATTCACTCATTAGATGCCAAAAATTTACAAAAACTTTTTAGAGATAATGATAAATGAAGTACTTGCTTTTATCCCAGTTCATTAATAGGACAAGTAGGATGAAATTCAAAGTTTTGGCGAATCTATCGTTGGGCGGGAAATTTGATGAGAGATCGCAGCAACAAAAGTATACGGCCAGGTTCCTACAGCCCCTTCCTCATTTTCCTTTCCTCGGTATTGCTATTTTCCGCTAGTATTTTGTATTTCTGTTCCTATATATTATTCAGTCGACCCAAGTTCAAGGGAGAGGAGAAAGAGTATTTCAATATACAAAGTTACATGAATGAGTCTCTAGCCAAACACTTCTGTTTCGTAGGACCTCACTCAAGAACTGGAGCTCCAGGCATCTTTCCTTTTCCCGTCTGTGTTGGAAGACACCAAGGTTTGGAGAGCAAGATTATAGAGAGGCCAATAGTTATCTACAATATCACACCAGATGGAAACGTGAATCACGCCTATCACGGTGACATTTATGGCTTCCATTTTTTTCTTGCTAATTGTATCGAATATATGGGGAGAAATATTTTCATCGGACTTCCGCACTTGCTTTCAAATAATTTGAAGAAGGACCTTGGCTCAAAAGACAACAGTTGGCAGACGTGGGCAATACTGTTGGCAGCTCTCTATTCTGTTGGAAGAGACAATATCGTATTCGCAGATTCGCGTTTACATTGCTTTCCCTATGCAGTAATCGTAGATGGTGGTGCCTGGGAGACATACTGGACTGCCCCATTTTCCCTTTATCCTGGCAAATTGACAACCAAGAATACCAGTGAAATCCTTTTACAAGCTCCTGAGCCCATGAAAGCCAAAGCTGTGCTGTTCTTTCAAAACGCTGCTCTTTCTTTACTTTCCGATAGAACAACAGTGAAACGGGAAACGTTTGACAAGTTACGTGTATCTGTCTATGCAAGAATGGATACCAGTAGACGTATTTGGAGAAATTTCAATGAAACTTTGGAAAGACTTGAAGAGATTAGCTGCATACGGACACATTATGTCGAGAAAATGCCCATGTCGTTTATAGAACAGGTTCGTCTTTTTTATGAGACGGATATCTTTATTGCACCACATGGAGCTGCGAATGTCAACGCTTTGTTCATGAAACGAGGCAAATATTTCATAGAAATTGAAAATAGATGCAAACGTACTGCTGGAAGTTTTCAGTGGGCTTTCTGGCATGCTCCAAAGGTAGGGGTTCAGATGAAGATTGTTACTTGTAAGCCATTACACTATCAGAAACAAACTGAAACGCATTCGGAATTGATCGACTTCAATGTGAATACTGATGAATTAATGAACGTCATCCACGAAGCGATACACTCAATGAAACCAGACTGTAAATAAATTCAGTTTTGTCTTGTGAGAACAAAATGGAGCGAATCGAGTCTACGATAGAATTTCCTCGAGTCTCATACGAACAATTTCATCTGAAGAATCCTCTCAATAGTTCAGAAATTTACATCATTTATCCGTCAAAAGAACATTCATTCGAGCACAGTTACATACAGGCGACATTTTTCTAGTACTTATTTAAAAGTAATACTGACTTTTTGAATTATTTTTCTTAGAATCTTCTTTTCAATAAATAGAAAAGTCGATTGAAATTTCTTAGAAAAATTTTGTCTTTTAAAAGCAGCTGACATTTCCTGCATTCACTGATGAGCACAACGAAAGACTCCTTTTGAATTTTTAAGATTTCCACATTTTGGAGCACTCGGTAGTTTGTTGTGGGATCGTTGAAATAATTTGCACAAAACTTGAGACGTCGCGAAGAGCAACCTTCTTCTTGGATACGAACAACTGTTCTCCAATATACGTGGTAAAAAAATATAACAAGAAGAAAGTAACTTTCTCTTTTGATCGTCAAAGTCAGACTTAACCCGCGTAACTATTGAAGTCTCCCTTTGAAATAGACAATAATTCCAGGACGTTTTGTCTCACAGTTTAAGATTGTAAACTGCGAGACACAAAGAAATATTCTTTGTAATACTTTCTTGAAGACTGATAAGGTTCCTAAACAACAAAGTGACGACCCTCCAAAGTTTGTCATCCAGGAGTTCCAGACTGTACTTTATTAGTATATATGTTCGCTTGACTTGTTCAACTTATCAAGGTAAAGAACCGCTCAAGTCTTCTTCAAGCCAAACATACCTGAAGCCTTCTCGAAAGAGAATGTTTTCAAGAAAAATTAAAAAACAGGTTAAACCGTTTCAAAGATGTATTGAACCATCAGTCAGAACAGTGAAAAAAGTCTATTATTAGGATAGCAGTGACGCTAACGATAGACCTTTTCTCAAGTTAAGGAAACGTTAAAAGCAAGATGAAGTCATAGAAAGGTATCATTACGCTCCAGGGCTCATTTTGTAGCTGCAAACTGTTTTCGATAACTAGGGTAAATTTCCTGTCTTCAAACGCAACAGATACTTAACAACTCTAACGAAGGAACTATAAGGTAGATACCGACGTTGCCGAGAACGGAACGTCAAACTATTATTCTTCAAGAAGCTTCTAGAATTCCCAAGGATAAGCAGATCGAGAGAGGAAAAGTGTTCCTGAAACATATATTTACTTGACCAAGCGTTAATAAGACTCTGAGGACAAGTATTGAGATAACTTGATCTCTTACTCTCGCGGGAACAGTAGCTTCAACTTGAGAATAACTGAAATCACAATTCAATTTTGAAAAAAGAGATATAAAAGACCACTCAAATACTGTATTACTTCACTTCCTCCCAGTTTTGACTCTCCATATAGTCGATCAATAAATACAATAGGAACCTCACCGATTGCCAAATCCAACTTCTTTGCAAGAACGATGATTTCCATCTGGAAGACATAACCCTTCGATCTCGTTCGATGTATAAGCTGTTCAAAAGCTTGCCTCCGATATAAACGAAAGCTTCCAGTCAAGTCTGATACGCCTGGATTCAGTAGCAACTACATACAAACTCTAAGCAAATATATGTATATATCACAAAGACGGCCTTCGTACTTGTGCCAAAAGATTTGCTCCAACACTTGTCAACTTTCGTAGCCAGTTCCAACCGTAAACACCGCCTTCTCCGCGATATCTTGTTCCTGTCACAACGTCAAATCCACCTTCTCGTTGCTTCCGAATAAACTCAGGTATGTATTTGGGATGGTGAGATAGATCGGCATCCATTATGATAATAAAGTCTCCCTTCGCGAACTGAAGACCGTGCGTATAGGCCGAACCCAAACCAAGTTTTCCTGCACGTGGTGCCAAAACAACCTTATCGTCACCGAAAATTTGTTGGAGTTTCTTCGCAACCTATTTTTATACTTATCCGTTACAAATAACGAGTGAATAGCTCCTGTTCTTACTTCCAAAGTTCCGTCGGGACTATTGTCATCAACAACAACAACTTCATAACGTTCTCCCTATTCAACTTGAAATTCTACTCGATCCGTAAAAGTAAATACAACTGTACCATAGATTCAAAAGCTTCGTCAATAAAATAAATAATATATGGAAGATTTTCTCTTTCATTGTACGTCGGAAGAAGTATTGAATAGCAACAATCCTTTACCATACTCGCAAAGAATGGATATCTCTGCTTTATGATTAGAACGAATGGCAACTGATTTCCTTCGAACAAATAACGCAATTTCGAAAAACTCTCAAAAGCTGCAAACAAAAAGTGGATCTACTATCTATATTTATATGAATAAGATAAGCCAATACTCCACTGACGAGGAAATAGTTCTATGTCTGTGGTAGGTACGTTAAAATTGTTATTTAGTTTGGAAAATTTCATCATATTGTAGCTTTATCAACAGACAATTCAAACTTTCAAAACTAGGTATTCCTAACACTTTTCAAAATAACTGGTCAAGTCGCCATTGGACTTTCCATTTCTAGTATTAGTCTCTTCATAGTTCCTACTATACTATATGACTATAACATAAGGAATGGCTGTTGAAATTCGGATTCCAGGATAAGACAAAGGCAGTTCCAAGGCAGATCTCAAAAGTTCCTGCTGTATAAGCTTTCTACATAACAATTTCATACTATTTCAGAAATTCGACATCTTGATATGTAAAGAATCGTTAGTTCAATGATACGTGCACAAGGCTTTATAGTAACCAATTCATCTACACATAACAAAATATCGACAGTAGAAACTCAAGCTCTTCATATTACTCGAATAGTAAATTCAAGAAAATTTCCAAAAAATAAAACAAAAAATCTCTCCCTTTCACATGGAATGCAACTATCTACAACATATTCATAAGCTCAAAACTCACTCAAAAACAGAAGGGTGTTCTGAATGAAGATGATAAATATCGGCAGGGTTGGCGTCATATTTTACTCTTTCATAGCAATCTTTCCTTCAGGTCAGCCAAGAAACAATAAACATCAGAGAAACCTACCACAACATAAGAAATATGGGTTGGCATCTGCAAGTTGATGGTTGTGACAGACGACTACTGAACTTTTGATGCGACAAACTCCACACGTGCGAGGTTTCGGCGGCTTCAGAAATACTGTTTTACAAACACTTTGATACTCTTCACACAAATCTGCAAATAGATCCTGAAATATTAGTTTGTGCTCACAATCTCCCTAGAAAAATTTAACAAAAACGAGACAGCTCTTTAAGAAGCATAATACCAAGTGCAAAAGGGCATACGGAACACCAAACCGAATAGACAGATTTCCTAACTGTACGCCTTGAGCTTCGTTGATTACTATTTCTATCGCAGCAGTCTTTATACACCTCATAGAACCCAAAAAAAGACAGACCTCTCAAAAAATCCTTTCCATACTCTGTTTCCAAGTTTTCACGTCTAACAAAGTCCTCAAAATTTCTTATATATTCGTTGCTACCCCAACTTTCCAATCTAGTGTAGAAATTGTTTTCAAAACAAAATAAAAAGTTCCTCGAACAGTCCTTTCGAATGTATAAGTTCTTCTAAGAACAAGAGTCACAATTACCTTGAGATGATTCGTTGCAATAGTGGTATTGCAGCAAAACAATTCTCTATACAGATCCTCCAGAGTCGAGTTTAGGGAACAAAGAATCTCCTGCTGTAGTTGTAGCTTTTCATTAAAGATAGCAATGCGGCAATAAGGCTGGAATACTCCTATAAGTTCTCTACTGGGAGACGCTCTCGAACTGAAGCAATTCTCGGGCGGATGGTTCTCATATTCCATTTCAGCAAACGAAAAACTGTCTAAACTATCAAGTCCACTCTTTTCTGTCTTCGAACCCAACCAATAATCGGGGGAATGGTTCTCAATTTCCCTTTTAGTAAACGAGAAACTGTCTAAACTATCAAGTCCAGTCTTTTCTATCTTGCTTAATACTTCACAGTGGAGTGGAGGGATTGAGGTATTGGAAACCGAAGCTACAAACACAAAAGTCTTCAACTACCTTTCAGAGACAAAAAATACACGTACTTTGACAAAAACGTTCTGATTGACTCTCATTGTACTTATTTTTAATATCTTCCTTCATTAACTTCTTCACCAAATCGCTTATTTGAGAAGAAGCCTCAGTTACCATACCATCAAAGTCCTTCAGAACAATCTGCTGATTCTTCCAATCCATCACGAAAGATTTTCAAACGGAACAAGTAGAGTTGTTATGAAAGTCCCAAAGGTAGTTATTAGGACTTTTTTATTCGTAGAACGACTCGAGAGCTAACCAACTATGCAAGTAGCAAACAAATAATTGTAAAACACTGTCGAAATATTCTTTAAGAAGATCCTCGTTCCTGAGGAGGAAGAGGAGGTCTTCCGTCGGACGTAATTAAGATAGGAACTAAACTATTATATCTACCAAAAGCGCCACAGTTAAATGATAAGGACTTCGCACCTTGTAAATTCTCTTCAATTCCTGAGACTCCAGTTTCACTGCTAAGTGCCTTAGCACCACGCACTGCAGTACCACTGGGAGACTCACCGAAAGCATATAATGCCTTTGTTTTGGGAGTCATAGGGGTCCTTCGTGCCATCTGTCTTCGGCCTTCTGGTGACATGGGTGAGATAGTAACTTTGCCTATCTTCCTCGAAGGTGAAGTTCGAACACTTGGCGAAGGAGTATAAAACACAGTATCTGAACTGGATGGACTACACCCAGCTTTGGAATATAAGGATCTTACAGGTGTTGAAGGTCCACATTGATCTTTCTCATTTCTTCCAATACGGGATCTCATTCGTTCTTCGAATATTGCCTTCAAATACTCCAAGAGAAAATTTCGAAAATGTTTGATAAAGTCTCTGTTGTAAAACTCGATAATATCTCCATAATAATGCCCATCTAAATACACACGAGACAAATTTTCTTCAATATCAAATAAGTGATTTGCCTTCCTTTGAAAAATCTCCCTGTAAAAAGCTGCAATGTCGTTGAACTTCAGTTGTTCCTTCGTTATCTTTGAAACTGCATACAATGCACACATCACTATCACATCGACATGGCGATTGATAAGCAAATTAAAATGTCTGGTCAATGCGTAATTAACAGTAATAGAAGCAAGTTCTTCAAACACATCCGAAACTTCCATTCTCGAACAAAAGTCTCGCACTTTCTCGGTAGCGATTCTAACCAACTTGCGGAAAAAGACAAGTACGGAATAGGGAATAGACTCTGAAATTGCACCATCATACAAATCTAATGGAGCAAATGAAGAATTATCGGCGCTTGAAACGTGAAGTTGTGCTTCGGCGAGCGACTTCTCAAGATAATCAACCACAGAAGAATCTTGCCAGCAGATACACTCTACAGAAATTTCTTCTATTTTTACAAGAAATTTCTGGACACTACGTGGAATATCTTCGATAGCAGTAACGAAACTACCAATAGACTTGGTATATTCAAATGGACTGATGTCGACCCCCCGTAAAACGGATATAAATAAATACCGATCCTGACAACCATAGCAAGCTAAGCTAGCCACTATACTACAAGCAATTAAAGAACGATGCAAATATTCGTTTTCCAGTAAACTACCAAAGTTCTGTCTATGAAGACGTCTTTCCTCAGCCAAGAGTACTCTCTCTAAAACGTAAAAGTACAGTCCAAGAATTTCTTTTCTTCGTTCTTCTAAAATTTCCTTTCCGTACCAAGGATTCTTCGTAAAGAAAGAGAATACGATATCTGAAGCAGTGTTCATCACGTTGTTATACATGTTCGACCCACAAAATTCACAAAAACGTTTCAAACTAGTCGATGACTCAATATAATCTTCCTTTTGCTCAAAGGAAACCTCAGGACGCATTCGGGTAATATCCCGCAACCACATAGTTGAGGTCAAACTACAAGTAACTACCGAAATATCTAACTTGCTATTATCACCAAAATAATGTTTCGCCAACTTGGTCAACTCTTCTAATCTTGTGCAACTTGCAGAAGAACCCTCATTGAAACTGCCTGATGCCAGGGAGGCCAAGAAGTGCAATTCCCTTTCAGGTTGTAAGGAGTTTCCTTTACAAGAACTTCCAACAGAACAAAAAATCTGCAACTCATCGAATGAAACGGTTTCTAAGCCATCCAATCCAAGCTTTTCATAATCAACAACAAGTCTCTCCTTAAGTACATTCATAACCGACAGAGAATAAACCGGTAACATTGAAATGATTTCGCTTGGAACGAGTCTTCTTATTAAACGGATGAATTTCATAACATCTTCTTCAATAGACGATGCCATGTGACATATATCATCAACTTGTGCCTTTTCGAGTTCACAAGGAGAAACATCTCCATGACCCATTTTTTGACGCTTACTGGATCTTTCATTCTTGACCTTGTCTAAAACCAGAATGCAGAAAGTTGCAATGGAGAGATTATACAATGACGATGCTTCCATACTGCAGTCAATATATCGTTGCTGTTTCAAAAGATTCTTCGTATACAAAAGGAAAATCAAACTCAAGTCAAAGAGCTGGTTTGTATCATGCTCGATAAAATCCAAATCTGTATACTTTCGTGCAGCTGTTATTAACTTTGGAAAAATATCATATAATCTCCGTTGAATCAAAGTTTCTTGACTAAGTGTTCGATAAATTGTAGAGATAAGTTCCGCATAGTTGTCGAATCCCTTAAAAGAATTGGAGAGTTTCCTACAGACAGAGAGAAGTTGAAAGAGGTCCAAGTTGACTTGTTCCATTTGTTTAAAAGTCAACGGGTTGTTTTGTCGCCACGAAGCAAACAAAGCGAAACTCAGACTCCAACTTCTCAGGTTCTCGTTAAGACCTTTGTATGAACATAACTAGAAAACATCAAAACAAGTTTTTTAAGATTTTCTACCACTAACCTGCACCTCCGCATTAAAAGAATCTACCAGGCGGTAAGCTTCGTCCAGGATTGTGTCTTTCAATTCTAACGAGCTGCTAAGCAACGAAAGTTCATCCTTCAAAGACGTAGCAATCTCCTTGGGCGCTCTTTCCTCTATCATTTTATTTGTTAGGAGCTTTCAACTTTCACTTTCCCTTCATAAACCAAACTTATCAACGCAAGCCAAATAAAGTTTCCAACAAAGAACCGGACACAGCAAAATTTCCCGCCCAATGAGCTGTTTCACCCTAACGGGGATCGCAATTCGAATTGTAAAATATTTCAAAACGATGGATGTGACTTCTGCTTGTAACCTCTTAGACCAGGTTCTAGGGTAAGCTGGTTTTTCATAAGTAGTTGGACTTTTTATTCTTCTAGATCTTCTTCTGATTCGGTGTCAAACGCCTTGCGTCTTTTGGTCACAAATTTGAAGCAGCTCCATCCTTCCATTACACCTAAACTCGTGGAGGTCCTTTACATGTATCCTCATGAAACTACTCCGATAGTCTCTCAACTTACTTGTGGAACTGAGAAAGAAGTATGTCTTTTGATAGAGGCATTTTCTGACTTGCTATGTTCCGACAGAAATCTTCTTGTACCAATAGTTTCTGCCCTGGGAGAGTTGCCACTAGCACCCAAATTGCTGTTCGAAGTCCGCAAAACAGTAGTGAGAGCTCTTCACACCGTTGAAGAGCGTGATGTGCCAATAGTTGTGCGGACCTTGCTTCGCACTCTGATAGGGTCTCAAGTAAGTTTCTACCTTGGACACGTTACCAAAATAGTTATAATTCTCCTATGGCAAGGAAAAGAGGGATTTTGATTGGATTATTATAGAAATCAGAGACGCAATGAAGACTTTGGAAGCGGTTAATCTTGCCAAAATCTGGGAAGTTCTAGATGACTGCTTCAGAGTTTCTCCTGTTGTATGCATCAACATGTTGCATTCTTGGAAGCGAATAGCACTTGGGGCAAGTTTGGATGACTTCCGATTCACTGCTTTCGACTTTTGTTTTATCCTATGCTCAATGCAAAAATTACGTACAAAAGCCACAGCTTTAGAAGTTCTCACAGCCGTTTTCCAAAGACTTCCTAAAGTTTGCTATTCATCTGTACATGTGCTGATCAGATATTTTAAGCCTATTATCTCTCAACACTCGAATCCTTTCCGAATTTTTGCTACCTGTATTCTACGAATGAGGAATATCCGAACTATCGTTACAATATTTGTCACTATATTTAAGGAGATCAAAGATTTGAGAGCACAATTGATCTGTGATCTCAATTGTGCTATTAGACAATCTACTGATATTTCATACGCGGCTGCTCTATGTCTAGATGAAATGTCCAATTATGAGGAATTTGCAGACAGTTTGTGCAGTGCTTTAAATGTCATTGAAGATTTGGTTGCACATCCTCACTCTTTGGAACCCAAAGTTATTAGCGTTCTATGTCGATTTCTTACCCGACTACACAAGCATAGACCATCCAAGACAGATTCTATTTTTATTTTGCTTCGAAAACAAATTTTATTTGGAGACTTTGCTGAGAAACGAGCCGCGTTAGCGTTGGCATTCAACTTCATACCTTCTGTCAACTCTACAGAGTCGAATATTCTGGTTAATCTTCTCTGTAACGCCATTCCTCCTTGTATAGGTCACTCTGAGACAGGAGAATTCCTCAGGTTCCTGCCAAGTGCTATCGAAAAGCTACCTTTAAGCCTAGTTCAAAAGTTATATTCGTCCTATTTACGTTTCTTATTGCCAGCAGATTGTGTAGCCTTAGAGAACGGTGTATTACGCTACGATGTTACTAGAATAGTAAGAATGTATCCTGATAACTTGATGGATATTGGGAGAAGTATCATTGCGCTTCGCTGCATGCATACAAGACTAAATGATTCATCTAACAAACTAAGTGGCTGGTTATTAGTTGAGACAATGGTATCCATGTTAGTGATCGAACTTGCTAGTGACAAGAATTCTGCTCTGAAGCATATGGAAGTGCAAGAAAATGAATTACTGGAAGCTGCATCCTCTTGCGTTGTCATAATCAATGTTCTATCGAATGTGTTAGCAAAATACTCATTGACTTGTATGAAATTCGATGAAATGAACTCCAGTGCTTCTGACCAGGAGTCAGACTATCTCTTTTTGAGTAGAATGGAAGAACTAAAAACTATGTTTTGTGCAATGACAACAATTCTCAGTGAGTCACGTAGGAAATTTTCCAAAGACAGTAGTCTATTTCTCAAGGAGATACAGAAACTTGTAATGATGCCATGCATTTCAGTGTATATCCATTCCATCAGTATCTTACCAGTTTTTAGCATTGAATCGGTCGAAACAATGTCTGATGAAGAACTAGAAATTCTCATTGCAAAGATAAGTTTCTCCATATTCTTGTGGGAGAAACTCTGGGAAAATATAGATAGTCACGAAAAGTCAGTATCATCCTCATTTGGGGAGATCAACGAGCTGGAAGACTGTGCTTATCGGTCAGAGGACAGACCATATTTACCTGATTCTGTTTGTTTCAAATTATTTGAAAATATCGCCAACTGTCAGAGTATACTTCCTACTCTGCGAAAGCATATTTCAAACTCGCGGTCGTTAGTAGATCATTCATTTTGTTCTTTGCTTTCCTCTCTCTTTGAAAAAATCCAATACTGGTTGGCTATTTTACTTCAAATTCTCCGTTGTGTTGTTCGCGAAAGAACATCGACTGACGAAATATCTCTTTGCTGGGATTGCTTGGAAGGTTTTGCTAATCATCGACATTCTGTTTCATCTTTGACAGTAGAAGCTGCAATAGAACAACTAGGTTGTTTCGTAGAGCAGTTATTCCTCTCCACTGAGGAGGTTACGTTAGCATGTTTGTCAATAGATATATTGAGTACACTGTGTCGGTTCCCAAGAGTGGTAAGTTGCCGATTTTCATATCATGTAGTCTCTTCAACTTTGATAGAAGTTAAAGGTGCTTAAGCTTTATATAGACTCACTGAAGACTGTCTATCCTGTCAAAAATAAGCTACTGTCCTCTAAAGTCCTTCATAGGGTTCCCAACTGTATCGCTTCGTGCCTTTGGTATTCTCCATATAGTACAAAGTTCTTTCGCATCCGAAAATCGACTTCCTTTGTATCAGCAAAATATCAATTAATATCATGTGTTTCTGTCATGAGTCCACAATTTGCGCTTGCTTTCGCGTACGCATTAATCTATAGTTTGACTTCCCATGAGTTAGAAAACAAATTTCAGAGACTTGCCTCAATCAATTTTCAACATTCAAATAAGAATGTTTTCTGTATGGATGTCTCTATTGACGAAGTTGTGGAAGTGTTCATCTCCTATTTTTCCAGTATTCTACGATATTGGCTGATAGGAGTAACAAACTTTGGTAAGAGTTTCTTCCTATATTATTATTTGCCTCCAATTAGGACTGAATGATTGAAGAATTTCATATTCCATTTTATATAGTTCGAGAAACCGTATGCTGCCTTTATGATATGTTGCAATTACTAAAGTTTGAAGGCAAAACTTCTTTTACACCAACTTTTTTAAAAAGCTTTTTGAAGATAATCAGTACTGTTTTGTCAGTGTTAATGGCAGGAATAGATCGAATGACGAAGTTTCCAAATAAGTTTAAGAATCTCCAAGAATTTCCTTCAAGGAAGCAGCTTGAAGGATTGGTTGACGTATGCAAAAAATTGGCTGTTTTGGTTCGAAATTTTGCATTTGAATTTTTACAAATACAGAAGAATATGAAGTTTGCAGGATCCCTCCCACCGAAGAGAAGGAAAATTCGCGATAAATTTCACATTAATGAAAACGCTTTTTGCATCGAATCACATGCATCAATTGAGAATGTGTTACCCTCCGTAGTTTATCACACAGAAAGTGTAATCGACGCTGCATTGGACTGGTCACCAGTGGAAGACTTTGAACAGAGTTCACCAAGAACTTTCGATACAGATGATTGTGCTGTCTTCAAGAAATATGCTGAAGACTCAGTCAAACGTATACTATGTCAACGAGGACGAACTATATTAAGAGAAGAAGATGTTGACTTGAACTTTGTCATTGCAGGGGTATATACTGATAGTGAAAACAATGTTCATATCGGTAGCGAACAATCACAAGATTTAGCTGGTTCGGATGATTCCTCCGACTCTTCTGAGGACAGAAACTCACAATCTGATTCTGAATTCATTCTCATAGATGCAGATTTTCAGCCGCTGCAAGTTTAAAGTTTGCTGTATTTTGTACATGCATGTTTCTTTCTCTCTTGGTCCTTTTGAGGCCTTTTATTTAAAACTCAATATGACATTTTTGGACAATGGAATGATCAAGGAATATGCAGCCTATGATAATCGTTCCGTACCCTTCCAAGTTGGAGACCGGCACGTACTGAAAGCAATAGCTTCCAACCCTACTCAGTTTAGAGCAAATGTGTATTTCTTCGACGAGGAAACAGTGACTATCTATGATGGGTTTCCAAAATCACGCTTTCACCTACTTTTGCTGCCAAGACAGTACATTCCAGATGTTCGCTTTTTAACACCTTCTCATGTCAATTTATTACAACATATGTTTACAATAGGAACAGAAATATCTAATTTTCTAACTCAAAAATATTTGCCAGGCCAGCAAGAGCAAACTTTTATGTTGGGTTTTCATTCTGTTCCCAGCATGGACCAACTGCACATGCATATAATATCGACGGACTTTATCTCACCTTCTTTGAAAACCCGAAAACATTGGAACTCCTTTCATACTGATTTCTTTCTACCAATGTCATATGTCCTGGAAGAAGTTGGCGCTGGACGTAAGTTAATCACGGCGAATAGCAGAGAGCAATATTTGAATATGCTGAAACAGCCGTTATTCTGCCATCGTTGTAAGAAACACTTTCAGAATATGAAAGCTCTAAAGAGACATATATGTGAATGTCGTCATCTATATGTTGGCAGTCCAAAAACTGTTTCTCATGGGACTATAGACAAATACTTTATAAAGTGTGCTTCACCTTAAAGTTAAAATTAGTCATAATACAACATACAACACTATGGGCAATCAATGAGTCAGTTTCCATATATCATCAGGAAGCACGAACAGTTCGCTTGGCATCTGCAAGTTTCGGTCTGTATATATATTGGAAGCGCACCACTTTAAACAATGGACATCACCAATTCGCTGAATATCCGACACTTCTGTGTAACTTCCAAGTAAAGCAGTAATGGATAGTATATCGTTTACATGACCGACAAGAATTTCAAAGAACAAAGTTGCCATTTCTGTTCCAGCTTCACAATAACTTGCAGAGCGAGTGATAGAAAATCCTTGTTGACTTATGGCTCCGGCAATAGATGAAAGAAGACCGACGGTGTCTTTGGCTTTGATGAAAAGCCTCGTGGGAAGTAAACTATTGTTATTGAAATGACTACTAGACTCTGGCTTTGTGTGATGACGGTAGCTAGACAAATTTTTCCAGGAAAGATGAAAGAAGCTAGAAGAGTCGTTTTGGGAACTAACTGACAAACAATTCTTCCGATGCACCATCACTGTGTCAAAATCTACAAAGACTCCAACAATGTCGTCACCGACTACTGGTAGACAGCATCTTGAAACGAATATACTTGGCTTCCATTCGACCGTTTGGTCACGAGGATTGGTTGGGTTTACGTACTGGTCTTCTGTCTTTGGAGTGTCTGCTTCTGTCTTGTATTGCGACGAACTATTGGTTCCGACAGAAACTTCATGGCCATGCCTTGTTGATTGACTTCGAATACGGAGAAATCTCAAAACAAATCTCAACCAGTCTATCCGAAGCTCTTCTGTTGGATTTTCCAAAGATTTGGCAACAGAAATGTAAAATTCATCACAGCTTTTTAAGGACTCCAACCACTGGACAAGCGAACTGCAACTGTTCAAATTTCTTGTTCGCAAAGTTATTCGTTTCTTGAGTAAGTGCAACAATTTTTGGAGACCGTATAGTATTTCAGAAGAGGATGGAACTCTCAAGTTCATTTCACGACATATTTGTTCCAACTCATGTTTTCCCTTTTCAATAAGATCCGTTCTTTCCTTTTGACGGAGATATCGACGAATTTTTTGTCTGGCCGTTCTACTTCGAGCTACATGAATCCACTCTGGATTAGGACCGGTAGCAGAGTCTCCCTTGATGATCTTGACTACGTCTGCATTTTGAAGGACATGATCCAGACGAACAAATCTGCCATTAACTCTCGCTCCAATCATATTATGTCCTACATCTGAATGAATATGATAGGCTGCATCTATCGGTGTAGACCCCTTTGGCAAATCGAGGATGTATCCCTTTGGAGTGAAAACGAAGATACGATGGCCAAGTAAGTCTTTTCTAATTGCGTCGATTAAATCAATGCTTGAGTATGAAAACTCGTCACAATAATCTCTAAGTGACTTTAACCAAGCAATAGTCCTTCTTCGCCAATCTATACGAGTTTTTTCGCCTTCATTAGAATCCAAGAAAAAACGACAAGTAATTCCTAGTTCTGCTATTTCATGCATAGTCTGAGTTCTTATTTGTATCTCCAAAGGCAACGAACCATATTTAGAATCAAATAATATTACTGTATGCAAGGACTGATAACCATTAGGCTTTGGAAAGGCAATATAGTCTTTCATCTTGCCAGGAATGGGTTTCCACAAAGAATGAATACTTCCTAAGATATGATAACAAACATTTCTTTCATAAAGCGAAGCTGTACTAATTTTTGCAAAGTCTTCTTCTAGTTTTTCTGAACTCTTTAAGATTTCCAACCAATTCCATTGGGCTGTTGGATCTCTTTGTCTACAAACAGATTTGCGTTCCTCACGTTTCCACTGATCAACAACCTCTTGCTTAAGTTCAATCACTATCTTTACACTGGCCAAATCATATATGCCATCCAAGCTGGATCCCGACTGAATTTTCTTATGAATAGCATAGAGAGATTTCGTACTGCCTTCAATTGCAAACCTCTTAATCAAAGGTTTTAAAACTAGGTCTCGCTCCAAAAGTTGTTCAAAACAAATTCTAGCTTCATCTAAACAAAGATCTATTCTGTTATTTGATTTAAAAGTAGACAACTGAGAGGATACTTTGAGGAAATCCTTAGGAGAATAAAAACGAAATGAGATGTCCTCTAACTCAACTCGTATTCTACCTAAACCCAGTCGATGAGCCAATGGAGCAAATATTTCCAAAGTTTCACGAGCTATCTTTCTTTGTTTTTCCGGGACCATGAACTCAAGAGTTCGAATATTATGCAATCGATCGGCTAATTTTACAAGAATTACTCGGACATCTTCTGTCATCGCAACGAAAATATGCTTTAGATATTCACATTGCTTGTCATCCGCACTCGAAAGGCGAAAAGAATTGCAATGTATGTCTTGAGAAGAGCGTCTCGTCCAATCAAGATCTGAAAATGACCACTTGTGTATTTTGCTTTCCTCTTTCTCAAGAGAAGCCCCAATCGTTGAAGTAAGTTTAGAGAATTTTGTTTCTCCTTCCACAATACGACGAACATCCTTTCCAAACTTGGTTTCAATCGTTTCCAAAGTTACTGTACAAATGAGACAATGCTTCAAATATAAACTTATTTTGCCTACCTGATGTATCTTCTACAGTATCATGTAACAAACCTGATATAACAGTATCTCTATCAACTTTCAAATCTGCCAAGATGGCCGCTACAGCAATGGGGTGTATAATAAAAGGTTCTCCCGACTTTCTGAATTGGCCTTTATGTGCCACATAAGCCATTTCGAGTGCTGCTAAAATGCTTTTTCTATCTGAAGGACTCAAGTAATCAAGTTTCGGAGACAGATCATTAAAGTAATAGGTTAGCACTTCTGAGGATTCTTCTGTTGAATCATAAGGGTTGCTTGGTTCATAAAGGTTAGAGTTCAATTTCTGAGAGGGTGAATATAAAAAATTATTTCGTTTACAGCTAATATCACGAGAAGGACTGTGGTACTTTATCTCCTCATCAAAAAAGTTGTCTCCTCCTCTTGTGTATGATTCATCTGACTGCTCCCCAGTCTGTTCGGTGGAATAGACAATACTTTCAACGGTATTGCTTACTTTCCTCGACTGATTGGATGGTACGTGAGCAATACAACTGTCAGTCAGTTCCCAACTAGCGTTCTTCCTTCTTGTTTTCAAAACGTCTACAAAGCATCTCCTGTTTCGCTGATACGTAACTTTTTTCATACAGAAGAAACAATTCCAAATACTAATTCTCAAAAGAGAATCCTCCTTCCACCCATTCAATCTATCAGTTCTTACTTTGTTTTTACAAGGTTCCTTGTTGCACAATGTGGAGGGAGCACTCCTCCACCATACATTTCCCAGCCCGTGTATAAGTAGTTTTGAATAAAAGGAGCGGTATGCCCTACTTTTATACCCCTTCAAAGATCTCAAGTCTGTATCAGTTGCAAATACCGCAACTAAATAGCTCATGCACATTAGGTCCGAAGGAACCACACACTACTGAAACATGCAGATGGCAAACAATCCCCCAATGTGTCGAGCAGGAAAACAAATGTACTGTAACAATATATATGGCTTTTTATCAGTTCTCCAAAACAGTTTCTGTTACACCATTCGCAATACAACTTCATCTTTTTACTTGAGATACTCCCTTTGTATGCCAATAAAGATGAAGTTTTACAAGAAATGATTCGGAAGTTTGATTATTTTCTTTCGAGTACTTTCAAGTTACAACAATCAGAGATACTATTGTGAGAATGTGTCCTTTAGTGAACTATTTTAAAGGAGAGTTGCGACAAAGAGATTGAAGCATACTACTAGATATAGAAACCTGTAATATTTTCCTTATTGTATATGACACAAAGTTTCAAAGTCAACACTTGAAGACTTGAGAATTGTCTGGAAAACTCATCTTTTCTTACAGGCCATTGTTAGACTGTTTGGTTGACATTGTTTTCAATGGGAGCTTGGCACTGTGCTTGTAGTTTGCGACAAGCCCTATATGTAGGTCAAAGTTTTCTTTTTTGTTGCATTCTTTAAAGTAGTTGCAGATTGTTGGTTCTTTATTGTTGGCATTTATTTTGTACTTTGCTTTGAGAATTTTGTATGGATTGTCAACTTTCCCCGAACGTTCTGACGCACTTGCTGACTTGGAGAAAGATTTGGCCAAGGCGAAGAAGTTTTTGCGTTCGAAAGGTGTACTGGTTTAAGCTCTATGAGAACGTGGTTATTGGAAATTATGATAAGGAATCATTGATAGCTATACAAAATAGTCAAACACTGTTTCTTAGAGAGGAACTTTGAAAGGTCATTCCGATGCGTAGTTTGAATCGAAAGCACTTGTGTTTTCAATGAGAATCAGAGAATCTAAGAGCTTGAATAGTATTGGAGTGGAGAAGTTTAAAGTCTATAAACACAACACTTTCTGTTGAGTTGTGAACAGCTGTAAGGCTGTCTTTAGACCATCCATAAATCTGTCTTCTACCTTTGCTTTCGAAATATATGATGATTGGGTCGCAGGTCATATATTGACAAGAGACGACCAATTTTCCATATGCTTCAAACGCACAAGTTTTATAGATAGCCTTTTCAGAAGTCAGTCGTCGACTAATAATCCTCTTAGTTGTCCTTGTACCAATCCTGTTCAATTCTAGTTTCTCTATTGAGAATCCTCTCAATTTTCCAAGTGTTTGACTGGCAAGATGTGATTTCTGTTCCGATCGAAAGTACAATAAAACTGCTTCAGAAGAGTTGATACAAAGCAAGCAGAATGACTACGTCCTTATCCGAGATTTGTTTCTGAAGTTGAAATGTAAGACAACTTTCTCTCTAAAGTTCTCATTCTCTTATGGTTTGCTTTTGAAACAATTCCTTCTGTACGAACTGAAGCCCTATAATGATTTGAATCATACTTGCAATCCGCACAATTTTGGTGTTTCTGTCGAATTCAACGTTTTACATTTTATGTTGGTGACGAACCATGCAGCTTCAAAGGTTAAGGAGTTCATAGCTAGGCAGAGAGGTCTAGAAGTTGGAGAAAAGAGTGAACATAGACACAGTATCGTATATGACCCTCGTTCGGGAAGTTTGCAGAGAAATGGTGGAAGTGGTATTCAAAGTCGAAGAGGTCTCGGGTCCAGTTCAAAAAGCACCTCAGCGTCCTCGAGTTCCTTCGACATAAAGTGAGTACTGTAATTGAATAACAATGCTGCATACTGACAAGGTTTACCTAGATTGCAGGTTGCTTTGAGTAAAGGAATTCAGAATAGCCGTCGAGATTCGAATTCAAAGAGCAGTATATTTTCCAAAGAGGACCAAGTCACTTCTGACGAAGAGAGCAAGACAAAATACCAAAAGACACGGTTCGTTTGTCACAGTTTATGTCAACAAAATGAAACTAACCTGTACAGCAGACGCTACAAAAAGGGGTTTCAAGAGAAAATTATGAAAGTTGTGCCTAGAAGGGCTTCGATACGAGTAGATCACAAAAATAATGATTCGTTCATTACCAATGAACTTCTCAACCAAGACATACAAGAAGTTCAACGTGAAGAAGGTACAAAGGATGTAGAACTGAAGAACCCTCCATTATCCGGTCAGCAAAATGAAGGAAAAGATATTCCAAGCCAACTTCAAAATAAGCCACTGTGGTGCAAAAAAACTCGTCAAAAGAAGTTGCATAAGGGTAGAAAGCATCCGGCATATGCTCAAAGCGAAAAACTTGAACGTAGCCTTGAACCGACATAGGGCGAAAGTATTCAGAAAGTTCCAGCACAAGTTTCAGTTCTGTAAGTTGCTCGCAACTCGCTCCTGTTTCCTAGCAAGGTATCGTTCTCTCGCTTTTCTCACACTGTCGTCATCTTTTCGTTCGCTTGTTACATTATGATTAACTTGAGAATTCTCCCTTGAAACTGTGCTTCGCTTATTAGTTTCTGTGAGAACAGCTTTCTTCACCAAAGGAATAAACAAACCACCAGGTCGCTTCTCTGGCTCTCCAAACAGAGCCTTCTTTCGTTGTTGCTCAGTTTGTTCATCTTCTTCGTACTTATTCGTGTGTTGTCCAGACCTTTCCGCTTCTGTGTGTTCAACCATGTCTTCCTGTGACACTCTCACTTCATTCGTCAAAGACTCTGTTTCTGTTGAGCCCAAAGCCACGTTTCTTGTAAATAGGCTGGAGTAAAATTTTGACATAGCTTGAACTGTTCCATCTTGAGTAGCTTCTGATGCTTCTTGCTTCTGTTTCTGTTGCTCCCACTCTTTCAATCTTCTCATTTTCTCCTTGTACGCACGAGTAATAAACCTTTCCTTATCCCTAAATTCACCTTCTTTTTCCTAGCTGTGTCATGAGAAAGTCACAAACAAAAAGTCTCAAAATATACTTACTTCCTTTTCTCGTTCTTTGAAACTAAGTCTTTCTTCAAGTAGTTCTTGTTCCATCTTTCTTTCCTCTGCCTTAGCCTTGAGAGACGCAAGATATCGACTTTTTCTCTCCTTTCCTTTCTGAAAGCTATCCAACGAAAACCTAACGGGATGAAAAGAATCAACAAGACGACTATTTCAGTAATAAACTACCTTTCATTATTTCGAAGTTGTTCGTAAACTTCATCATATGCAAACGCATTTGGGTCAACAGAAGACTCTAGAGTAGTTTGCGCCAAGTACCCCTTACTAGTTGCCCACTTCATTCTGAGTTCCTGGGATTCCTCTTCAAAATCATCTCCTTTGTCTTCAGCTTCAAAGGCTTTGTCTTTTGTTATATTTGTCTGACTCGAAGAACGTTTTCTTGGAAGCCTAAACGATAGCGTACTCATCACTACTGTCGAACATTCCCATTTGGCAATATTTATATTTTCAATTGCTCAGCAAAATAATTATCCACTTGTAATCATCTCTTAAAAGACTAAGAAAGCAAGCGCTAATATCAAACAGATGAAATAAAGTTCAATAGGCATCTAAAAAAGAAACTCCACCATCATCTGCAGTTTCATCAGCGCCTAGCCATTCCTCGAATTTCTAAAACAAGATTAATACAATATCCAGAAAATGAAATAATTCATAGCTACCTTTATACGTTCCTTCCTTTCTTGTTCCGTCTCCTTGTAGCGATAATCCGTCTTTCCATCATAAAATTCGGCTTCTAGCTGGCGTCCACCGTACCAACGACCAGACATAAGCTCAATACAACTAAAATAATATTAGAAAAACAAATACAATTCAAGAAACTTACGACTCCGCTGCAGCAGGAGAACGAAAACGTACTGCAACGACACCCTCAGGATTTCTCTCAAACACAGTTAACTGACAAAAATTTTCTTGAGAATCTTTGTCATAAAATGGACTCCAACAGTACCTTTTCTATTTCTCCAAGCTTTGTACATTCCTCTAAAATATCTTCACGAATGTCCTTTAGATATATAAGCAACAGGTTTATAAGAGAAAACTTGAAACTTCCTACATTATAATAATTCTGATCGGATATGGCTTCTTTCGGATCAAAAACATTCTTTAAAATAACAATTCGCAAGCCACGGCCATCATCTACTCCATCATTCCAACTAGTCTTCTGCTCTATTAACTGTCTCGTTGAAAATAGGGGTTTTCCCGTATTCTAAAAACGACGTTACATTACATAGAATTGCGGAAAATTATGGCGTAGTACTTACTGGAAACTTCCTTGGAATGAAATCATCACCTTTCAACTCAAAACGAGCCGGTTCAAGACAAATTCGAGTTCCAGTACCAAAACGAAACTCAGTTTGATCAAGAACTTTGAAAGCGTTTTCGACCGAGGGTTGCAATGCATATGTAACGACTCCATCGCCCTTCAGGTTACCACTCTCATCCTTGTACAACTTGACCTTTGCCTTTCCAGAATATGGATCCACTTTCAAAATGCCACACTTGGAGAAGAATTCAACAACCTCTTCTTCAGTCGCGTCTGATGGAATCCCAGTGAAATATATGCTAGTATTGTTTTTGGCAACCTCCTCATTCCAACGTTCTCTCTTCTACAAAACCTTTGAACAACTGAAACAAGCCAAATAAAAAGGTAAAGATACCTTTTTCTTCTGTTCTATACGCTTCAACCTCTTTTTCTCTTTCTTTTTCAAATCGTCTAAGGTCAACTTCTTCTTTGAAGGTGCAACGATATCTTCCGACTTTGGTTCACCAAAGTTGCTGTGCATGACATCTTCAAAAGCCACCTTACTGACCAGGCTACTCTCATTTGCTTTCAAAATATCATCCTCTCTATTTGCAATAATGTTCATCAACTCGCTCAGTTCTGGTTCTTCTGACACTATTGTCCACTTATTATGTGCTTCTAAAAAGATCCTTGTCAATCCGTCAATTTCTCCACCCTCAACCAGGTCTCGCAGGTCTTTAAAAGAAACTGGTCCAATGGTTTCTCCTTCAAGGTTTTGATACCAAAACTGTTCCTTTTCCATAAGCCAACGAATGGTGAATCAGGTTGAAATTCTTATCGAGGAAATTTTACGCAATTCCAGGAGTTGATAATCTGCAAAGAATAAAGGATTCAGGCTTCTTGAAAAAGAGTCTGATAGTTTATCTAGAACACCACTGAACCAACCAGTAGTAAGAATGAATATAAAACTCTTGTACATAGAGAGATATTTTCGGTATCAAGCTCTGTGATAGAAGTAGACGACAGAACGTCACATTAACTAGTTGTTAGTTCCTACTTGTGTTGAGAAGAAATTTGACAAACTCTGATAAAATCATTATATCGTTTCTCACATTCTGTTAAAATGGATATAAACTTTTGCTTCTGTGAATGGCTTCATTCCATTGCTATGTGCGATAATGACTTGCAGTTACTTTGAAAGCCTTTATCGAAAAGATCTATTCTGCAGTTACTGTGCAGTTGACATATATAAGTTTTTTTATTTCTTGAAAGAAAAAGCTTTGTATCCTTCTTTATTTCCAGTTCAGGAAAAATATTCACTTTCACCATCAGCCCAAATACTTACAGTGATATTTTCTTCAACTTCACTATTACGCTTTCAACAAGCGAACAAAAGTGACAACCAACTTGTGCTTTAACTTTCCATTGTTTTGTCAACAAGTTGCTCTCTACAGACTTACAATATCAAGAGGATGCTTTGTTGTGTTTTTGTGAGTTTTCAACTTGCTGTGTTTTGGGAAATATTCCCTTATTTGCAGATACTCGTTTTGATGATAACGGCGACCTTTGTAAGGACTTTCTGGTTTCACTACTCCTTTCAACCAGCTTTAAATATATTCAAGGAAAGTATCTCAAACTTACTTTTCTTCAAGAAAAGATGCAATTTTCTTAAGCGACTCAGCCTTTTTATCGGACTTCTCTAGACCAAACTGTCCAAAACGATAAAATTCACTACACTGTATCAGCAAGGATAGGACACTAATTGAAAGCCTTTCCTTACCTAAGTTTCTTAAGTGCTTCTGCATGACCCATTTCCGCTGCCTGATTTAACAACTCTATACCAACTTTTGTGTTCACATGTGTTCCCAAACCTAATTATCCGTTCTGTTCTGATCCAATTTTGAGTATGCTGAAACTAGACAATACCATGAAGGTACATAAGAGCAGCCATATAGTAGCCTTGAGGCAATCCCTTCCAAATATATGAATATCAGAAAACATGAAACTGCGCAAACTCACTGAAGCACCACTTTTCTCAAAGAACATCAAGGCTTGTTGATAATTTTCTGAGCCATTGATTGAAGCACTAGAACCAGCTTTGTAGTAAAGGTCTGCCAAAAAATAACAGGCACCCGCGTGACTTTGTTCCGCAGCTACCAGTAGATATCTACTTACAATTGTATTTAAGCAAATACTATTTAAAAAAAGTTCTTACTTTAATAACTTTTCCATATCGACTGAACCAGGATCTAACTCCTCCTTCTCTAGCAAAATCTTTGACAACAGATAACACGCTTCACTATGGTTCTGTTCAGCAGCACTTTCAAGATATCTAAACGTTTTCAAACTGACATCAGTCTCACCAACACGCACAAGTTACCTCTTACCTGAGTGCCGAAGCTTCATCAGGTTCGATAGGTTCTATTCCCGAAGCATATAGCTCACCCAGAAGATATTTCGCTTCGACACTTCCTTCTTCGGCAGCGGCTGTCAAATACTTGGAAGCTTTCATTCCATCGGGACTAATCTGAAAATATATTATCTTGATATGATACCATAAGTGACAAATAGAGTATACAAACCGACGAAAGTTTACCAAAATATCCATGGAAATAAAGGTTACCCAAAAATAGAAAAGACGAAACGATACCCTTTTCAGCTGCCTTTAGAAAGGCTTCCTTCGCTTTCTCAGGGTGTTGCATCTTTAACCAGGCATTGCCTAGTGCAACGAGAGAATCAAGATTTCCATTTCCTACACTCTTCTCGTAATATCTTATAGCTACCAGTCCAAAAGGTGACAAATTGAACCTTGTTTCTAGCAACAAAAACTACCTTTCTCTAAAATTTCCTCGCTATCAGACCTCTTGATGTTCAAAGCAACATCCTTGCTGTTAGAGTGCCCAGAAACCTGATGAACAGCAGCTGCAGACAGCTTTTCTTCATAAAACTTGAGAAGTCTTCAGCACATATAATAAGCAAAAGACAACGAAGTACCTGTTCCAAGATGTCTCCACATAAAAAAGAAGCGTATGCATCTCCAGCCTCAGCAAGAGGCTCCAGAATTTCTAGAGCTTTCCTTTCATCCTGTTCAGTTCCTATACCACATCGAAAAAGGCAACCCAGCAATAGCTAAGTCATTGTCAATTTTCAGGTAAAAGTTGGGAAGCCAACAACCTTTCCCTTTGAGCTACTCATCTCAGCTGACTTGCAAGCAAGAACAAAGGCATTTTGCTTCTGTTCCATAGTTAGGTTGTCGAGGTCTGATAGGAGTTGTTCAACTTCGTCTCCAGGGTCGAGTGTATTATTCTTTGTGTATGTAGAGAAGTAAACTCTACGAGTCATCCCAAGGTTGTACTCTTTGCGACACAATATACTGAAACTAAGGTAGGGACGAATATGCACAGGAGAACTACGTCTTGTAAGTGGCAAGCGCCCAACTCTGTGCAATACTTTCAGCAACTTGCTCATTTCTCAACAATTCTTGAGAGAAACCGATTCACAACTGAAAGATTTTCTCTGATATTCCGATCATCTTCTATCTCACGTATCAAGTGGAGATGATGATTCAACCTAATAATTTACAACGATCTTTAAACCGATAGATCTTCACAAAGTTTGGACTGCTAAAAGTACTGGAGCCTTAAAGTCTAAAATTTTCAACTAAATTCATACAGTGAAGGGAAAATGGACATTGCAGCAGTCCAACTTCCAGTCCAAACTTGAGGCTATTTCATAATATCGCCAATTAGTATCTTCTTTCAATGGGAGAGATGGAACAAAACATGAATAATACTAACGAAGCATTTAGCGTCCTTATTGAGATGAAATTCATGATAGGATCAATTGCTTTGACTAATTTGATTACACTAAATAGCCAGACGGGTTTCTCAAGGTTTGTGGGGATATGGCGTCATTTACCGTCCGTGGAGTCATAGAACAAGAACTCGGTCAAATAGTGGAAGCCACTTCGCAGAAGATTGTAACAGAACTTGAGCTTCTGAAATTGATTGAGGTGGTAGAGGCAAACGTCATTGGATTTGCTAGAAAGACGGATAGGGCAAAGCGCTTACTGGTTGAGAAAATGCTGTGTTCACTAGGTTACAAGATTGGAACGAGGATAGATGCAGACCAACGTTTTAAGGGAGAAAGCACTAATGGATTCTGTCCTCATTTCGCACATCCATATAAAGGAAGACAAGTGGATATGCCTTGCGAAACCTTGGAAAGCAGCGGAGAGCTTTCAAAGAGGAGACGATATACAGAGAAGAACAAGTTAAATCCGAATACTTTCACTAAAAGTCTTTTGATTGAGTATCCTAAGAAAAAGTTTGCGGATTTCGGTGGCATAGAGCTGCTAGAAGGTGTTCTCAGGGAACTCATCGAGTGGCCTCTCCGGCAACCAGAGCTTTATCGTCGTTTAGGGGTTGACCCTCCAAAAGGTGTACTGATTCACGGACCTTCAGGCTGCGGAAAGACACTTTTGGCACAAGTACTGGCAGGTGAATATGGAGTACCACTTATTCGAGTTTCCGCTCCAGAGGTTAGAACGTACTTGAACTTTTTTGACTTTTTGGATAACACTCCGTTAGATAATTGGTGGTCTCTCTGGAGAATCTGAAGAGAGACTTCGCCTTTTGTTCGAAGAATCGAAACAACTAGCGCCCTGTATTCTCTTTATTGATGAGGTCGACGCGATATCTTCTAAGCGTGAAAGCGCCAGTAAAGACATGGAAAGAAGAATTGTGGCACAATTTTTGTCTTGTATGGATACTTTAAGTCATACAGAGTTCTCTATATCTCCAGTTATTATTTTGGGAGCGACTAGTAGACCTGATACGTTAGACCCATCTTTGAGGAGAGCTGGTAGATTTGATCGAGAGCTTGAGTTAGGTGCACCAAATGAAAGAGGAAGAGACCAAATTTTAAGGTCTCTTTGTAGAAATCTTTGTGTAGATTCACAACTGGACTATTCGTACATTTCGAAGAGAACTGCTGGTTATGTTGGCGCAGACCTCGCTTCGTTGATAACAACTGCTGCCACAGCAGCTGTAGCTAGATTCCAGAGGGAATCAGTGGTGAATTATGATTACCCAATGACAGATAGTTTCATTCCAATACCTGACTCCAAACTTGAAACTATTTTAATCAAGTTAGAGGACTTCGAGATTGCGTTAGGAAAGACCCAGCCTAGTGCTCTAAGAGAAGGGTTCACAACTGTTCCTGATACGAGTTGGAGTGATATTGGTTCTTTGGATAATATCCGTGAAGAACTGGAAATGTCTGTTTTAGAACCTATTCATCATCCGGAGAGGTTTGAAGCGTTAGGTTTGAGCCGACCTGCTGGAGTATTGCTTTATGGACCTCCTGGTTGCGGCAAGACTTTATTGGCAAAAGCTATAGCTCGTGAGAGTGGTGCGAACTTTATATCAATCAAAGGACCGGAGCTTCTCAATAAATATGTTGGAGAAAGCGAAAGAGCAGTTCGACGAGTATTTCAACGAGGTAGAGCCTCAGCTCCCTGTATTATCTTTTTTGACGAGCTGGATGCTTTGGCTCCGAGACGTGGAGGCTTTGCCTCTTCTACGGACTCAGAAAGTTTTGGTAGTTCGTCTGGTGCTTCAGAAAGAGTTGTTAATCAACTGCTGACAGAACTTGATGGCGTGGAGGCAAGAAGCCAGGTTTTCGTTATTGCTGCTACTAATCGTCCTGACATGATTGACCCTGCTATGTTGAGGCCTGGACGTTTAGATAAATTGTTATTTGTTCCACTACCTGACAAACACGGTCGCAAAGCTATTTTAGAAACACTTACGCGTAAAATGCCTCTAGCCGCGGACGTTTCCCTCGAAAACATTGCGTTTCATGTTCAAACAGAAGGTTTTAGTGGAGCGGATTTGTCAGCTCTTGTGCGAGAAGCAGCTACAGAGTCTTTGCGTAGCACTGGTATTGATGAGAAGTTCTTGCAAGTGAAGGCTGAGCATTTTGAGAAGGCTTTGAAGAAAGTGCGACCTTCTGTTTCGTCGCGTGACGCAGCCATGTATCATCAGATGAACGGATCATTTTGTTGAAGTAGTTGGTGCAAGTTTCAAGGGAGTGTTTTCAAACTGTTATTATAGGAGTGTACGTACTGCCTTTCCTATAAGATAGCGTTAGGAACTTGTAAGTGTTTCGAAGCGACGATTCAGTCTCGAATAGTATGCAAAGTCTTGATTTTTGTAGTCGCCTAGTAACCAAGTTCAAAGATGTCCCGAATGGTTTGTTTGTTTAGTTGTGTGGTTGTGAAGATCAGCAACAAGCGGTTTGTTTAAAAGTAGGGAGCGTGTGTATATTTGTGACGTGTCCCTCAAGGAAGAATTTTGTTGTTTATTAGCTTCATTAGTTTTTGGGTGTCATAGATTTGTCTCGCTTGACGCAGTTCCATTGTTTATTGTGAAGGTTATTACTGATTATTATTTAAATGGAAAATGAACAAAGCCTATTCATAACATTTTTGGTATGGACGAAAGAATTAAAACCAGCTTTCACTTGTTACAATTTTTTTGGACTGCTCCAAAGCTTGGTTGTAACTCTTCTGTACTTTGGCAGCTTTAGCTTTATATTGACTGTTTTTCGTGGTGGAGGTTTGTTGGCGAAGATCTTTATATTAGGTCCCGCATTTACAGTTGTGTTTATCATTTTCAGCCAAACTGCAACCCTTATTCTCCTCATTTTGACTAGAGATAAAAATAGAGGAGATCTTATCCGTCTCGTGAAGCGACATATTCTGACAGTGCTGAAAGCATCTCCTGCAACACTGTTTCTTACTTGTTGTTCCCTGTCTGTAGTATGTATCCTCACCATGTTAATAGCCTTTTTATTAGTGGTTTTTCCTTCCTGGTTCTTCCTGATAGTTTGCTGTTACTCAGTATGCTTGCTATTTTTTCAGTGTATCTATTGTTTGTCCTTCGCTGCGATATGTGATGGAAATGGCTTAACAGAAGCAGTATTCTCTTCTATTGAAATTGCAATGAAGAGTCCCCTTAAGATAACATTTCAATTTTTTACAATATTTTCAATTGGTATTGTTTTGTTCTCATCGGTCTTTTTATGTGCAGTGTTGTATTTCGGCATATATTTTGGATGGACATTCAGAAATTACATCGACTCTGTTCTATATTTCAATGAGCCGTCAATGTTTGGTAGGCCCAGTAGAACTTCAGTGTCTTTTTCCCATTTCAAATATAAGACAAGTCCTGTGAATGCAATAACTTTTGATAGTTTTGATTGGGGAATGCTGTTTCCTGTTGGGTTGATAGCTGTAATACTTTTTAACTGGATTTCCTTCCTATTGCAGAATGCAGTTTATATAATTTACTCTAGAGAAAAACTTTTGAATGAGAAACAGAATTATTAAGTCTTTTTGAATACTGTTTGTGAAAGTCGTTTGTGAAAAATTTCAGCTGCGATTTGGCTCGTCATGTCGAAAAATTGAAATTTAAATTGGTCTGGTGGGAATTAGCCGTAAGCCTTTTGAAATTTGCAAGTGGCACTACCGAACTGGAGCCAAGAGCAAGGAATTTTCTTATGCAGCCAGGAAAGCAGTCCAGCGTAAAGCATGAATACTTCAAGTTTACTGGCGACCTAAACGTTGAAGACAAGAGTTACGAGAGGCAAGAAGACAAGGAGAACGCTGTGCAAGGAGGAACCATATTTGAACAGAATAAAGATAGTACGTTAACGCTTGGAAGATTTTAAATTTTCTAAGAACTAAAGATACTCAACTAGACTCTTGTCTTTCTTGTTTGGAACCACGAAGGGGATCTAATCCCTCGTGTTCCGCAACAGCGTCTATGAGAAAGGAGTTCGAAGTGGACAAGGAAAGTTCTCAAGTGAATCAAGACAGAGAAAAGTCGAGAGATCTTAAAGTCGATATAATGAAGATAGGAGAAAATCTTCAAGAATTATCTCTTATTCATAAAGGTATTGAAAGGCTTACGAAACGTAAAATTGTTAATGTAGCTTCGTTTAGAATATGCAACTAAAACGGAGGAAAGAAAGCAAATGCATCCCAGTAGATTCAAAGAATCAGAGGATAATAGCAAACAAAGAAAGTTGGAGAATACGGATGAACTTTTGGAAAACAGATTTAAGCAGGTTCCCAACAGCAATGCTGTTGTGGATAAGCAACAGAAGATTCGAAATTGCTCTCAAAATAACATTTCTAACAAGACCTGGTCATTGAATGATTTCGACATAGGGAAGCCCTTAGGCAGAGGCAAGTTTGGAAATGTTTACTTAGCAAGAGAAAAGAGAACAGAATTTGTTGTTGCTCTTAAAGTTTTGTTCAAAAACCAATTAGCTGCTGCCGGAGTAGAATATCAACTTCGAAGGGAAATTGAAATTCAAAGTCATCTTCGACATCCAAATATTTTGCGACTTTTTGGGTATTTTTATGACAAAAGTCGAGTATATCTTATTCTCGAATATGCACCTGGTGGCGAACTTTATAAGCTTCTTCAAAAATCTGGTAGATTCTCTGAAGAACAGACTGCTCAATACATTTGTTCGCTTGCGCATGCTCTCTGCTACTGCCATCATAAGCATGTGATTCATCGCGACATCAAACCGGAAAACTTACTAATAGGTGCGAAGAACGAACTAAAAATTGCTGATTTTGGCTGGTCTGTATATGCTCCAGATTCTCGTCGGCAAACACTTTGTGGTACTTTGGATTATCTTGCTCCAGAAATGATTGAAGGTCAGCAACATGACGAGGCTGTCGACATTTGGGGACTAGGGGTTCTCATGTATGAGTTTCTAGTCGGTCGACCTCCTTTTGAAGCCTCCGGCCAGCACGAAACGTATAGTCGAATAACCAAGGTCGAACTCAATATTCCTGAACATATCAGTGAGAAAGCCAGAGATCTTCTTCAGCAATTACTTGTGAAGGACCCTCGAACAAGGATTCCTTTCCATCGAGTTCTCGAGCATCCTTGGATTCGCGAACATGTTCATAAAATACCACAAATACCAGAGAATTGGATAAAGAAAGAAAACAATTCAACATCAAAAGAATTTCAACAAAACGACTAACCAGAGTTTGTTTATTTGAGAAACTCCACAAGCTTATTTGAAATCATGCTGGCTTTGACTGGCAAATTGTTACTTCTTAAAACGGAAGAACTAGACAGTTCCATTGCGCGTGCCAACTCTAAAAGAGACTCATTGTAGATGCAAAGAGCCGCAATCGAAAGAAGTATATGGATCCTTTGCTGATTCCCATAGTTATCACATGTATCTCTTGTAATAAATGAAAAAAAATTATGACCCAACTGGAACAGAATCTCCTCTGATAACTCGATTCTTGAGAAATACAACCATCGACAGAAGTTGCTGAAAGCAGCACATCCTGTTTCGACTACAGATGGTTTTGGGTGAACAAAACTATGACACAGCGATTTGACAACAACTTCTTGATGGGAAGCCTGTGTAAAAAATTCAGTAATAATGTCATCGTAACGAAATATATTGGCCAACAAACGAAGACTCATTAACGTTGTCGACCACGGGCTTGTACTAGAACAATGCTTTTGTAGAATGTCTGAAAGGTAGTTTTGTGATATCTCGTTTGCAAGGCTTCTGTCTCGTAAGATATCAAATCGAAGTTTATCCAGTAGTGGAAACAAAGTTGAGGAATCACCTTTCAAGGAGAGCTCTAATAATCCTTGTCTCGATAGATTTTTGGCCACAGGGTTTAACTCGTAGAGCTTACCGACCACTTTTTCCTCATCAAAATGTTCGAACAAATACGGGCACCTATATTCGCTAGATAGACAATCTTCAAGGCTCTTATTATCAGAGATAGACTCAGTATGATTAGGTCTTCCAATTTCAGGTGTGTGTTGAAAGTTGATTGAACTACTTGAATCCTTAGAAGTGAGGATAGAAGAACTTCCAAAGTTTTGACGAAATTGTTGCTGAAGATTTGCAATAACTGGTCGTAACAGTTGTCCCAAGGGCGTCCCAAGAGCTATTGAAGGAAGGTGCAAAATATCTTCAGGAATATTCTTATTTAAAAGAAATAATGCGCATTCGCTGGTGAAATTGTTGCAGTTATTTTCCAACAAGTCATAGCTTTCAAACGAGTATTTGTCACGTATGGTTGAAAGAAAACTTTGAAATTCCTCAAAGGTTTTTGAAGTTTCGCCTAAATCAACTATCTAAAGAGATATCAACAGTTACTTTGGAAAAGAAAAAGTGTTGCAAACCTTTGTAGGTGACCCATAAGGTGTATGGCCAGGGCTGTCAATACAAATTCCTCCTCCATAGAAGAACTCTTTTGAATAAACTACAATACCAGTATGCCAGATGCCTTCAAGTTGAGTCCCAAGTAACAGAGTGGACCATTGTCTGGCTAAACCCTGTGACAAGTCATAAACATGTAGCAAAACTTGTTCACGCATTAACAAAAGCGTCAAAGGAGAATGTACTTCGCACCCTCAGGTTAATTCTCCGAAATATTAGATTGAAGTAGGCCACTTGGAGTATTCCTTGAAAATAAGATAAGTTTTGTTTAGTCACGATTTTATGAAAAATATGTACTCTGTTGTGTCATTTCGATACCTAGATATCGCTGCCTTGCGTCAGATGGATTGAAGGGCTTTGTACCATCAATAGCTTTCCAGCTACAAACTTTCTTTAAAGTCGACTGAAAATTATGCTTCCATCGTTGTTCTATGCTCGAATCATATCCAGGCTCAAGGACATAGACTGTAGAAAGCTCTTCTAGATGAGTTGTGTTCTAAAGAAGGATATGTATTACTGTACAACTCATATTCGTAAGGACCTGAGAAAGATTAGATGCCCTCTTTCTATCTCCAATGATAGTTGGAATATCATTCGACTTGGAAAATGCGGAATTTATCCCTTTCTCTACATATTGAGTTGAAAGTGGTTCTATAAATAAGTAAAATTTCAATATATAGTATGTTTGGTGAATTGGATGTTCCAGTTACAAGTAGACATTCCCCTCAATGGCTTCTATGTCTCCGTATACCTGTTGGGGAAGACGGATATACTGATCTTCT
This sequence comes from Galdieria partita, assembly GCA_025991245.1. Classification (NCBI taxonomy): domain Eukaryota; phylum Rhodophyta; class Bangiophyceae; order Galdieriales; family Galdieriaceae; genus Galdieria; species Galdieria partita. The sequence continues at coordinate 74,052 of BQMJ01000026.1, forward strand.
TTCTCGAAAAAATTCTGCAACATCATGAAGTTTTTTAGGAGCGCATTATAGTATTCATAAAGCAAATAATTGTTTTCATAAGAGAGTCGGGTTGGCACAATTCTCCGCATATTCTGTGTAACAGCAAAGATAAAGTTGGTTTCTTTGATATGAGCAGTCAAGAAATGCTCAATGGACTTTGTGCAATTCAAAATAGTGGACTCTTCTCTATGGTATTCTTTTTGTACTTCAGTGCGACTTGGCCTTTCGAGAAGGATTTAGATACAAGTAAAACATTCCTATTCACAATTTCAAGTAATATTATTAGTGAATCATGGTCTTGCAACAAAATTAGAGTTATAATTGGAAACCTATTTAGAAATGTCTTTGCTGGAGATTTTTAGAGTACCCTTTGGTAGAGTTTTACAACTCATACCACTCATATCATCTACGAAGTAGCACAGAAGCTAGATTATTGGGAAGCTTGAGGAGTTTTCAACACTTGAAGGCAAACGCAGCAATGAAGCACTGGCGATATATTTACAAGTCCACTGTCAAGCAACTATAATATGTACTTTCAACTAATTTTGTGCTTTAAACTGTTCAAATTACAATAGAAAACCTCAAAGCTTTAAAGAAGCTTCACATTGAAAACAAAGCTATGGTAAGATTCAAATCTAAGCAAACACAAGAGTTTCTACATCTTGCGGAAGACCTGAATTCGATTTGGCGGGCTTAAGTCAACCGTTCAAAATTACCCGCGCTAGCATTCCCTTCTTTGCAACTGCAAATGGCGACCTCCATAGGTCTTGCAGAAACTTCACATAGACCTTCAAACAATACTACTGTCAACTCCTTCTATGGACTAGATGCTACCGTTGAAAACAGGAATCTCATCAAAAGGCAGTTCACGGACTTCTTGGAAGAGGAATTAGAGAGGGGAAAGTACGCTGAGAGACTGAGAGACCTCCTCGAACAAAGCAAAACTCGCTTGGTTGTATCATTAGACGATTTGAGAGCTTTTGATCATCTTTTTACAAGGTATTTGTTTGCAAAATTGAGTTATGGTATACTGAATCTTCCTCGTAGAAATGTCTTACTGTATCCTGCAGTATGGCTTCCCGCCATGGAAGAAGCCGTTAAGGAATATGCCCTTTACTTGCGACCCGACCTAGAAAAGAACTTGCAAGAGTTTCGCATAGCTTTCCGTGGAAGTTTTGGAGCCCGACAAGTATCACCCAGAGGACTGCTTGCTGAGTTCTTAGGGGGCTTGGTTCGAGTTGAAGGTATTGTCACCAGATGTAGTTTGGTGCGCCCAAAACTTGTCTTAAGCACACACTACTGTCCTGCTACAAACAAGTTTATGACGCGAACATATAGCGACGGTGTAACTTTAGATCAAAACAGTAGAGGAATCGGTATAGCTGTATATCCTTCGAAGGATGATCAAGGTAATCTTCTTGAAACAGAATTCGGACTGTGCAAATTTCGTGATCAGCAGAAGATCCTAGTACAGGTAACGTCACAGGAATATGATTTATATGTTACTCATATCGAAAAACGTCTAGGAGATGCCTGAGAATGCCCCCGCAGGACAACTTCCTCGTTCGGTAGAAATAATAGCGGAGGATGACCTGGTCGATTTATGCAAGCCAGGAGATAGAATCCACATTGCAGGAGTGTACCGTGCAGTTCCTGGAACTAGTCAGAGGTCTGGTGGCTCAGGAGTTTTTCGAAGTATTGTAGTCGCGAATGACATTCTTCAAGTAAACGAAGATGCTACCACGCCTCAGTTAACTGAGAACGATCTGTATCTAATACATCAAGTCGCAAGCAGTGAAGGACACTTTGATATCTTAGCCAGATCTATTGCACCTTCTATCTATGGTCATGATCAAGTTAAAAAAGTATTCTTCTTCTCATTTGACTAGATAGTCTTTCTGAAGTTTGTTTAGGCGCTTTTGTTGCAACTGTTGGGAGGAACCGAAAAAAACTTGGACAACGGCACTCATCTTCGAGGAGATATTAATATTTTACTGGTTGGAGATCCTTCTACAGCGAAATCACAGTTGTTGCGTTTTGTCATGAATATTGCTCCTCTATCCATTTCAACCACAGGTAGAGGATCTTCAGGCGTTGGCCTCACCGCAGCAGTAACTCATGATCAAGATACTGGCGAGCGTCATCTCGAAGCGGGTGCTATGGTTCTTGCTGACAGAGGTATCGTATGCATTGACGAATTCGATAAAATGAGTGAGATAGATCGAGTTGCGATTCATGAAGTAATGGAACAGCAAACGGTGTGTAGGGTTTTGTATTTACTCTATAAATAGTAACTCTTGTAGGTAACCATTGCTAAAGCTGGCATACATGCTTCTCTCAACGCTCGTTGCTCTGTTCTTGCAGCTGCAAATCCTCAGTATGGATCATATAACAAGCATAAGAAGCCACAAGAAAACATTGCTCTTCCTGATTCTCTTCTGTCACGGTTTGACCTTTTATTTATTGTTCTGGATAATATTTCTGCACAGCGAGATCGTGATGTTGCAGGACATGTTCTAGCAATACACCAAATGACCGATAGACACAGTGCTAGCTCTGAAAAAGAAGATTCAACTCTTTTTTCTAGAGCACTTGGTGGACAAAGTTCATCGAAAGATATAACCTTCAGCGTTCCTTTTTTGAAGAAATTCATCTATTATGCTAAAAGTCGAATTAAGCCTGTGCTGACGGAAGAAGCTGCAGAATACATATCCCAAGTGTACGTATTTGTTTTTGTGGACACTGAATGTACTCTCATCTTCTTTTCTGAAGTTATCGTGATCTTCGTCAGCAAAATAGTGATCGTACTCTTCCTATTACTGCACGCCAATTGGAAACTCTAATACGTTTATCTACAGCACATGCAAAATGTAGGCTTAGTCACGAAGTTACCACGGAGGATGCTCAGTTGGCCGAAGAAATTCTGCTTTATTCACTTTATAATGATGCAAGACCTGTCAAAAAGAAGCAAATAAAGAGAAAGAGACAAAGTGAGAGCCATTCTCACTCAGTTCCACGTTTTGGAAGCCATACGGCACATGAAAGTCATTTGGAGATGGATGATGATATTTACTATTTCAATGAAGAGGAAGAGGATGAGCAAGCAGAAAGAGTGAGAAGTTCTTTGAGACGACCTTCTGAACCTAACGACAATTCTAATGCCCCCGAAGCCATGCAGGATATAACAGAGACAGATCAGGTTATGGCAAATGATAGTCAGATGGAGAGCGATCCAATGCTCGACGAAGCGGATAAGGAAAACGCATTCATGACTAATGATACAATGACTTTAGTGAAGGAGGCTATTGACAAGGTCACCTCTGAAAAGATGAGTGAGCAATGTTCACTTCGAGAAGTTATGAACTTGTTGGAAAAACAAGGTGTAGAGCAAGACCAAGTAGAACGATGTTTGAATCTTTTACAGGGAGCTGGTTTAATCATGTATCATGACCAAATCATCTTTCGAATATAAAATGCCTTCACTGTTGTTTGATTTGTCAGTCGAATGGTCCAATACTTGCACATCTATAGTGACTCTTGAATATTGCTCGCAACTGGTTGGTCACTTATCTTTGTTCTATATAGTTTTGACATCCCCTCCATATCATTTGTTGGCATTGAAAACAATATTCACTGAGGACATCTGCAACTATTTATGTCGTTTGTTGGAATAGTTAGCCATCCGACTAAGTGAATTAATGTTCAACTAACTTGAGCTCCCCTTTATTCAGTTGCAACCAACAGTATTTTCTGCTTCTTGCCAATTCCTAAAAGAAGCATATCATTCTCTACGAGGTCTTCCTTGCTTATCGACCTATCAAGTTCCTGAACTCTTCGATTATTTATATAACAACCGCCATTGCTAATAAATCTTTTGGCCTCGCTCTTGCTTTTCATAATGCCACATTCCACTAAAACTTCAACAAGACTTCTTTGCAGTAAATGTTCTCTGCGGATTTCTTTTGATGGTATTTCGCCTTTCAAGTGACGCAACGTGTCAAAATCAAGGATTGACTCCTCAACAAGCCGACCAGGAGAAGACGCTGACGTCACTCGTTCGGCAATTTTAACACCTTCCTCTCCATGCACCAGTTTTGTTACCTCTTCCGCCAACAGCTTCTGCGCTGTGTTAGCTTTATAAAAACTCGAACTGTTCATTCTTAACTCTAGCTCTTCAATTTCCGATAGTGGCAAGAAGGTTAAACACTTCAAAAGTCGTATCACATCCGCATCAGAAGTTTTGTAAAGGAACTGATAAAACTCAAAAGGAGATAACTTTTCAGGTGACAGCCATATGGCTCCCTTTTCCGACTTGCCAAATTTTCGTCCGTCTGAACTAGTCAATAGTGGAAAAGTTAGTCCATGAAGATTAGCACCCAACAGTCTTCTAGCCAGCTCCTTCCCAGCAACAATATTACCCCATTGATCGCTTCCTCCTGCTTGCAACTGTACTCCATAGTGTTTATGTAGATGAACAAAATCATACGCCTGCAGCAATTGATATGAAAATTCTGTAAACGAGATGCCTTCTTCGCTGTTCATTCTATTTCGAACGCTTTCTTTTCCTAACATAGTGCCTACTCGAGTGTATTTTCCAACATCTCGTAAAAACTCCAAAAAGCCCATTTTGCCTAACCAGTCGTCATTGTTCAAAAAGATAGGTTCCACTGGGTTAGTAGTATCGTGACTGAAGACCAGTATCTAACCAACGTGAACAAACTCTGAAGCTCGCTTCAATCTATCCCAACATACTTACCCTCTCAAAGTTCCTTTTAATACCTTGCAAGTTTCTTGCTATTGTTTCGTTATCCAACAAGGGCCTCTCCATACTTTTCCCAGAGGGATCCCCAATCTTTCCAGTTGCTCCGCCTAAAAGAACTACAGGTTGATGACCGTATAATTGGAACCATCGAAGAATCACAATTCCAAGCAAGTTTCCCACATGAAGACTTTCTGCAGTAGGATCGAAACCCACATATATTCTTACTGGCTTTTGACAAAGCTTCTCGACTTCTGGACCCGTCGTTTGGTCAATAAGGCCTCGCTAAACATTGCGAAAATATTACATATTCAATAGTACGACAAGAATACGTTTCAACTTTACCTTTCTCAAAACTTGTATAACAGTTTCCTTTGAACTATCCTGAGTTGCATCAACGTTCCCACAACAGTGAAGTTGGTGTACAACTTCTTTCACGTTCCTAAAATATGCTAGTTTTGGTAATTTTGCGCATTGCACAAAAACACAACGTTTCGCGAAACGGAATAATCTACAGAAGTTTTTTCTATTAGACCAAACACACAAGTGTTGCAAAGGTGCAAAACTAAGTGAGTGGTAAGTTGCCATTCCTGAATCAACCCGAATAGTTCTCAGTGTAGCATTCCATTGCTTTGAAGACAAAACAATATTTGTGTTCGTCAATACATATGTCTCACTAACATCCAAATAAAAACTTCTTATACCAACTTGAGCCTCTTATTTCTGTAATATCCCTTCAAACTGCCGAAAGAGTTTAGCGAAGATTCATCAAAACTAGTGACATCTGTTCACGTCATGACGTTGCTTTCGAATGTACTTGAATGAACCCTTGAAAAAGTATAATAAAACTATTGAAAATAGAAAAGAGAATAATAGACTTCCACCAACTACGGAATACCAACCAATTGGGGAGCCCGTACTTGACAACTCAAGAGGAGTCAATATATTTGTACCAAAGCAGGCCCCAAACTAATGAATCTGAGAAGATTTCCAAAAGAAGTAACACTTGAACTTACTAAAGAAGTAAAACTAATCGCACTAGATATTAATGTGAAAACTAAATCATAAGAAATGACTCGATTACGAAAAGAATCCATTCCTATGCTCAAAACATCCTCTCGATTATTTACCTCTTCCAACAGCCTGTGTACTCGTTGTCCAATTGTTTCGAGTAACTATACAAGAGTTATGATTGCACGATAGAAACATAAGCAAGACATACCAAGATAGAAGAGTCAAGACAACGAAATAGTACTAGGCGCTGTTCTACGAGGTCTTCTGTCTGCTGTTCCAAGTTGTTGCTGGCAAAATCAGGATAGACTTTAAAAGCTTCTTCCTCGAGAAATGAAACTAAAAGCTGGCGTGGAATTTCCGAGTTCTCGGCAATTTGATAAAGTTGTTCCTTTTTTAAACGAAGGGATGACAGATACTGTGCCACATTCTTTCTTGGTGCTTCCTTCAGCATCTGATGGGTTGTAAATTCTAAGGATTCGAAAGGCTCCGTTGCTTGCTTGCTTACGAGAGTTAAAAGCGTATCCAAAACAAAAAGTTCGAAAATAAAACCGTCACTGGACTTTGCAGTTGACCGCAGACTTGTTATAAGCTGTTTCGAAACTTGAGCACTCTGAGGATTTTCTGGGTCAAATATTTGTGCTTTTTCATGGAATACAAGAGCCTTTAGATCAAATACTGACAGAATAATTACGTTGCTCAAAAGTCTTAGAGTTGCTCCCCTCCTGAAAGCTGGATCAACCACTTTGAGGTCAGTAAAGTTCAACTTTCTATTTGTGCGTCCTCTTCTCGATAGTCCCCTCCATAAAACACTTTCATTCGCTTCAGAGACCACTGTCTTTCTGTTTATGGTACGAAGCGAACTTCTGCCGTCACTGAGTATTTCTAAACATTTAAGCACAAACTCGTCCTCGTTCTCCATTTCGGAAAGCTTTAGGGAATGAAATTTTCCATGGGTTATTCATATTCTTTATCTGTAGTCTATTTCTCAACTCCTATGTCGGCTATGAATCCACAAACTTTACACTACTAGATCCTACTTTTCCGAATATTCAACGAGTGCAAACATCACAGCAACAAGAAATATGGTCGTAAACATTTCAAATTTTATATAAACGAAAAATCGGCAGTTGTTTCGAAAACTTTGAATTACGAATAATGTGACAAAGGGTTCCAAGAACTTATCGAGTTTGTAAAACAATCTTGGTTAGTTGATGATATCACGTTCTTACTATAAGCAGGTTGCAAAGGTGGTCTCCTTCCTGAGGAATGTATTAAGTCCTTTTCCTTCAAAACTTCACTTGACTTAAAGTAAAATAAACTTGGAACATCCAATTTTCTAGCAAACACCATTCGATATGTCAAATAAGCATAAAATGTACCTCCTAATAGATCGATGACATAATGATGTTGTAAATACATGGCCGCCCAATAAATCAAGCAGACGTAACAAGTAGCCAAAACTTTGAAAAGATGCGAACCTCTTGTAGGAAAACAAAATGCTATAAGTGACGGCCATGCAGCGTGAAGACTTGGAAAAGAACCAAATGGTATTCTATTTTGGGTTGTATAAGTTTCCTGATAGAATACAATACCGAAAAGCTTATCAACACGTGACAAAGCAGCTCCAGGATTTCCACTCATCCAGTGTTCTGCCTTTGCTAATCCATTCAACTCAAAGTACCAAGGAGGTGCAAAAGGAAAAAGAATCTATCCCATTTAAGATAGCACACTCATGTGAAATAGAATTACCAACCTGCGTCAATACAGCTGAAGTATTTAATACTCCTAATGAGGCAAAAAAACAGAATGCTGTCTTCCGACCGTCCTATATTTAAACAAGCTTGGCAACTACGAATAATGTTCATTCACATTTGTACTTACTGTCAGGAGAAGATATAAAAAAAATATTCCCGGCAAAACTGCATGTATTGTGTAAGGAATTGCTGCTATAAAGTCTGCTGCTTTACTAGACCTCGTGGCAAACCAACGATATGGAAAATGTAAAATACCTTCCAACTTAGGAAGTAAACTAGTATTGATAGCAGGACGCCAAGAGAGAGATAAACGAGGATAAAAATTAAATACCAGAAACCAGACAATCAGAGGTAACATTGAAAGCACAATCTCCACTCCAATTCTACCAACCATTTGTCTTGTCATTGTTTCTCCAGTAACGCTCGAAAGAATCCTCAAAAACCAATCTACCCCATAAGACATGTTCATTGGTTGATAATGTGATTCTGGTCTTTCCATTTCCATACTACCAGTCACAGAACCTTTCCTGGCAGGAAATTGATTTGTTTCACTAACCCCTGCAAGTTGACGGTGTTCAGGAAGATGAGGATTTTGTTGAACCCGAAAGGGCACATTATTGGATTGTGAACTGTTTACCAAACTAGGACAATCAGACAGTGCTGTTGATTGAATACTAGATTCAGATGGGTCTTTCTCAGAAGACTGCGGGGAATTTCCTACGCTAGAACTCTCCAGCTTGTTCTTTCCTTTGGCATTTCTAAAGAGCTTTAAAAAATACTTCTTGCATACTCCGGCACTACGTTTTATCAAACCAGCTTGTTCAAAAAGGCTTTTTGGGGAGGAAGTTCGTGGCGCATAGTACGGTAGCTCAAACTTCTTATAGCAAACTGGAAATAAAGACTTGTTGTTTTTATGACCCACATCAACACAAATGTTACTTCCTAGTGTGGATTCTGAAACACTTGCTCTTCTTGTTTTGAATCTACTACTGGAAATAGCTGGAGTAACCTCGAACGAGTTGGTACCTTCCAATAATAGAAAGTCACTGGCCGCTCTCCTTCTGTTCCACCTCCCAATGTCACTATTTCTAGGTTCAGTTTCTTTCTGAGGAGAGTTGGTCGAAAAGTGGTTGGCCATTTAAGCAAACAGCCTACAACGTAAACGAACAGCTCTCGACACCATTTTCCCCTGAAAGCCAAATCAATTAATATTCACCTCGAAAGTAGACGATATCTGCCTCTAGTTGCTTCACTTGACGTTGTAGAGCGTCAACCTAATCACTTCTATACTTGTTCAGTTGAAACTCAATAAAGGGCTCTTACTTGTTTTACAAGTTTTTCGTTGGATTGTGCGGCTTGTTCATATCTTTGGTATAACTCGTAATAAAGCTTGTCTAGTTGTTCAACGTCTTCGCAGATTGTATGGAGCTGTCTTTGCAAATCTGCCAACTTGTCTTGGTCTATATTTTCACAAAGCCTGCAAACATCTTCTAGTTTAGAACGAACTGAGCCAAACTGCACAGAATCCGCTTCAGAAGTCTTATTCTGAAAGTCAAAAAACGAGAGCTCGGCCTTTATAGTTCTCTGTTTCCCTTGACGATAGAAACCAATAGCACTTGTAGAGGTAGACTTGTTTAAAAAATATACAGAAGACCTTCTGAAAGGAAATATGTAGGCTACAAAACAGTGACAACTTAACTTCATTTCAAGATACACAATTTTCGATGAGCAACGATGAACACGTTACGTCCACCAACTCACGAGTTCGCAAACTAAGAAAATACTAAAGTGTATGATATAATCCCTAAAATAGTTTTATAGACGCTTGTTGTGGGAAACTTATTCTAAACAAACTGAAAGAAAACTGATTCACGCCCTACTCTTCCTACCTTTCGAGCCCTTCTCGTCATATTTAGTGTCATTGGGAGCATTCCTATTGTCTTCCTTGTTCACATCTGAATTTCTCGTTCCATCTTCAGTGTTCTTTATCGAAGTGCCTTCATACATTCTCCGTAACATATCTAAATGCTCTACGGAAACTCCTTCTGTCGAAGCTGTCTTCTCCGAGGTTACAATTTCTTCACCTTCAACCGATGCTTCTGGATGCGACTCTTCATCAGTGTTCTCAACGTTAGCCTTTGGGTCTTTCTCTTCACTATCTTGCTCCGAAGATCCTTGATTATCTTCTTGCGTCTGATTTTCGAGTCTTTTACGCAGACTACTTAACAAATCCTCATCACGCACGGGAGAATCATCGTCCTCTTCGATAAACTCGCGCTTCAATTGTTCCAGTCTTTCATATTCTCTTTCAATGGCCTTTGCTTCCTCTTCTTCCTCCCTCAAAGATATCTTGTATAACACAAAGCAAACTCCTGCAAAAACAAGAAGCGTCAGTCCCCAAGTAATAAACTTTTCTGACTTTGCAAGTTGTATTTTTGGTGAAGTTGAGACTTCTTTTGAGTTGCCATTCTTTTTTTGTTTGACTTGACTTTGTTCCTTCACCCTTGCACTCTTGACCAAGACTATTTGAGTTTCTGAGCTTCTCCTGGACACTGATTCACTACTTTTGAGCCACGTGGCAGTGACACTTTCAGGTTCAAAGGTCTTGCCTTGACTTGGGAGTGCTTCAACTGGGTCACCAAGTGGCAGAGCCAAAAAGGAAACTATAACAGAAACAAAAGAACGAACCAGTACAGAGGAAACACTGCACAACACTCTAACCAGCAAATTGGCTCGTTTTCTTCTATTCTTGTCTGTTGGAGACGTAAAGTACACTGGTTTCGAAAGGGGAACTTGAAACTGTCGTGCTACTATAAACAGGTTCCTCAAGCTTCGTCGACAAGTTTGGAAGATACAAGGGTGTTGAGTATTTTTCCGAAGAGGAAGACGTTTATATCCAGAAACAAAAGTTTTGGAACAAGTCTTCGTGAAACATTCAAACTTTATGAAAGCTAGCATTGAACTACGCACTATATGGATTGCTCTAACAAAATGGCCAGTGTCAATGAGCTAACAAGAATCTTATTTACTCAGATTATATATAAAACAGTTTGTACAAGACACCCAAGTGATCCCGAATTACTCCCTTACAAGAGGCCGTCCGGTTCTTAACAATCTAGTATATTCCAGCGAAGTCGACCAATGGTTCAACTCCGTTATACGAGCGACTGGAAGAGGATGTGAAGCCACTTCGGCAAGTTGTTTCGAGGCTATTCGAGAAAGAAAGCCTTTTTCTGATTCCCTTCTAAACTCTTCAGCTTGTCTCATGTATTCTCTTACGTCCAGTTGATGATGAACTTTAGACGAACCACCAGCCAATTTCATGATAGTAGAAGTTACTATGAAAAGATCTTGGGATACTAATAAGGAGGCTCTATCACAGGAAAACTCCGCTGCTTGAAACCATTTTATCATGTGACGTTCTAAAACATTAGAAAGTGGAAAGCCAGCTGCACCAAGAGAACTACAGAGAATTGCAAAAGAATTGGCTAATGTCAACCATACTCCATGTTCACATTTTAAGTGTCCAAGTTCGTGAGCTAAAACTACTTGAAGTTCGGCTTCATCGAGTATATCCAATAAGGACGAATGTATAACTATAAACGGTTTCTCTCCTTGAAATGCCAGAGTATATGCATTAGGATATGGACTCTGTCGCAAAAATAGAGAAGGATAGGGATATATGTTCAGAATTCTACAAGCCTGCACCAACGATGCATACAAGTCAGGTAACTGTCTGCTAGTAACTTGGATACCAAAGGACAAATTCTCAAGAAGGAATAGTTTCTCTATGAACGGGTTAATGAATCGCCTCGACATCGCCTCAAGCCCTACTACTCTGCGTAACAAACTAGTGGAGACGAGGTCTATGGGGTGGCGGAAAGAATCTGCCTTTAGAGAAGGAAAAAATAATTTTTCCTTGTGCTCTCCAATAGACGCTGGAATTAAAGATGAACAAAAAATATGTGCCCTACGAAGTGAAACCAATTTCCTCGTTTTGATGGAGACAGAAGCTTTTCGTAACGTTGTAGAAGACTTGAATGGCAAACCATAACAAAACAGGCATAAGTCTTCGAAATCCCTAACCATTGAGAAGAGATATTTTAGCTCCCACCACTTGGATTCGATTTGGTCACTTTGCAGCTGTTGTCTTTGACTTGTTCTCTCTCGAAAGACAGTGGTATTCTAAATGGTGAGTTGCCACAAAACGTTTATATCAGCATTCATAAGAGATATCGTTTTTTATGTTGTCGAACAATGAACCGTTGCTGCAATATGGGAATATGGACAAAACCCTTTCTCTGATTATAAATTACAAGTATCGAGCACATAACGTAAGAATTATGCACACGGCATTCTAATTGATCCAACAACAAAAAAAAGTTAATCATTGGACATGTTCCTAATTGTAAAGTGGTTATTTGAACAAAAGTAGGCTATGACTTAACTTACAAGTTAACTTTATAAACTTTCAAATTAAATGAAAGTGACTTCGTCATATAAATGAAGTTTAAAGGATGAAGCATTCACGGCAGAGAACTCCAGTTATCTCATATAAATCTGATTCTTCTTCAAAGGAATGCCATGTACTTCACTCAATGCTTCATTGTAGTAGAAAGCAGTTTTCCATGATGACTTTCCACTTTGACCCGAAAACGCCCGTTCATACCGGATACCAAGATGCTCGAGCTCGGTTTGGATCATCTCGACTAGAATGAGGGTGAAGTGGTTCACAGAAGTAATACTGAGGTGGCAAAAACTGAATCAACTCCTCCTCACGAATGGCTTCAATAATACTTCTGTTTAAGACTTTTCTTGACTGTGAGAAAAGCTTCGAAAACGCAGTTGAATCGTATGCTACTTTTACCTCTGGATCCACGTAGATGCGTTGATGATTGTTTCTCCACAAGTCTAAACATAGCAGCGTACATTCTGAAGCCGGACAATCTCCTTTGATATTATCAACCGAACGGAAACGTATATTACTCTTTGAAAAAATATCAGCATTCATGCCAACTAAACCATTCCAGCAAGAAAAGACGGGAACAAGCTTCTTTTGCTCACATAGCATTATATCTGATTTCGACTGAAAGATTGAACAGTTACCATTCCTTTGGACAGGGCCTCCGTGGATGTCTCTTGTAACCCAAGTATCATAAAATTTCAAGTCTGAAGAATAATCCAAACCACAAACCATATCTGCACCATGACTAACGTGCAGAAGTAATCTTATAATCTGATTGGCACAGAAGAAAACATCATTGATAAATGCTACATACTTTGCTGAAAAGTTTCCACTATAAAGTGGTTCCAAGACCTCATTTCTAATACGAGACAAAAAGTGGATTCTGTGTTCTTTGCTTTTTCGTACAATACTGCCATTTACAACTATCCTATGTCGTACATTTCGCAAATTCAGTTCTTTCGCTAGTTTATGCAGAAAAAGGCCAGTTGTGTCTTCGCTACCACTCTCATATATGGAGACAAATAGTTTGCCACCAAGGAAATACTTGGATAACTTTAGAATTTCTATGGCAGTATGTGGCAGAACGTGTCCTCCGTTTCTTATATTCAAAGCCAAGAGGACGGAGGTGCCCCTCAATAGAGTTGAAGCTATAGGAACGTATTCATCATAAATACAAATAGCTGAGGAATTTCTTGATAAAAATGACTCATTCCAAGAAGAATATAGTAGGCCAACATTGTTGTAACCGTATGGAAAGTCTATCGCAGGTTTCCTTCTTTGACCACAAAGAAGTAAAGTGAAACCAAACACTGGCATGATAGCAAATATGACTGTAGCCACAACCCTGCTATTATCTGCTAAACATAAAGTGGATTTCTTCGTTAGTTTTTTCCATCTATTTTGTGAGAAACTTGCTTCCGATTCTTCCAGTGAGTGCATTTGGGACAATTCTATTTCCCTTGAATGTCCCTGCTGAGTACTAAATCTAATCTGCTTAGCAGCGACTTGGAACAAATGCAATAAATTTTAATATTTGAAAGAAAACATACATCACATCAGAGAACAACAACCACAAGCAACATCTTCAGAGGAAGTGCTGACATTTTTTGAGCTAGGAGCAAGACTTGCCCTTTCAACTGAGCTATTGCTATCAAAATCTAATCTCCGAACTGGTCCAGGATGATTCCTAGCTTCATTACTTTCAACAGCTGGTGAATGAACATTCTCTTCCGGTGTCACTGGGCTCGTGGGATCCGAACTTTCGAGCCTTACTTCGTGATGAGCTACATGTCTTTCGACAGTCACAGGACTAGAATTCTCACTATCTATTAACTCAACTCCATTTGAAACAGGGGGAATTCTTATGTCTTTCACGGTTCGTACAGTGCCATTTTGATGCGGTGGAGGATTGCTTCGTACTCTGTGACTAGAATCTGCCCTGTAGGTTGTCGAATGTTCACTTGGCTCTGGTGACTGACTGGATACATGTGATATGTGCTCCTCTCTCAATCTGGGTAATAGTCCTTGTGCTCTGAGTCTTTGAGCAGTTTTTCCACATAGTTTGATAGCTCTGTTTGTCAGAGGATTAACGGTTGTTTTGGGATCACGAAGTTCTTCTTCAATAGCTTCTCTTTTTTCAGTTTCCGTCAGGGCTAAGAACACGGCCGCATCAGTTCTTATGGGACAATTCGTTTTGGGATTGATTACTGATGCAGGTATTCTCATAATACTAGTTTCATTGGTAGGATAAGTCCGGCTCATGGGGTGCGCTTTGGAGATAAAAGGAGGATTAAAGGATGACGTAATTGTTATTACGATGGAATTGAGGATATTGCAATGAATGCCCACAGACAGATTTTTGCTGCAAAGATGTGCACAAGTTGTTTTCAAATGCAAGCTATGATCCATGTGGTGTAATTCGGTTTTCCAGAAACTCAACTCACTTTGAAGAAAGAGTATATCAAGAGCTTTACCAATTAAAGTGTTCTCATGTCGTCTTATCAAGAATATTCAACGTAGACCAAATTGTCTCTCCAGAAAGTGTGCAAATGCTTCATAGGTTAAAAAAGTCACTGCATTTGCTGGAAAAGCACGAGCTAAACAAGGAAGAAAACCCTTCAAAAACAACTATGCTCATTACATAAAGTCTTTCACTTCAACAATTACCTTGTACAATCCGTGTATCCCTTCTTGTCGAAAAATCTTCCTCGTGGCATCCATAATACCTCGAAATCTGGGTTGCGTGTCAGAGTCCGTTTGAATTCGTGTTTTCACAACATCTATTGGATATACCTTTCGATAATTAAGTATCAACCAATAACATGAACAAGTTACTACATACTGTGCCCCAGAACATCAATCCAGCCATTCCCCCAGATAATAACAGAGACCCAGAACCCAAATCCTCTTTCGAACCACCCTGTGGAACAAAGATACCTTTGGTATATTCGTATACCGAAAAGTAAATTGCGTTTGCGGGTACTTCGCGACCAAGAGTTGCGCCAAGACCTTTGAACAAGCCAAGTGCACCTCTACTCTTCCATACTTGACGAGCACAATCAATTGGCCTGATTATTTTATATCATTCACAGTCCATGTCAAAGAATACTGTACTACCCCTTATAAGTGATTGTAGAATCGGTGGATTGCGCTTGTAGACGACACTTGATTAACTCCGTTGGACAAGCTACAAAGGAAACAGCGACTCCAGCACCTGCACCACATAGTGCAAATTCTGGAATAGTCATAGGTGATTTATTATCTTCACCATGAACAATTCTCTTCATTTGACCATTGGAAGCAAACAAAACTGCGTTGAATACTGCAACAAATGCTAGCGGAGCTCCCATTCCTTTGTAAAGACCACCTAAACCTTCTCTTCCAACAGTTTTCTTAACCGCATCTATTGCACCTGAATATTGTGGAGTTTGTCCAGGAGCGACCCAAGGCTGATTCTGAAGTTTTACTTTGATCGTATCAAATGGATGTCCCACTAACAGTTGCGCAGTTCCTCCAGCAGTTCCCTGTAAGCAGAAAGTTAAGATTAAGACCATACTAGATCCAAGTCACATACTGCCAGTAGATCCTTTGCAACAACTGCTGTTTTGGATGTTTCCTTTCCTTCAAGTGTTCGTTCCTTTATTGTTGATAAGCAAAAAGTAAAGACTGAATTATTTTCTACCTACTGAAATCACTTCCGAATTCATTCACAATCAATGACGACAATCGAACATTTGTAAAATTTCCGTAAAAATATTCAAACGACAAACAATATGTGGACAAGCTACAACCCACAAAACTTGAGGAATCGTCGACTCTTTCAATTAACCTTGTTACTATACTTTGTAGCTTCTAGTGCGTTTTATATACCAGGAATATATCCAAACGATTATCCTCAAGGAGCAGAGTTGGATATTCGTGCAAACAAGTTGACTTCATCCAGGAGTAATGTACCCTATGACTTTTACTTTCTTCCGTTTTGTCCTCCACCCGAAGAAAAGGAGAAAAAGTTAAATATGGGTCAAGTAAGACTATTTCATATTCTGTAGAGATTGGGAGTTTACAATCTTTTAAGATACTTTTGGGTGAACACTCCAAGTCGACCCCGTTCAAAGCTTTTATGCTCGTTCCAGAAACTTGCAAAGTTGCTTGTCAAAGAACCTTAGACTCGAAGGATGTGGCTAAACTGAAGACTTTGATTCGAAGAGACTATCGTGCCCGTCTCAATCTGGATAATATGCCTCTGGTGGTAAAGAAACAGACGCAGATAGAGGAAGGTGACGAATAGTAAGTATGAGTTACCATCACTTGAGCTATACTTTTATTTTTGCCTTTAGTTATCAGCTAGGATATCCTGTGGGTTATTCACTCAACGATCAATTTTATATTTACAACCATCTTCATTTTAAAATCTTGTACCACAGACCTAACAACGCTGATGCAGAAAATTTATATCGTGTGGTAGGATTTGAAGTACAGCCCTCCTCTTTGGCACATTCGGGAGATCCTGAAGATCCTTCGTTCTGTAGTGCAGCAGGTCTTGAAGAAGTTTCTGTAGGAAAGAATATATATTTCACGTATAACATTGAGTTTGAAGAGAGTCCTGTTCGATGGGCAACGAGATGGGATCCCCTTTTAAAAGCAACGGAAGAACAGGAAGAAATTCAGTGGTTCTCTATTATCAACTCACTTTTGACTACTTTATTTCTGACAGCTTTGGTTGGCATGATAATGCTTAGAACTATTCGAAAAGATTTAATGCGCTATAGTCAACCTGAAGACGAAGAAGAGATTCAGGAAGAGACAGGTTGGAAGGTTTGTATTTCTTTTCTATTTTCAGTTTGCATTCAAACAAAATTAGCTTATTCACGGCGATGTATTTCGGAGTCCTCCTTATCTTAGTTTATTTTGTGTTGCTATAGGCACTGGTGCGCATGTTATATCCATTGCCTGTATTACGCTGTTGTTCGCACTTGTTGGATTTCTTTCCCCTGCCAATCGAGGTGGTTTATTAAGTGCTATGGTATCTCTTTGGATTCTTACTAGCATGATTGCTGGCTATGTCTCTTCAAGACTTTACAAGTCTTTAGGTGGTTTGTTTTGGAAACGAGTTGCTTTAGGCACAGCCATATTGTTTCCTGGTTTGATCTTTGTAGTCTTCTTCTGTTTGAATTTTCTTATGTGGTTATCACAATCTAACGATACTGTTCCATTTTCAACACTCGTTCTGATCTTGTTTCTATGGTTTGGCATATCGCTTCCATTAGTGTTTCTTGGAAGTTATTTTGGAAGAAAAAGGCCATCATACGACTTTCCAGTACGTGTCAATCAGATTCCTAGAAAGATACCTCGACAACCTTGGTACAACAACACTCTTTTGTCAGTTCTTATTGGAGGAATCTTGCCCTTTGGTTCTGTCTTTATTCAACTCGTCTTTATACTTGGCAGCTTGTGGCAAAATGAAGTTTATTATATGTTTGGGTTTCTTTCTATTGTTTTCGTCTTATTGATTATAACTTCTGCAGAGATTAGTATCGTATTATGTTATTTACGATTGTGTGGTGAAGATTATCGTTGGTGGTTTTATTCATTTTTCAGTGCAGGCTCTTCAGGTCTATATGTGTTTCTTTATAGTTTGTTTTATCTGACGACACAACCTGACTTTAACGGTATTGATTTTGTATCCCTAATAGTTTACTTGAGCTATATGTCGGTCATCTCCATGGCTTTTACTTTTCTGACTGGTTTTGTTGGATTTATGTCTTGTTTCTGGTTCACTCGCAAAATATATTCAGCAATTCGTGTTGATTAAAATTGCAGTTTGAGTGGTTACAAAGCATTACTTGCTCGAAAATGGTCGATAACTATTTATCACTCCCAAAGTAGTTTTAGGAATATTTTCATATATACTTGTGGATATTGTATGTGTATGAGAGTTAGGCATGCACGAGGACACTGATTCTTGTTCCCGTAAAGAACTGAATCACTTTGAGTTGAAGGCTCTAGAAGCTTTCTTCCTACGTAACGTTACTGAGAACTTACACTTGTTTCATCCAAGAGAATTATTTTTGCAAGGGAATAATGATGACGTTCGGTTCTTCCTAGCTGAGAACTTTTCCAGTCGTGTAGTTTTAAGTTCTCGCTCTGGTCTCCTTTTGATTCCACGTATACAGTATTATGCTCTGGCTATGCAAAGTTATGACAAGGATCACTTGAAAGGTGTTCTTCATCTTTTCTATCTTTCAGATGTGGAGAAACGTGCTTTGAGCGCTTATGGATTTCGATACTGCTGGTCGAAAGATACCTTCATAGTTAATTCCACATTTCAGACTCTCGTTACTATTTCTATGGAAGACAAAAGTAATCTTGTAAAGTTGTGTAGTATTGACTCGCTTTTCTACTGGGTTAGACAGAGTGGAGAAGACATTTGCTCACGTTTGTTTTTGTTGCTAGAATATGTGATTCCTAATCTTCTCATTCGACAGCCAATTGTTATTCGTTATTTTATATTGAAGCATCTTTCGAAGTTTGTAGACATATTCGTTGCCATTCCGATGAAACGACAGCCATTGGCTCTTCATCGTTCCTTTTTAATAGTTTCATTGAAAGGATGTAATGATCCTTGTTGTTTAGTCCGGCAGTTGGGACTTGAGTTATTAGAGAGACTGCTTTATAGACCTTGTTTTCTTGTTCTACAGTCCTTTTCAAGGAAGAACATCAAGGCAGAGATATATTCTTCTATTTCCAATGCTATTGTAACTAGTCAATGTGATTGGGATCATCTTCATTCTCTTCTTCAGAAACTCAAGTTAGGTAACAGCAAAGGACTTGTTGCTCTTGAAGTAAGTGGCTCTTTAATTCAACTTGCGGAGGATTCTTGTTTACATATACGTTTATCATTTGTTCGTGTGATTGACGTTCTTCTACATTATCATAAGACTAACACTAGATTAACGAGACACGTTGTTGACTGTTTGTTATCTTTGTTATATGACGCCAGTGATCTGATCCGTACAAGGACGTTAAACGTGTTGACTAATCATGCACCAGATTTATGCCTTGATGATATGTCCCTAAGAAAGTTGTTGGTTTGTCTGTTAGATCCCAACTCCTTATTTCGCTATTCAGTTGTGTTTTTTCTTTCCAATATCATGTTATCTGAAGATTGTAACTTGAGTCTTGTCTTCAAGTATTATATGAATGCTTTAGAATTCTTTCATGATGATTTGCCTATTTTGTTATGGAGCATCGAAAGACTTGGTATTCGGAATCCTCATCTTATCCGAAAGAATGTTTTGAATTTTCCTCAACTGGTAAACAACTTTTTCAGAAAATGGAATGTAGTCGACCAATTTGAGAGAAATATTTTATATGTCAGTGAGCAACACAAGTTGCAGTTGATTTTCAAGTTTTTTCTTTCTTCTAATGATGAACAAGTGATTGAAAGACTTCCACGAAGTTTTGTATTGTTGTTTGACATTCGCAAAAGGAAATATGAGGAGTATCGTTTATCTTCGTATTTACAATCTTATTGCAGAAATGAAGAGAATCTTATGAGACATAGTACACTGCAATCAGTTTTATCTTGTTTGAGTTTTGAACTGGCTTTTTTTGGATATCGTTGTTTATATTATGAATACAATTGTTTTTCACCCGTATACCTACCTCTCTTGAAGTTGTATATTCACCTTCTAGAGAATATGAGTTGCAACTTGTCACTTGAGCCAATTGTTCATACTGCAAAATATCTATTGGAATGGCTCAGATTATGGCCAATAAGTAGCAAAGATGCAAGTTGTCATGTTCCAGAATATCTTACAATTGAGTTTGTCAAGGAGAGTGAATCGGCAATGGACTGCAAGAATATCTGGCGTAATGCTCTACTAGATACTATTATAGAACTGGAATTATTTCAAAGTCCTTACAAAGGCATAGAGCAACTTTGCAAAGTGCTCGAACATATATATGAAGAGGAATTTGTCTCACATCTGGCAAGTGACTTTTACAAGGCTGTGGAACACTATTTCATATATAGTCATTTTCATTTAAGGACCATTCGATATTATTTTCAAATTATATCTTTAACCTGTTCTGAGAACATCGAAGGCTCTAATACTTTTCTTCTCGAGTTACAATGTGCAGTTAGTGTTCAGAATTTCGAGTTGGACAGGATTCCACAGTTATTTATTCGAATATATTCACGTGACAATACAAAACATGCGTTGACGATGCAACAGCGTTTAGAGTCTTGTGAACAGCATTTGAGAGAAGGAAGAACGCTGTTTTCTGAAGCATGCCTCGTTCGTTTAGAGGCCAATGACTATTCTGGTCGTGATGCATTGGTCTCTTTGGAAACTATTCTCTATGACAAGATAGTTTCTCTTGCTCCTCTCCAACCTATTCAATGGTAAAGAGATTTTTCACGTGCCTCTTTCTAATAGACTTATCCAATAATATGGCAAACGTTCAATGAGTCTCATCAACTTTCGAACATTTTATCACGAACAATTTGAGTTGTTTGGATGATAGGATAAAGTTGATTTCTTATGAAACGGCATCTCAATTCAACTCCCAGCGGCCATTCCTTACAATCCTTTGAGTCGTCGCCGGCGTGTGCCATTCAGTTGATTTCTGCAAATGTACAAACTCTATACATATCCAAACAATCCACGAGCTCAAAAGGCGCTTATTGCAGCTGAATATGCACAGATATCAGTGCAGTTACCCAAGTTTGAAATGGGAAAGGACAACAAGAGCCCAGAATTCCTCAAGTTATTTCCTTTGGGAAAGGTAAGTGGATAGTGCGGTATTATTGTTGCTTTCACGGACTTTATACAAAAAGATTCCAGCGTTGGAAACTCCTCAAGGCCCCATTTCTGAGAGTCCTGCTATAGCTTGGTATTTTGCAAAATTGCGTCCGGACAAGGGCCTCTGTGGAAATAACTTTTTTGAAGAGTGTCAAGTACAGCAGTGGATCTCATTTGCAGAGGACGCATTTACTAAACACTATCCAGTATTGTTGTATCCTCACTTTATGCCTGGAAACTTTTCTTTCCAGGAGCAAGAAGCAGAAAAGGCAAAGCAACAAATGAAACGATACTTGGATGTTTTGGAGGCTCACTTGCTTCACAACACTTATTTGGTTGGAGAGCGAATCACTTTGGCTGATATCACTGCCGTTTGTTATATTGTACCACTATTTCGCATTGCTTTAGGTGAGACTTTTCGTTCTCCTTACTCCTGCTTGATGCGTTGGTTACATACTTGTCTGAATAAGCAACCATTCCAACGAGTGATTGGCAGCGTGCAATTTTGTAAGGAACCTTTGGTTGGTCAGAAAAAGTCAGCAGATACAACAACTGTGCAAGAAAAGCACGAAAGTACTACTTCTCAAAGTTCCCATGTGAATGGATTTAGCAATGAACTTATGGATATGAATGAGTGGAAACGCAAGTACAGTAATACGGATACTAGGACTGAAGCACTGCCTTGGTTTTGGGAACACTTTAATCCTTCACAACTCTCCTTGTGGTATTGCAAGTACAAGTATAACGATGAGTTGGAGAAGACTTTTATGTCTGCTAATCTGGTGTCTGGATGGTTTCAAAGATTGGAACCTTTGAGAAAATATGCTTTTGGAAGTATTCTGCTTTTTGGTCAAAGTGGTCCTCCGGGTTCCGTTGAAATACATGGAGTATGGCTTTTTGTGGGTCAAGACATACCAAAGGATATGAAGGAAGGAGTTGACTTTGATGCTTATGAGTTTAGTAAGTTGGATCCAAACAATGCAAAGGATCGAACATTGGTAGAGAACTTTTTTGCTTGGGATGGTGACTTTAGTTCTATTACCCAAAAACCGGTGAATCAAGGAAAGGTATTCAAATAAAGTTCATTGCAACAGAAACGGTCGTTGGTCTAGAAATTCAAAACATTGTTTATACGCGAAAAAGGAAAGATGTGGGTTGGTTACACTGTTATAGTCTCTGAAGCATCCTTTGACGAGGAACGTGAATGAGAAAACATTTCGATATTATGCTCCATTCGTGACAATGCAGCTTCTGCAGCCTTTGCACTTTGTTCAAGTTCTCCTCCTAGCCTGGCCATAGTCTCCAAAGGAATGTCCTTGTGTTGATTCATAACTGAACCTGCCAAGTTGTATTGAGGGTTATTGGGTCTCGTTGAACCAAAAAGTTTAGAAATGACTTGTTCTGCAATATATTCGAGACCATTCACAAAAGATGAAATAGCTCCTCCACGTCCTTCACGTAAATAGGGACCCTGATCAAAATGTTGCTGAATTTCCTTTTGAATAACGCTCGCAGCGGCTATTCGTTCTTCTGCCAAAATAATTTGTCTTCTTTGCTTGATCAATTCGTTCATAAGGCGTTGTAATTGTTCGCTTCGAGAACGTTCATGAATTTCATATTCCTTCCGAGCAGATACCAATTCTTCAGAAACACTCTGAGCTCGCTTCTTCCAGGTTTGTATTTCTGTCGATTGCTGATCAACCAGTCGTTGCATCTGTTTCCGAAAGTTTTCCAGAGATTGAATTTTACTCTCAGATTGAATGAGTTTCTTTCTCAAGGCCTCTTCACCTACACCCTGATGGTCTTGATTATTCTGCATCTTCTTTAACTGATCTTCAAGCATTTTGGCGTTTTCCTTCTCTATCTCTAATGAATGCAGAATACGGTCAACTTCACTTTGAGCAGCATCCCGTTGTGATTCTATTCTTGCCTAAAGAACTTTGAATTCGCATTTCTACCAAATACACAGTTTGACTTACTTTTTCAGCTAAAATACTTTGTATAAGCTCATCTTTGCTGGCTTCACTTTGTAATATCTCGGCAATCTTATACTGCAAGAATTCAACATCTGCTAACTTCTCGTGATCCCAAATGTTGGCTTGGAAAGAGTCATCATCAACATGCGTCCTAATACTTTGGATTACTTGAGAACGGAAATAGGCATATTGCTGAGAAGGGTCACGAGAATGAGTAGAACTTGCAGTGAGCTGTTCCATTTGTGTTCTTAAAGTAGTGAGACAATTTTGCTTTTCCCCTACTTCCTCTCGAAGGTTACTGACTTCTCTCTTTTTAGTCTCAACGAATTGCTTGAACCTTGTCAAACCCTTTTGTAGGTATTCTGCTGTTGCCTCGAGCTGTTGAATCTCTTCTTCCTCTTCTTCTACAGATCCAGATGAGGAAATAGTAGAACTATCCATATCGATCACTTCGGAGTCCATTCTTTCATGATGACCTTGAGGAGTAAATTCTTGCATGAATGATACTACCTTTTTCAATACTAAATGAACGGAGCGTATAGAATCCTTATATCTTCTGTACTGATTGGTAACATCCTCCAATTGAGTTTCCAAATAACGTTTTGTATCTTCTGTTTCTCTTCCTCTTTGTTCCGTCAATAGTAACATATCTTGCAATTCTTTTACAGCTGCACCAGACACCATAATGTCTTGTGGTTCTGGTTGTCCTTCATTGGATTCTTCATCTGAAGAAGGACTTTGAATAGCTAAATCCTGTCTCTTTACCGTAACCCATGCTGGAGCCTTTCCATTGGGAGTAGATGGATGATTATTATGGACCAATTGTTCTCTTTCAGAAAGCAATTGTCTGACAAACTCTTGTAGTCTTTTGATTTCCACTTGAAGCTGCATAACATTACCACTCGTTTCTTCTTGAATGGTTGCTCTATTCTTCACACATTTGGCTCGTTGAGCAAACTTGAGAGTGGATATAGTCTCGCTTATATTCTTTTCACTGGGACTAATGGTTGCTATGATGCAGGTTTTTGCATTACCTCCTAGCGAGTCTCTTAAGAGGAATGTTAGTTTCGAATCTCGATAGTTGATATGTCTTTCTCTTCCTCCAGCCACATCTACTAGAGCCATTATTACATAACCTAGCACAGATAGAGATCTGTTTATATTGGCAGCTTCTTTAAGCGATTTTCCTGTGGTGTTCGTCTTCTTTTGTCTTTCGGAACCTGCCAAGTCTACCAAATTAAGTTTAGACACTCGTTTAGTCCAAACTTTGTTTTCTTTGCACTCATTTCTCTCGATAGTCAAAGTCAATACTGCATGAGAACGAGAACTTTCTTGATTCATGGCTGTAGCACCCACTGCTCTATTGTGCAGTCCTTTCATTAGCAACTGGTAACACTCTTGAGGTCCTTGGATTACTTCTTCGCTTAGTCCATCCACGTAAACTCCTCGTTTGGAGTCTTCTCTGATATTCAGTGGATGTGGTGTACCGGAATAGAGCAGGTCGGTGATCATTTCATTGTAAACTTGCAAATAGGAACACTTGACAGTATAATTAACGATATTTTTTCCATTTTTGTCTTGTTCCATTTTTTGAAACAAGTATTCTAATACCAAAGGGATGATACCTCTGGATTCTTTGGCAGCAGGTTCATTGCTACGAATTCCATCTTCCTTTCCTTGCATAGTGAAAGTTTTACCAGAACCTGTTTGTCCATAAGCAAAGATAGTCCCGTTATATCCTTGCATCACATCGTCTGCTATAGGTTTTGCTATTTCTTCAAAGACAGTTGCTTGTTTGGTATCCGAATTGAAAATTCTATCAAAGCTGAATTTTTTGGCTGCATCTGGATCCTGTACATATATCACATTGTTTCCTTGTACTTGTACAACACTTTGTTCATGTTCTATAGAAATGAGTGGTCTAACACGAACAACTACGCGAACACTTTCTACAGAGTGATTATCGGACATAACAAGTATAATATCGTTAACCGGAATACAGCCACAAATGGTTTTTGAAGAATCATCGATGAATTAGACACCCAAACATTCACTCAAATATGTATCGGTGCTGTCTGTTAGATTAGACAGCAAATACTGGAGTCGTATCTATTGAGTTTTATATGGATACTATTAGAACACAATACTCACGCACTTTAAAAGTATCGAAATAGGAAAGTAAGACCCATTGAATGAAACAAATGACTCTAAAGCATTTCTTATTTGTTCATCATGACAAACTGTGGTGGTCGGGTGTCGTTTATACCACAACTCGGTTCCCTTATTGTACACAAACCAATGTTGGTATGTAAGCAAGACAAGAGATGTGTAGACAAGTGGACTAGAATTTGGAAGAGTTGTCAACAACACGAAGAACCCAAAATAGAGTTGGACGTGACAGCTTTGGAAAAGTCGAGAGCCAAATATTTTAGAGAAAAGCGCAAGTTGGAACAAGTTGTTCAATCAAAGCGATTGGAAGATGTAGCACAAGTGAGAGAAACTATAGAGCAAGTGACTGCACAGGATCCTTTGTTTTTGTTGGAGAAGAAGAGAAAACAATACGAAACTTTAAAGTTCAAGGGGAAAGACGTTGAGGCTCAGCAAGTGTGGAAGGAAATAAAATGGCTTAAGGTTAGAATGCCACAGTTTCGCTTAGGAGGTTTATGGGCAGGTAGGTAACTGCAATCTGTCTTATTCCTAAGCTTTGCAAAACTCCAAGTAGGAAAGACTACTCAACAGTCAGTTGAAACCATTCATATCTACTATCAAGATATTACTCTCTTTGCAGTCAAAACTTCGGAAACGGAACAACAAGGCCTTTCCAAAGGAGAGGTTGCCTTTCGCTGTAATATATCTGTCGACTCCTTGGTGGATCCTGGTGCACCAGGAAGCGACCTTTTGAGACTAGGACTGGAAAGGGTTATTCCTAGTCTGGGCGGAATTCAGCGTTTTAATGCAGAAGCACAAATACTTGTTCCTGTAACTACTAGTAATGAACCTGAAAGGCCAAGTTTTCAACAAGTCGTTGGAAAAGCGCCTTTGATGCCACAGTGGACACCAGGTGAACTAATAGTGATCGATGAACGTCGAATTGTTTTTGTTTGGTTAACTTTAGGTCAATATATATTGTTTGAGAAAAGGGAAGAACTTTAAGGGGGATCATACATGAAAACTGCCATACAGATACATATAAATGAAAGGGCTTATTTCATAAAAGCACTTCGAATTCCAGTTAGTAACTGTGAGTGTAATTGTTTCCGTTTCTCACGAATGACCTCTATTTGCTCATCTGAAAACTGTAAGATACGAGATATTACAGGCAACAAAGTTTCCCAGTCGTCTGTCTGTAAAAATCGTAAAAATACATTCCTTAGATATTCGAATGTAATATCCTCCTTCAGCTTTTGTGCTGCTTGATATTTGTTATTCAACTCCCTCAATTCCCTTTTTAAAAATTCCAACTGTTCCTCGTAAAGTTTTAGATCACTTTCTGCATCTTGCAACTGTCGCGATTCTGCACGAATTGTCATAGTGCTTGATGGATGTTGATCTCCTGTACTGGATAGCGTTGCGAGACTTGAAGTAGAGGAATGATTAGCGCTTTTCCATCGACTCAGTTCCTTTTGAAGACTTTGAATCCTATTTTGCAAATCAGAATTCTGCCAAGTGAGTTCTTCTACTTTCTGATCCATTCGTTGTCTTTCTTCTTGCAAACGAGTAGATTCGTATTCGAGACTCATTTCTAAGCGACGAAGATGTGCATATGATTCCTCCAATTGGCTTTCCAATGATAGTATTTTGGATTCTCTTTCAGTCAATATTGCAAAGGTTTCTTCAAGTTTCTTCGATTTCTCTTCCTTCACATGTGACAACTCTTCTTCCCATTGTTTCTCTCTTTCTTTTGCTGCCATGCGTTCTTGTTCCAACAGAATATCCCTTTCTTCCACGAGTTGTGAAACTCTTTCTTCCAATTGAGTGATTTCTACTTTCAAGCTATCCAACTGTGTACGATATTCTTCATTCGTCTTTTCCAAAAGACTGTCTACATCTCGAATAGTTTTATCACGTTGGCCAAGTGCTATTCTTGCCTTTTCCTTATACTTGTGAAACTCTTCTTGGATCCTCGCAATTTGTTCTCTCAATCCTTCTACCGTTTGATGCTCTCTTTCCAACGAGAACTCCAAATTGGTAATATCTGATTGTTTTTCTGATAACTTTTCTTCTTGTACAACTAATTCCGATTTCAACTAAGAAACATTGATTCAATGTACATCATTCTACTTATCCACTTACTTGACTAATTGTGTTGTTCAAAGAATGACTTTCTTCCTCCATCTGTTTCACTTGTTTTCGATAAGACTCACAATCTTGTTCATATTGTCTCTCCAAATCCTCCTTTTCTTTAGCAAAGTTCTGCATAGCATTACGAAAGTTTTCGCGGAGCTGTTCAAGTTCATCTTCTCTCTGTGATATAGTCTTCTCAAGGGTTTCTTTGCATTCTCTTGTACTGGCTAGTATTTGCTGAATAGCCTTGAATTCGTCTTGTAAAGGTAAGCTTTGAGAATCCGCTTTCTCCTCCATTCCATCATTATTGCTTCCCATTTCATTCAAAACTTGGGCTTCCAAACGCTCCAAAACACAGGAAGAAGCATTCACATGAATGCGATAACACTTTACAATTTCATCGATTTCATCCAAGAAACGATCATATTCTCTACGATCTACTCCACAGGCTGAAAAAGTTTGTTCCATCGGTGTTGCATTCACATCAGCGTTGCCACTCGTATTACTATTCACATCTGAAGCCAATTGACTACTTAAGGCATCACGCTGTTCTTCTGCGTCTTTCCACTTTCTTTCCAAAGTAGAATTGGTTTGCTGTACAGCTTTGTATTCTTCAGTAAGCTTCTGTAAAGCCAACTCTAACTCATCCTTCTCCTTCTGAAGATTAGCTAACTTATCTCGCCTTTTAGAATCAATTGTCTTCAACTTTTCTAGCGCTCGTTTAAGTTCTTCTTCTCGCTCTCTCTCATTTTCCAAATCCATTCGTAACTTCTCCAACTGATCTTGTCTTTCTGTTGAAATATTGCCTTCTTCCTTGGATATAAAGCTATCTCTGGTTACATCTGCTGTCTGGGAATCTTCGGTCTGTGTTTCTCTCTCTTCACAACTGGGTTTCATAAACAAGTCCCCTTCAAGTCGTATAAATATTTGCCGAAGCTCCATCAACTTGCCATGTATGTTCTCAAAACGATTGTCATCAATGGAAACAAGCAATCTCTTAAGTTTCTCAATCTGATTACTCACAAAAGCTTCTGAGCTTTCCGAAAAATCCCTTTCTGAAACATCCAACGATGAACACAAGTTTTTACAAAGTTCAGAAAGTCCCTGGAAATAGGAATCATATTCTTCCGTCTCCGTCTCTAACGAAGATAGCAAACTTTTGCAGTCCTCAACGAGCCTCTGTAAAACTGCAAAATTCTGAGCACTTGTTCGGCTATCCGAAGAGGTTTCCAGTGCCTCCACAGAGACAACATTCGATTGCTTCAATTGGTCCAGTTCTTCTTCCTTCGCTGCAATTATTTCCTTTAAAGAGGCATTTTCCGCCCGAATATCAGCAAGTTTAGATTGAATAAACTCCTTTGCTTTTGACTTGACTTGACCCAATTGCGTTTCCAAGGTCTCCACACGTTGTTTGGACTCGAGCAAGTCTTCCTGTTGGTGTTTCAGTGTTTCTATTTCTCTCTCAAGCTTTGAAATGAATTGTTCTTTCTCGGAATTGAATTGGATAGCCTCAGTTGCTTTTTCTTTCCATTGAGCGAGTTGTTCCTCCAAGTTGCCTACTTTCTCACTCAACTCACTTTCCATTTGCCTGTGGTCTTGCAACACTTTTGTTCTTGAGAAATATTTCACTGCATCCAAAAGGGAAAAAACTTACTTTTGGATAATCGTTCCTTCTCTTCCTTGCAAAGTTTGTTGGTTTGTCTCTCTTCTTCCAAACTATTTTGTAGTTGCACAAAAACTTCTGCTTGGTTCTCACCAGTGATAATCTAGAAGAAACATACTCCTTAATACAAAGGCCATAATAAACAAGCTATTCGCTACCTGTCTTATACTCAGTTCCATACTTTGTTTGGCCTGAAACAGTGCCTCACACTGGAGTTCTTTTTCTTGAAGAGCTCTTTCTAGTCGTTGCACCAACTGCGGACTTACTTGTAACGACTCTACTCCTTTTCCAGAAGACTCTTCCAGTTTGTGTCTCAACTCTTCACTCAAAACTTTGGTGGATTCGCTCATTTTATCGATACCTGCACGAAGTCTATCCTTCCAAGTGTTCATCGAAAAAGGATCAACATTCACTTGAAATGGGGTTTCATCGACTTTTATTCAACTTTGTCCAAATCTGTTCGTTGATAAATATGTTGTCGTAGGATATCGAACACATAACAAAATAAAATAAACGTTCCTCGTTCACAGACCGTTCCCCATATCCAACTAGGGATGGCACAAACGCCTGTCTTGTGTCGAAACAACGAAACATTCAACGGCCACACCCAATCACAAAAAAGATAAATACTTCGACTCCACCAACGACTCAACAAGAAAGACAACAAAAACACAGAAATCTATCACTTCCTCAGCAAAGACTGTACAAGCCAACTTCCTTTCACTTACTCGATAAAACCAACCCACCCTGGTTTTCCACATTTTGTACACTTCCAATTGTCGAATCCTGGCAACTTTTCCAACGCAATAAGAAAAGGTTCAGTAACAGAAAAAAAATTTACCTTGTGACAACTCCAACTGCCGTTCTAAATCCAAGCAACGTCTCTTAGCTTTGGAATATTCCACAAAAGTACTAGGAGAGTTTAGTTTTTCAACTTGTGTTCGCAAGTGACGAAACTGTTGAGCTAAATCTTTCTCTTTCTGTGGTGGAGTTTCCTTGTTGATAATTTGATGATGAAGAAAAGCATATAAAAACTGAAAACAAATAATATAAAGTGAATACCAATCCATCGATTTTCTAAAGGGAGCCACAAATCAAAAAGGTTGGCTGCGAAATCGTTCCATCTTGAAATCTTTTATTTATTATGAAATTCTAAATGCTAACTCTTATACTCGAATCCTACAAATATCAGTCCCTTTTTTACATTTTATTCAATCAACTTTCGTGGAAACCATAAATCAAACAATGAAGAATAGAGTTTTGTGGGTGCTTCTCGAGTAAACGATATACCGTAGGAACGATATGTCTCTGTGAAGTTGTGAATGAACTTTTTGCAACTCCAAGGAACATATGAAAGACACTGTACCGTTTCCAAACAACTCACCCATCTACAAAAGTTGGATTCATCCATATCTTCCAGCAACTGTTTCCAGATTTCTCGAAAAATATATGAAAAAATACAAGTAATAAAGAGGTCCAAAGTCGTTTCGCTTTGTTTTGAATACCCAAGACTACTCACAAAAGAAGAAAAGAATTCCATACTTTTCAATAAACTTTCCAACTTTTCAAGTGATAAACTCCCTCCTTGTATAATCAGAAATATTTCTTCCAAAACACGACCACCATTCTTATAATCTCGTATCATGCCCGGATGATCTCTTTCTATAGAGCCCAATACGCCAAGTATCCTATTCAGTTTGATATAATGATCACTATTGCCGTCGACTACAAATACACTAGGAGCTGCTTGACCCAAGACGAGTTGATGTACTCGATTGGCTAAATAAACAGAGCCAAAAAGAGGATATTCATCTGCTTCCATATTTAACAACGCACAAAAGTGTTCAGCCTCTTCTATATATTGAAATTTATAGTGTGAGTAAATGGCTGCGGCTTCTTCAAACCAAGAACCAGGTACTCCAAGCTCTTCATGAAGAAATCTATCTGAAGACAACATCCCATCCATTCCTTCTACTTGCTCCGATATCATCCAAGGAAACCAATGAATAAATACATTCTTCAGATAAAACATATTATTATTCTTTCCAAAGACTTCACAAGACCACAATACGTAAAATGCCCACGTATGCAAATGCATCATTTCCAGTTGAACAGCAAATGAAATGATAACTTTTGGTTCCAAATACGAAGTAGCACGAATGCTTGAAAGAATCTCACATACTAGCCAAGGTTTATGGGCATCCAAGGCATCATAAACTATGCCATATGCCAACGGAGTAGCTAAATGCATCCACTGTACATACTCAGGATACAAACCTGCAGCAATGCACAACAACACGTAACAAGCATCATAAATAAGACTGTCCGATTTTAAACCTTTCGCGGCTTCCAACTGTTCATGTTCTGGTACAGATATTACAATATGAGGTGGAACTGGAGGCGCAACGGATTTATTACTTTGCCATTCGTCAATATAGGACTTCAGGGAACACTTCAGACCATCTGAATCAGTTCCCAAAGCTCCTGTGCCATACCAGAAATGTAAACCAAAAGTCCTATACCACGATAATGAAAGATTCTCTGTCGCGTGCAAAATATCTCCACTTAGCAAAGAATAAATACGATCCAAATCAACTGGTACTTGTCCACAGTAAAATCGGTGAATTTTCAAACAAAAGGATCGATAGTCCTCATCTTGCAGTTGCATAGCCTTTGCAATCATACACGCCAACCGGAAATTTTTAGTGTCGCTACAAAATTTCACAGCTTGTCCAATTTCTCCTCGAGTCAATAAGAGAAATATATGAAGAAATTGATCTTCTGTGGGATTCCTCTCTTCTTGCGACCAGGTACATGCAAAATTTTGTAGCCAATTTGATAGATTACGTCTAAATAAAAGTGACTCATCATATGGTGTCATAGCATCCTCTTCAACAATCTGAACAAAAAGAAGAAGTAAAAGTCGAAGAACAAGCTCAAAATGTTGGTTACCACTAAAACCTGCTTCTACAATAAGATGCTGAAGTGTTTTGATGACTACTTCATGATGCCTGAAAGGAAATCGGAAGCTGGGACGTTTATTCACAGAGGAATCGTTCATTTCGTCCGTATCCAAGCTTAGTTTCCAAGAAGAGAAATGAACTCGAAGCGTCTTTTGAATAAATGATTGCTCCCACTCTTGGGTCTGCGTATGAATATAAATAGGTGAAGTATAGCGTCGGTTCGATTCCATAAAACTCAAAAGAGGAAAAGCAACTTGAAACCCTGGACCTATACTAGCTCTAAAAGAACGACTCAAAAATGAAATTGGGTCTCCTTTCATCTGTGACTTTGTATACAATATTGAATTCTTCAACGACACTCGAGAACAAAGTTCTAATGGCTTTCGAAGATATCTGCGACTTGAGGTTTCTTGTATCGGTTTTTCTGTGTCTTCTTTGGACGACTCCGCATTTATCATACCAGATATTTGTTTGTGGGAGGAAGCTTTCATAAAAGATGGAGAACTTTGCATCAGTTTTTGGGAATCTAAGAGTTCCTCACTGGGTTTGCTCCATTCCATCGTATTATTTGAGGAAAAAAACTGTTGTTCTGCAGCTTTACCCAGTTCTGAAGAAAATATACTCCCCTTGAAGGGTTTCCTTGTTGATGATAAAAGCATTCTAGAAGAATTCAGCTTCATATAGTTTCTTGAATGAATAATGTCCGACTCTATCTGACTCTCATTAAAAGTGCCTCTGTCGTCTTCCGAAGATTCCTTGATGTGCATTTGCTCTACAGTTGGAAATTCATCTTCTCCCTCGTCTTCATGAATTCGTTCGATTTCCTTATCAAATACACCGTTCAGCGCAGCTGATGTGCTATCTAAATTACTTTCAAGTATATCTTCTTCTTCACTAAACTCATCCTCGCTATCAGGAAGTCCATATCGGCTAAAATGAGGAACCTCAAAAGACCAAGTGCCCTGAGTAGCATCGTATCCTAAGAATGTTAGGCCTTGTTTCTCACAATGAGACTTAAGTTTTGCAGTAAAGTTGGTAATACTGGCAACATCTTTCAGTGGTTGCCCTGTCTTTTTATCCGTTTTCCAAACCTTGTGAAGGCTCACTTTCGCAGGTTTATTCAAACCAACACCGATTTCTGGCTTCTCCGACTCATTCGGATAAACAATTACTTCACGGTTTTCAATAATAACAAGACGGTCAAGATCTAAGTTGCGTACATCTGTTTCCCCGAGCCACTGAATTTCTCCTACGTTTCTTCGACCTACAATGAAGTTATGAACATGACTTAAATCCTCATCTCTCATTTTATGGAGTTCCTCTATGCTGGGGGAAGTATAATACGTAGGCTTCGTTAAAGTAGGCGCACTACTCTTTTCATCCATTTTAGACACAGATTCTAACCTCGAAGCTTGTGGGGACAGGTTTTCTTCATAAAATTCTCGATATGAAGAGTAAACCGAGGGAGATTTAAGGCTACCTGAATACTGTCCAGGCGAACGTAACGGAGTCGGTTTAGCAACATGACTCTGTTCTTGAAACTCTCCAGATTTGCGTTCTGTAGTAGAGGAAACCAATCCATTTCTTTTCTCATGTTCATCTGGAGAATGCATAGCTGGCGACGATGACGGAAACGAAAGTTTCCTTTCAGCAGGCGAATTCCACTCACTACGATCACTTTTCTGCCCTGCACCTGAATTGTCTCCCTTACCGTCTGGTCTTGGAGTAATCACTAACCGTTTCATATCCGATCTTCCAAATGGTGGAGACTTCATTGTTGAAGAAGGACTACTGTTTTCGGTTTCTACCAATGCGAAATGTTCGGGACTAAAGACAGAAACTGGTCTTTTCGCTTCAAATAACGGAGAGTTCAACGAGAGAGACGGCCGTAAACTTCGAGCATGAATACGAGCAAATGAGCGGGCAGAAGGTCTTGCCATAGAACTTCCGTTTGCAAAAGAAAGACCAGTTGAAGAGCCGGAGGTCTCCAGTGGATTGTTTGAACCGGAAGACTTACCAAGTGACAAAGAGGCTGCTTCAAAGATAGGACTTTTTCCATATGGGGTATTCAGATCGTTGGAAAAAGAATTTTGAGGAGTTGCAAATGACCAGGTCTGTTGCGGCTGTGCATTATTTGGCAAAATGCTCGCATTTTGCGTTCCTAATAAAGATGCATTTCCTATTGAAAAGGGGGAACTTTGTTGCACAGGAGCAGAAAATGAAAAATTTGGTGTTGAACCAAATATACCAGAACTGGAATTTTGTAATCCTGAAAAAGAATTTCCTATTCCACCAATACCTAAACTCGGTGCAGAAAAACCTCCAGAGTTCGATGGCTGTCCTACTGGAGAAAGAATGCTGGTTGTTGGAGCATTCGAAGAAAATGAACCAAAGAGAGATGTACCACCACTAGACGGTGCCGGCGAACTTCCAAATAATGTCGAAGTAGTTTGTGGAGATGGTGTAAGCCCTCCACCAAATAATGAACCACTCGGTTTCGTTGAATCCGCTCCGAATGTAAATGAGTTGGCAAACGGACTGGAAGAAGCAAAAGTTGAAGAACCAAAAGAAACTGAACTACTAGGCGCCGAGCCAAACCTATTCCCACCGAAACTGGTGCCAAACGAGCCAAGATTAAGTGTAGGTTGAGAAGGCCCGCTAGCATTTCCAAACGATCCTCCAAAAGACGGTGCAGCAGATGTATTTCCAAAGATCGAAGTAGAGCCAAAACTGCCTACCTGTTGGCTTGGCATAGATGAACCAAACCCCGAAAAGGGCTTTTGACTGGCACTACCACTAAACAAACTAGACGAAGAAGCGCTTAATCCAAAGGGTGTCGCTGCTTGAAAAGATGCACCGCTTTGTGAACCAAAAGCTGGAAACGAGCTGGAACCACCAAAAACAGATGAACTGGAGCCAAACCCCGTAGATGTCTGACCAAAAGGAGTTGAGCCTAATCCAATCCCTGGTACTGATGATGGCTGAGAAGAGCCAAACGCTGTGGTTGTATTACCAAAAAGCGAACTACCAGATGTTCCAAAGCTTGGAGTTGATATGGCAGGTGAGGAAGAAAAGAAACCACTTGAAGGTCCTCCAAATCCTGTATTCATGGAAGATGTACCAAAACCAGTTCCGGCGGGTTGAAATGTTGCAAGTGAAGAACTATTCTTTTTTCCCAAAAGATAATCTTCGTAACGAAGTTCTTCAAAAGATTTATCTTGATAATCGGGCATTCTCGAAATAGACATATACTTCACATTCACTCCACCACCATCATATTCTTGCACAGGTTGAAACTTGGGATTGCCTGTCCCTTTCAAAGTGCTACCTTGCACAGAACCCTGCGCAAAACTCGTAGAGACGTTGGGGGGAGGTGTGTTGCCAAACGCAGTAGTTGAAAACGGATTACTAGTCTGAATATTCTTTGCTCCAAAGGCTGCCGAACTATTACCGAAAGTTGGTAAACTTTGGTTTGTTTGTGTTCCCAAACCTACTGAACCAAAGCCTCCTAAGGAAGTGGTTCCTCCTGCAAACGAGGGTTGATTAAAACTAGTTCCAGGAAACGACGCTGAAGAAGCAAACGCAGCTTGAGAGTTACCAAACGTCGATCCAGAACCGAAAAACGATGGGTTATTTTGACCAAAAGCTGGCTGTCCAGAATTAACACTAGTACCTGTGTTGCCAAAGGCGGGCTGTGCCTGTCCGAATGGTGACGGAGGAACTGTAGTGGGAGCTGCACCTGATGGAGGCATTCCAAAACTTCCCGGGGGAGCCACACTACTTGTAGTTCCACCACCAAAGATAGAACCACCTTGAAACACGTTAGGGCTAGAACCGAACGAAGGGGCGCTTTGAGAACTACCAAAAGGACTAGGTCCTCCAAAGGTTGGCGCTGTACTTCCAAAGGAAGCAGCACTAGTAGTCTGTGAACCAAAAAGAGGCTTTCCAAAGTTCCCACCAAGTGACATATCAGTATTTAAAGTGTCGAGTCGAGCCAGCAAACTTTCTCATCTTCCCACCGCATTCGCCAATTCAAAAGAATTCATTTGTCTTTCCTTAAGAATAGCTCGTAACAATGTCTCTTTGTTTCAGAAAGATTGGTGAATACATTGAACTAAAAGGACATGTCATTTGTGTATTAAAAACCTTCATTTACTCTTAGTTCATACTACTATAGCAGCTGCCATTGCAGTCTCTCCATCCCAACTTTCATAGGAGAGAGAGAATTAATCGTGCAACTACATACCAACTGCTTGAATGAAAGCCTCTTTGCTATTGCTGCTAGTCCAAATAACCGGCTTTTCTCATTAAATAGAACGAATTCAGTTTTCTAATACAACAGACCAGGACAATATCTATATATTAGAGATATAAAGACCCTGTCTGGGATCTTCGAAGAGTGTTTTGTATTTTGATAATGGTTGTAATGCTTCGTCTTTATCGTTATAGAATTGCTTTGAAACCTCTGATGCATGAACGATTATTCGTAGAAATCCGCTTTTGCATGATTCAGTTGTCGTTCTTATGTGATCCTTTGCCTAAACGCTGTTTTCACTTTAAGAAGTGCAGAATTTCAAAGGGCAAATATGGACAAGTAGCCATATTTACTCGAAGAGCAACCCACCTTTTCCAAGTTTGTTCATCTGTTAGTAACGAGACAGGTTTAGTTTTCGCGTCTTTCACTGGAAGAAAAGCTATAGGAGTCGACTACGGTATGATTCGTGTTGGAATTGCTGTTTCTGTTGGGTTCTCTCCTCGACCTCTTACTTGTATCAAACACGAAAACAATACTGACTTGGTTTTGAAGAAGCTAAGTGAAGTAGTGTCTTCAGAGCGTGCTGAAATAATAGTGATTGGCCTTCCTCTAAGTGTAAAAGGTTAGTTTTCCTTCAATGCTTCATCCGAAGCTTACAAGGTTTTACACGCAGTGAACTATTCTAGTGGCCAAACACACAAAGCAGTGGACTTTGCTCAACTAGTGGCCAATCGGTTTACAAAACAAGAGGTTTATTTATGTGATGAAAAATACACAAGCATTGTTGCCAACGAAAGGTTAGCTGAGCGCGGGGTCAGCTTAGTGAATTCAAAGGAACTGATTGACTCTGAAGCAGCCGTAGTTTTGTTGGAACGGTTTTTCGGAGGTTGGTCTGGTGACAAGTCTGGAGTATACCTGAAACTTGTAACACCTCAATATGAGAGTACTCATGTAGACGGGGAGACTTTGGAAGAACATAAAAACGAGGTTATTCCTACTTATACGCCGTATCGAGAGTGGCGACGGAACCTTTTGCGACAACAAAATTGATCGAGCTACAGTTGTCAACTTACTTTGTGCATAGTTCTTCCTTAAGTTAACTGCTAAACATAGCTACTGCTTGTTGCATTCTGTTCCTAATCTTCTGTCTTCGGCGCCTATCTTTGGTCTTTTGTTTTTTTGCTATTGGTTTTGAAGACTTTTTTATCCTATTGCCACCTTCTTTTTCAGTTTCCACACGTTTCAATATATCTTTATCACTCTTGGTATTTTGACGATAATCAAGTTGCTGCAATAACTGTTATTTTCGACAAGGCACAACTTTTCAGTTCTACACATACCATATTCGAAAGTTTATCCATTATCAATTCCCTGTCGTTCTTGAATTGTTTCTTTTCTTTTTGCTTTTTAATCTGCTGTCTTTCGTTATGAATCAACGACTCTATGTAAGCCTTCCTGCGGCGCCTTGTCACTTTTCTGCCCATTTGCTCAATAGTGAAATCTGTGCCAAACGGAGAGTCATTCTTTTCATTTTGATGCTTCTTTGTTTCCTATGGATATGTTTAACTTGTAAGAAAATGTTGTGGCAAAATAGAACAAGATACTGCAAGGTTCTCATAGCTACCTTTCTATTTTGCTTTTCACACAAACTCACAATGCAATCATCCGACTGATCAACACAAGAGAGAATGTTGATCCATCCATCGAATTTTTGTATTATCGATTGGTTGCACCGGCGGCAATCTTTTGCTTGGGAAAGAAATGGATCCATACAACGGCTATATGGCGGAAACTTCAGAAGCTCACTTTTGGGGTATGTATGTAGGAACACTATTTTACTTGCTGACTATTCTTCAGCTCTCGAGTTGGCACCTCAGAAAAAGGAGACCTTTACTGTGAATCCCGATCATGTTCTTCACCTCACCATGGCCTCCTTTGGTACCCAACTGGCAGAAAAAGACAGAGCTCCCATTTCCATGCAGGTGAAAACTGAGACACCGGAATTGCAAGAGGCAACTGATGCTAAGAAGGTTACTAACTGCACCCTTTGTGTGTTGCTACCTGGTGTTATGGAAAGTATACCTTTAAACGTGATACTGTCAGAATCCACTAGTGTGACTTTTACGAATAACTCAAAGTCAAATACGGTATACTTGACTGGTTATATGACCTTGGAGGATGCCTTTGGTAATTATGAAGGTTCCAGTGACGAGGAATTTGATGAAGAAGAAGATAGTGAAGAAGATTCTGATGAAGAAGAACAAAATATACCAGTAAAGAAACAAGACGATAAAGCACAAAAACAAGGCAACATAGCAAAAGGCGCCAAACAAACTCCCTCGCTGCCGCAGAAGAAACAAGTAAATAGAGAAGAAGAGGACTCGGATGAAGACGATATTTCTATGGAAGAAGACCTCTCTGACGACTTTGACATGGGAGAAGATTCCGAAGAAGACGAGGAAGAAGAGTCAGATGAAGAGGAGCTTCAACCAAAAGCAGCTAATCAGAAAGCCGCCAAGGTAGGACAGAAGAGAAATGAACCGAGTGTCAACGTAGCAAAGTCGAATAAGAAACCCAATACACCACAAATGACATCTCAGCAATCTAATCAAAAGAAACAAAACAATGTGTTGCAAAATACTCAAAAGGCTGCACCAACTGGGAATCAGACAACTCCCAATTCTCAACAAAAGTTGACTCCTTCTCAAAAGAAAAGATTGCGAAAGAAGAGAAAGAAGATGGAAGAAAAGTCAAAGACTGAAGGGTCTTCTTAGAGTCATTAGGGTTTCTTGGCAGCAAACTTGTTTGTTGTATTGTGTTGCATGTTTTCTGTGTGGTTTTAGATAAAGTTTTCATTTTACTCTTTATATATTTTTGCGTGATGTTGTGTCTTCATATGGCGTCGTTTAGATGTGCAATATACTTTCTTTTCACATAATAAACAAACTTGATATCGTTTTTGTGTACTGCTCTTGTAGAAGAAGTTTTCCAAACTCGTCCATATATTCCTTTTGATAATCCTGCAATCCATACGTTCATAAGCCAGATGGAAACCCTCTACTACATCTATCACTGAAGAAATAGACGATAGTTGAAATCTCTCAGAAGAACCAAGATAAGAGGCATTTTTTGAAAAGCTGTGTTGAACTGAAAAACAACAACAGGGAAGATCAGGAAAGAATATCTCAAAAGTTATCGAAACTGTGGGAACAACTGTTGATGAAATAGAAACAGTCAGTGACCCATTCTGCTCATTCCATGTCCAGTCCATCAAAGAATATAAAGTATGTGATTCAACTTGTGTCGGTTGAATGCGACAAGGATTGCGAGGAAATCGCGTACAATCTACCTCAAGCTGCCAATCACTAATATCCTTTCCAATCATTCTGTCGCTATCATAAACTTGGACCACTTGCTTTGGAACCCAAAGAACAACTGGACATTGCAACAAGAATAAAATGGCAGACATGCATCTATCCGAATCTCCTCTTAATATCATAGTCGCCTTGGAGTCTTGACTTGTTTCAGAAAGATTCAAAATAACAAGCTTTCCTCCAGTTTTGACAGACATTAAACAAAAATTCTTAGAAGGAAGCATCTGGAGACTAGACCCAATAACTATGTGCAAGTCCGCTTTCTTTGAATGAAAAATTGCCCTTTCCAAGTCGACCTCTGGAAGCTCATCATACCAATCAAGAACAAAATCACTCAAAGACTTGTTACAACGAGAACACGGTATTTGAATATCTTTAAACCCGACAGAATGGGTTGGTTTGTCCAATACTTGTTTCCTGCTACACTTTGTACAATATCCAACAAATAGACAACCATGAATCTCTGCCAAAAGATGTTCGGGAACACCGGACTTTCTGTGGAGTCCATCCACATTCTGTGTGACAACAAACCGGACTTGCTCTTCCTTGCATAACTGAGCAATACCAAGATGAGTAATTGTTGGCATAGCATCTTGAAAACTTGTACTGGGAAGAATTCCTGAAGGATTCTTCTTTTCTAAAGTCCATAAACCACGAGGACCTCTGAAATCTGCAATTCCTGCCTTGGTAGAAATACCAGCTCCAGAGTGAACTACGGTATATTCACTCTGTCGAATAAATTCTGCCAACTTTTTTAGTTTCAATGATAGTGTAACTCTGGACTCTTCCTCTTCTTTTAAGTCCAGTTTACCTTTAAGTTCACAAGGAGACAAAAGTTGAGCATATTCCTTTGTAACAGCAACATCCCCCATTCAAAAGTTTTCATGAATCACAAATAATTTATTGCAACAAATTCTCAAATAACATAATTTCAATGTCGGTCTTTCGAATAATCATCCAAATTTTCAGCAGTTAAAGTAGGAACATCGTCCACAACTTTGCTTTCGATTGATTTGCCATAAAACATTTCCATTTCTTTAGAGTTGTCATAGTAACCCATTTCTTCTGAGTTCTTCACGAATTGTTTGTATCCTTCTTTGCCCAATTTACGTTTCAACAAAAGTGATGAGAATAGAGTAAGATCCTTGTAATCAGTTGGTAGTGCAGCAACATATTCAACGTGATCCATTTTCAAAATCTTCTCTGAGCTGCAAAGAGAAGCAATATAAAAGCGACGATACTCCAAATAGCTTTCTTTCTGACCAAATAACTTTAGCTGGAGCAAGCTTCTCAGATTGTAGCGTCGCAGATCTTCACGGTTCAAGTCTTCTTGAGTAACGCCCCATTTTAGGGCGAAACGACAGCAATGTCGTCTCCTCAACTCTACAAAACGGGTGTCTTCTCCAAGAAGAGAGCGGTGTGAATATTCAGGAACGAAGAAAAAGCATATGATGAGACCTAAAAACTCCATACCTCCATAAAACCACATTGTCTTGCGAAGACCTGCATCGTTTTGTGTCACACCTCCCGACCAACGTAACCAGATAGTTGGAAATGTAGTTGTTCCTACGATACCGCCCATTTTTCCAAGAGCTGAAGATACACCATACATTGTGGCACGAATCCTGGTCGGAAACGCCTCTGCAGGCACCAAGTATACTGGAATAAATACAAAATATTGAAAACTATAATATATAAATACCATAATAACCAACAATAATAAAAATACTTACCCTGCGACAAAAGTACTCCAGATAATCCAAGCAATAGGTTGTGCCTTGAGTTGATAAAAGAAGCCAGTGTTGATAATTTGTGTGCAGGCTAACCAAAGCCAGCCAACTAGTTCAGTCTTACGTCTGCCCAACTTGTCAACAACATACGCTGCAACAAAAGGTAACCAAATAAGCCACGCTGCACCTTCGGCAAGAGATAGCCAAATGCTTTTGAATAGAGAAACTCCAATAACATGCTGAAGAATAAGGCCACCAAACGTTCCTTGACTATAATTTATCCAGTCAATAAGGAACCACATGATAACAGTTCCAACGGATCTGGGTACAAAGTAACGTAAAAGGACAAATAAATCCAAACCATCATATTTCCTCTGTCTCCGTTGTTGATCCTTCTTGAACATCAGTGAATCCTTCATTCTTGTCCGGAAGATAAGCACTGTAATAACTGGAATGGTAGCTATTCCAAATGAAAGCCTTGCAACTACGTTCCAGTTACAATGTGAGGCAGCACCCAAATAGGCATTACGACAAGCAATTGCTACAAGAATCAGTTGCACAACAAAAGGCGCGAAATTTCCAATAACTTCAAGACACATGACAAGCATGGCAACCCTTCGTCCACGTGTTGCTGTGTTAACTTGCTCGCTATCTTCCATTACATTAGGAACATTACAGGTATATTCTCCACCCATTCCTAGACCAGCAACGCCGAGGGCAATACACATCATCCATACCATACCAACATGAGTCGTGCCATTCATAGCAACGCCCAATATGTTTCCAAGAAGCACAAGGCAAGAACACATAATCAAGCCTTTCTTTCTTCCAAAGTAGTCTGCTATAAAACCAAAGGCAAGTAAGCCAAACATGACGCCATATAACATAGAAACTCCAACTGCTGATTGAACAGTGACATCATTTCCGACACTCGGGAATATGTCTGTAAACATAGTCAGCAAAACTGAGTTAATGTCATACATATAGCCGTTGACAAAGAACCCAGCTGCTGTGCCAAAAGCGTTGAAGCGGATAGTACTCTTGTCTTCTTCTGACAAAGGGGCTAACTTGTTGGCTTCGAAACCTCCTTCGTCAGCAGCACTATTATTATGAACACCCGCTTCCTGTTCTTGAGAAGCTCTTAATATTTCCATAGAGCTTCTAAACATTTCCTCTCCAACTACATCAACTCTTGCACCTAGCCCGTTCATTTTGCAAAACAAGAAGTAATATTTTTCATAGTCAACCTCCCTGCTTTTATAGAAAAGGGGTTCGAATTGCCCAATGGAGGTCCACACGAACGATTCTGGACAAAGTCGAGTGAGTGGCCCATAGTCAATACAGCTTGTGCCGCCCATACCTAATATCAGTTTTGATTACCAGTAATCCATTGGCGTCCCATTCGAATATGTAAGGAAACTTAATTAGACACTTCAAGTCGCGGGGAATGACTATGAGAATCCGACAAGACGTCTCTGTTTCAACATTTTTTCGGTGCTTAACGCTTGTGGCAATTTTAAACCAACCTGGTTGTAGTAACTTTTGTTTCGTTTTCTAGCAAACGGTTGGTGCCAAGGACAGTTTATAGGAGGTAGGTCGTAGGAAAGAGTTGGTGATAAAATAAAGAGCAGGTTTGGAAGTTCAGCAGCGAGTTTTCAAAACTCGAGAACATTTTCATCGTTTAGACTACGGCCATAGTTAAGTGTGTTTGTATCGTTTTGGTGATATGCTCGAAGAGTTCAGCCCACTGAAACTTCTTGAAAATGATTCCTTTCTTAAAAAAACCAATTTCTCAAAATCTCGACCTTGAAAAGAGCTTTGATGGAAAATACTTGACTCTTGTGTTTATATGAGACCCTATTCTTTCTCTCTCTTTCTCTCTGACACACACATACACACACACAATATGTAGTTACCTTTAGCTTTTTGTGTTTGAAACAGCAGATTGGATGACTATAACTCACTCTGACGGCCTTCCATTCCAATTTATGGGCAAGCGAAAGAGAAAGCTTCGCGCTCTGGAAACAAAGCACAAGTCTGCTGCCCTGACAAACACCGAAATAAACAGAAAGAGGATAAATGTTAGAGTACCTGAAACCTCAAATGACAGTGATTCAGTAAAGGCAGATGAGTCAGTGTCCAGTTGGCTTTCACAGCTACGAAAGAAGAACTCCGTAGTGTGGAAATCAGCTCTCAGAGGGTTCACAAAGGAGTTGAAAAATATACCTGTGTATACTTTAGAACAACACGGCAGTAGTATTCTTAACGCAGTGATTCCTTGTATCATTGATTCAGGTATGTTGGCGAGATTCAGCCAAATTTTCGTTCGCTTAACTATTTTGCAGACGAAGAAACCAGAAGAGCTGCTGTAAAGCTACTTGGAAATTTTCTTGCAACGTCTTCCAAACCGGAATTTTTACCAAGCAGCTTTATGTCCCACCTAAAGATCCACCTTCGTCATAACGGCGTTTCCGCTTTTGAAACAGGCTCGCAGTTGATATCTCTTTTAAAGGAACATAGAAAAACATATCTTAAAAGCAACCTGTATGAACTTTTGAGTCTTTATACAAGCCTTTTGGACGACAACATGCCATTCTCTGTTGAAAGTTCGGAGCAGCAGTTCTGTCTTGCAATACAGTTGATGGAAAGTTTCGAAACATTATTATGGACATTTTGTGAGTATGGTGAAAACAAGAAAGAATTTGAGAATATGCTGAAGAATAACGGTGAGTCCGAAAGTATTCTTGTTGTTGTAAGCGACGTGGAAGATGCAGCCTGTAGTTGGGTCTCTTTTGATTCTGTAAAACTGAAGGAAATTCTTTCAACTGAGCTGGTCAAACTTGTCAGCTTTATTTGTCGTACAATTAGATCTTTTGGCAAGTATCCTGTAGTTGCTATTGGAGATAGGCCCAAACAGAAGAAGCTCTTTGTTGTTTTCAGCCGGCTTGTGTTCTTGATTGTTGAAGTGGTTTCTCGATTGGAACTTTCTAAGAGTTCCTTCGAACAATGCAAGGATTATTTGCCTATTTTAGTTGATACTTTGAAATCTTTTCGCTTAGGAGAAAGGCTGTACGATAGGTTTTGGGAAGAAAGCTTTCTTCGGTTTGCAGAATTCTCATGTTTTCTGTGCCATTTTCTGGACATTTCTATGTCTTCTGACTCCAATTATGTCAACATAATAATTACTGACTGTGTGGACATATGCAACGAGTATTTGAGTGTCTCCTCACAAGAACATGGCATTAGACACTCACAATGTTATTTGGTCATCTTAGCAAATCTCCTTCGCCACTTGATCAAACAACTATCGTTGAATGAC
This sequence comes from Galdieria partita, assembly GCA_025991245.1. Classification (NCBI taxonomy): domain Eukaryota; phylum Rhodophyta; class Bangiophyceae; order Galdieriales; family Galdieriaceae; genus Galdieria; species Galdieria partita. The sequence goes on from BQMJ01000026.1 coordinate 118,436, forward strand.
GTAGTTCCTCTTGTGGACGGATTCCTAGTTCATTGGATAGAAGCGGATATTCACTCACAATGTGATTCGTCATGTTTGTATTTGTTGTGGGAAGTTGTGCTGAATCACGATTTGCTATGTCGATGTGAAAGGGCTGAGAAACTTTTTCGTACTTTTTTAAAAGTTTCGTGGAATGCTTTAAGAAGTCAGTACATGGAGAACTGTAGGCGCATGTTCTACTTTTGGCTAACTGCTATTTCTTGCTTACCTAAACAGTACAACTGGGTTTACGAGGAGTCTTGTTATTTAGTGAAAAATTTTTTTGGAAAGAGAAAGAAGGAAAACGGTAAATATTTGTTTGTCCCTGGACCTATTGTGTTTTTAGATCTAGAAATGAAGCGAGTCTTATTGTCGTTATTGTATCATACGGGTCGATTTTGTTTAGAAATTGCTGAAGTTCTCCTAGTTTGTGTAGAGCATCCCAACTGTATAGCAGACCAAAGCTCGTGGATGATATTTGGCTACTTTTTGGAGTTATTGAAACGTTTCGCAGACTCCTTGTCTGTAGAAGATCGATACTATATTGCGTGTTTGATTGTCATCGTGGTTTGTCGTTTGTCTGTAAATTATCCTGAATTGGAAACAGCTGTTATTAGACATGGACACAAGTGCTTAGAAGAGTGTCATTTGGATGGCAGTAGTTTTGAAAGTATGAGACAGATAGTTGAGTCAGAAAAGAATTTATCTGCAAACTTGATCGGGAAAGTATTGGCAAAGGATTCGCATTTTGCCACTCTATAAGAAATTCCCCTTTTCAAAGATTGGGACCAGAGCAATTTAAAAAAATGTCCGTTTTGAGGTTTGTCGGAGGAATTTCCCGCCTTGAATGTGGTTGAAAGATGAACGCATTGAAAGCAGTTCTAGTGTTACAAAACCCTAAAAGTGGCTCCAAAGAATGGAGAAACAAGTTGCAACTAAAGGACTGTCGTCTCCATGCAGACTTGCCCGACGGAGAAGAAATACAGTTAACCTTTGACAGCGTGTATACACAACCTGAAGAATTCTACAAAGCTCAAGAATTTCTTTATTTTACGGTAATAAATCAGCTAGAAGATGGTAATATTGTGGTATGGTCACATATCAAGAGCAACTCGCATAGCAATGTGTTTGAGTCGTGTAACAACTTTCTTCATTTCTTTCTGTCGCAACAAGTTGGCAACTCATTAGAAAGATTGCGAGTTTATGGACTGAACTCAGATGAGGAGTATGAAGAAATACAAGATTACGATGCAAATGCTCTTGATAAGCTGAAGGAAACTGGAAACATTTTGTCAAGACCAAATGATAACTCTCAACCTCAGAATGCTACCAGTGAGCCATCTTTTTTCAGCGTATTCGAAAGCCTTCTCGTTGCTGTCTATTTTGGAAATGGACTGGTTTCCTGCGTTCTATTTACCGAACAAATTGTGGAGAAGAACTTGCTTTTATATGCCGGCTCTTGTCTTCAAATGGAATCTCAGAACTTGGCTGAGAGGCAGCTTTTCAAATTCGTCATTCTGGAAATGGATGAAATGGGTATGGAAACACTCAATACATTGAAAGATTTTCAAAGAACACTTGCAATTTTACAAGAAACCACCCAGCTCTTTTCGTCGAAAACACCCACTGATCCAAAGTTGAATACTTTGGAAGAGCATCTCTTTGATGTAGGCGCAGTACATAAAGAAAATGCTCGCGATCAGAACGTATGTGAAGTAGGAACTGAAGGAGTGTTCGACGTGGCAACTTATTCCGAGTCAGATCGTGAGTCAGAATGTGATATGCCTCTTTCACAGTTGGAAAAACATCAAATATTCAAGAAAATGGAAAGCGTATGGAAGTCGCAGCAGCAAAATACGACAGATGAATCCAATCCATTGGATGTTGATCAGCAACTTGAGACAGTCGTGGAGAACTCAAAGAGTCCTGTCAATATCAAAAGATCTGCCGAGGTTCCAACAGTTTTACAAAGATCACAAATAACCCAAACATCTTTGAGTAAAGAATTAGTAGATGAAAGGGAATACAATGAAGACGATATACGAGAGCGTATTTCTGAGCTTGAGAGTCTGATGAATCAACAGCTTCGGCTTCGTGGTAGTATGATGCGAGAAGTGAGTCATAATTCTAGTCAGTCTAGTGCCAATACAAGAATGCAAGTTGCTTATATTGGAGATGATGCTCTGTCAGATATCCGTAAAGAAATTCGTTGTTTACGAGAAAGACTCTCCCGCACAACAGGCAACGAATCCATTTCCTCATCTTTAGATACGTCCAAGGAGACTTCTTCTTCACATCCTAGTATTTCTAGTCTAAGAGTGTCTCAAGTTTCTTCAAGCACCGAAAAAGAAGGAGCGAACAATCTGCTTTCCTCTCTTGAGGATATTAGGAGTCGAGTGAATGCCTTGAAAGAGCCTCCCCGCAGACATAGACGTCACCGGCTTCACACAAATGACAGCGAACGTTCGACAACTTCTGAACAACAAAGTTCAACGAATTGTGAGAATCAATGGGTCAATGCGACAGAATTTTTTGCTGATCCAAAGAGGCAAGCCCATTTTGGAATGCAAGGAAGAAGCTCAGATTTTTATTTTGCAAACTCTCACATGCAAACTGCAAGACCAAGTGATATTTATCTTCGACGTGAAAAATATTTTGGTTGTTCCAACATACCTGGTCGTTCAAGCGATGCCAATTTGCTCAATGTTTCGCGAGGCAGTTTCTCTAATCATTTTCCTGACGATTACTCTCGTATTCCTTCGTATTCCAGTTATGTTTCAGATACACTTTTGAGAAATAGTGGAAGCACAGGATCTGATGTTCCTGAGAAGTTTCCCATTCGAAACTCCCAAAATCATCGAGAACGTGCCATTTTACAAGATTTACCAGCTAATGAGCAAGAAAATGCAAGGCGGATATCTTTTCGAGATGGGAGACCCTCAGAACAGCTGGTTAACAGTACTCCAGCTGTATCGAGACCCATTGCTGTTCATGGACCAAAGTATTCGCCTCAGACAGCAACCCAAGAGGCTGGTTCAGATATTCGAGCAGAAGGTGAACTTTGGCAACGAAAGGGTCATTTGGTGAAATTTTGGCGGCGTCGATTTGTTGCCATATTACAACATTCGGTTTTTGGAAATGTTTTGTGTATTTTTGAAATGGAAAAAAATCAGACTTTGCAACCGACCAAGTCAAAAATGCTTGCATTGAAGCAGACTCAAGTGAAGAGTGAACCAAATACTATAGTTATATCGGGTAAGCCTCGATATGTATTTCGATTACAGACCTCCACCAGCGAGTTTTTCTTCGCCGCAGCAGATTCTAAGAGCAGACAATATTGGATAGAGAAACTTCGTACAGCATCACGAAAGGCGTAGTTCAATAATGTTTATCAATAAATCATTTGTCCATCACCATTCATTTGGAATTGTCCAGTGAAGCATGTTGTTAGCTTATGTCTGTGGTATGTGTCGTTGGAAGGTTTCGTTCGATTGCTTTTCAAGGACTTGTTTTTTAAACTCTACCCGTTTCTTATTTCCGTCCAAACGACGCCAAGTGCTAACGCGTCACCTACATCTATCTTGTATATACACATCGGGAGAGAAATCTGTAAATAGTTCCAAGAAACCAGTTTTGCATCCGAAAATAACCATTTTAGGTGGAGGCTTTGGTGGTCTGTACACTGCATTATTTCTTTCTCGCTATCCATGGACGAGACTTACCAGACCCAAAATAACTCTTGTTGATCGGTCGGAACGTTTTGTGTTTCTACCCATGCTGTACGAACTAGCGTTCGGACAGTTGGACAAGTGGCAAGTAGCGCCAACTTTTTCTCAATTACTGCAAGGAACAGACATAGATTTTGTACTGGGACAAGTTGAAAAAGTTGACGTGCAAGGGTCAACCTGTGAGATATTTTCCACCAAACACGGACACAAGGTGCTACAACATGACAGATTGGTTATTGCCATTGGTACGGAACCAAGTTTATCATCCGTTCCAGGCGCCGACAAGTATACATTACCATTTCGTACCCTGGAACATGCGGAGCTTCTTAAACAGAAACTTGCCAACTTGACAAAGATAAGACGTCAGCAAGGGAGGGAGCCCATTATATTTGTCATTGGTGGTTCCTATTCTGGTGTTGAACTAGCTTCTAACGTCGCGGAATACTTTCAAGGTAAGGCGAAAGTGTATATCGTGGATCGTGGAAGCCGTTTACTTGATGCTGCAAGTGACCACAACAGAAATATTGCGCTACAGACTCTTCGATCTTGGAATGTGGAAACATTACTGGGAATGGAAGTTAGTTGCGTGACTGAGGATGCGGTGTTGCTCAAGTCGGTCGAAGAACCTTTCCAAGAGCCGCAGAAGAAGTTCGATGTGGATTTAGTTTTATGGACTGCAGGATTCAAGCCTTCTTCATGGTTAAGTTTTGTTGAGTTAGAAAAGGATTCAACGGGACGTATTCTTACATCGAGCACTTTGCAAGCTAACGGGCATGAGGATATATTTGTTTTAGGAGATGCTGCAGCAGTTACAGATGTCAATGGGCAAAAATGCAAAGCCACTGCCCAAGTCGCCATTCAACAAGCGCAATGTGCTGCGTGGAACATTTGGGCATCGCTTTGTAACAAGAAACCGATTCCATTTCGATATGAACATTTGGGAGAATTGATGACATTAGGAAAATACAATGGTACTGCTGAAGTTTTCGGGATTCCTTTAAGTGGGACATCTGCTCAAGTCACACGCCGACTAGCGTATCTTTATCGTATGCCGACCCATTTGCATCGTTGGAAAGTGGGTCAGAATTGGGTGTTGAAGCCGGTTGGCTGCTTGTTTGACAATTTTAGCTTCCCCTTGTAAAAAATGTGAGCCTTAGGTTTTATATATGTCTATAAAATAGTACATTATGTTGTTAGCAGTAGGGGTCTGAAAAGTATTTGAATACAATCGAAATAAGCAACTGTGTACCTGCCTAGTATTAAAGAGAATCCTTGTCCTGGCAACTCCCAAGAACTTTATGGAAGCTTGGTCCTCTTTCCCTTCCTTTTTCAGGACTCCTATGGGCTTTTTCAAACTCTCCACTTTGCCTTGTAGCAGAGAATTTCCTACTCGGAGTTTGGCAGTTGCCTAAGAAAGTTATGTCTATTTTCCTTATGCTCTCTCTCTCTCTCATCACAACCTACTTCTTCCCAATTCACCGACAAGTCGCCTATATTGAAACCACTCAGACGCGTCGTTTCTTCTATTCTATGCAAGTTTTGCGTGCTTTGTTCATTCAAGTGAAAGGATCCTTGTAACTCTACAAGTATCCAATCTTCTGCGTTTTCCTTTGAATAGCGAATAGGAATGCGCATAGCGGGAAATTCAAAAGCAATGGATGATCATCGAGCTCTGTAAGGAGGAATATCACAGAAAAGGGTGTTTGAAAACAAAACAGAATGGCAACACAATCTCTTACACACCCATAAGAAACAAAACTCCCTTTTTGCCTATCGTCCTTTGATATCAACCTCTTTATCGGCAGAAGATATTCCATGAAGCATCAAGAGACGACAAGTGCAAGCAAAAATATTCATTTTACTTCCTTGACTTGGCGACATTATATACTAATGGAGACATATTTTAGGAAGCCGTCGTGTTACTAAAAATTCTTTCTTTAAGTCGCCCTAATATTGCATTCATATCTTGTTCCGTTACAATAGACTTGCTTTCTGCAAAGGGTCTCAATTCTTCATATAAAAGCTCCCTAGCTAATGCATAACGTTCAGCAAACATTCTTTCCACAAAAGGATCTTGTAACAAACGAGAAACATGGTTACTCGTGTCCTCTCCTTCTTCTTCTTCCTCTGTATCGCCCTCCAACAGAAATGAGAGCCCTTGTTTGGACAACTTCAAACTGCACTCTTCACAGCTACAAAGATAACTTTGCCAACCACGAAACATGGCATAGTCTCCAGTTGCTAGTTGTTCTGGTTGACTTGGCAAACTCTGGGCAACGCAGAACTTTGACTCATTTCCACTCGGTATGGACCGATACGCGTTGAAAACTTGCGTAAAAAGCGGATATTTTTTAGTACAACGCGAACAAACGAGATCAAACTCCTCTTCAAGTATATTCCCCTCACACCAAGGTGCCTTCAGATTCAAGCACGAAATATGATACCAATCTTCACAAACAAAACACTGAATCATATCTTCCGAGTTAGCATCGTACTCTCTTTCACAGTAACAGAAACGATTGAAAAAATTATGGTTATATTTGTTGTTTTCGTTTACGGCTGGTTTGTCAGGAAAGAGTTTACAGGTGTTGCGCATCTTGCTGTTTCCACAGTCACAGATAAACTCTCGTTTACCGTCTATTTCAAAAGTCCTTTCCAGATGTTCACCATGACAAACAGCTCTGCAACCACGACAAAAGCCAGCTGCTTCTCCATCGCTAGTACACAGTTTACAACCGAAGACGTCTTGCGTCGCACAATTCAAAGGAAAGGTACATGAAGAATCTAGCCAACCTACTAAGTTAAGTACTATAGAAACGTACAAAACGAAAAATAGTCACTACTTTCTTCTTCTTGTTGTCTAGCAACATCTACCATCGTCACTACGGAGTCTCGATCCATATTGAAAGTCTCTAAATTGGCGCCCAAAAATTTTTCATTTATTTTTCAATGTTAAGTGCACGCCGACTTTCGTAACTGATAATATCATCACCCTTCACAAGGTAAAGAGACGTATCTATTGAAAACTTTTTCCTTACACTGGGTGCAAGAACACTCTGAAAAAGGTTCACCTGTGATAAGCGATCTTCATAAATAATAAAACGATGAATATCTCCAAATCTTTGAGCAAACTCCTCAAGCACTTGCTGTTTATAAGTAAACGTGTCAGTCGTCCAATGTAAGCTCTCTGGTTTACAAAATACTCGCCAAGGTAGAATACCCAAGTTCAATTCTTGTGTTATGCGCAATACCTGTGGACGCACAGTAGTCGAACGACCTGTCAAGACGATGCACAAATTGGTCAACTCTTGGTCTAAAGAACGGAACTGTGATATGACAGAAGATATGGCTAGTTCAGGAGGCAGCGGATGAGAAATAACCGGAGGCAAAAGAGACTCTGGTCTAGACCACCAACTCCGAAACGGCCACGGTTGAAGGTAATATTGACGATATTTCTCCTTTCCCTCCTCAGGACAAGGAGTTTTTACCTAGCACAGTGATTGAGAAATAGTGAATCACAGATATATTGCCTTCCCACCAGAGTCCCATCAAAGTCAAAAACACAGAGTTGCTGTACACTCTCCCTTGTGCGATGAGATAAAATGTGCTTCTCCAACGTGGATATTTCCAACTGAATCGTTTCATTACAAGTTTTCATACTCTTTTGAAATGTATCATATCAACGATGATAAACGACCAACTTTCTTCTGGAAGCCTTCATACCCCAATCATGAAGCGTCAATGATATCGAAATTCTGTTACAGAATCAGAGGAGGTACGAAAGGAAAAAGAATCAAATACTAGTAAGGAGTATAGTAAGCGGCATATACACAATTATTACATAGCTTGATCATATTTCAAAAACCTTTCTTTTTTAAAATCGTATTGTTACCTGGATAGAATATCTCTCCATGATTTCCTCATTATGATAGTCCTTTTGCGACTTCATTTGATAGAATAAAGTTACATACGGAAAACATTCTGATAATCATTTTGTTTGAAATCAATCAATCGTGTTCAGAATGCCTCCACTCTGTTCAGGCTACTAATTCATTTCTAATCCTAAACTGTGTCAAGATAAAATCTATTGTCTAAAGCAAATTTATTATTTTAAAGATAGAATGGAAACATGCTTTCAATAAAATGTCGGTAAGCCTCAAGAAAGATAGAGAGGGTGACAGAATATATCTTTTAGAAATTTTATATCTTTTTCTAATATCCACAATTCTAGCGCACACTATGCAGTACCCATAACAGCAATACTTGCGCAACTATAAAACATTGTTAAGAATCCCCAACAATCACTTGTAGATTGGATCGTTACCTGTACAAACAGCCATTCAAGTGACGAAACTGAATATCACTCTATGAAAAAAAGTGTTGAAAGACTATCGAATCTCCTTGCCATCCAGAAAAATCTGCTTATATTCCTTTTCTGCATCTTCTTTCAAGATAACCATATTTCCAAAATTCATACAAAAAGGCTTACTCTTCAAAGTATTCCTCAGTTCTACATATCGGTTTATCTTCAACAACAATATAGGAGCACATGATTGTTCCACATCACTCATTCTCGGCAATCGAGTATAAGTGGAACGGAAGCTGTCACTCCATAACTTGAGGTCCTTGTACAGATATTGTAGTCTCTGCAGAAGCACTTGAAACAGTTCACAATTCTGTTGACTTTCAACAAACAATACGCTGGCAGAGCAATTCACATGTCTATCTCTTTTTAGTTCATGTCTCTTCTTTGCAGCAATGCTCATCCTTATTCTAGTCTCAGTAGACAAGCGCTTTCCTTTGTTCCAAGCACTTCTTCCTTTCAAAGCTTCACAAACTTTTTTCCGAAATTCTGGGTTCTTCCAACGTTCTCGAACATTTATGGATTGCTTTAACAAAACTTGACGCGCTCTCCTACCAGCCAAATTTCTTGCACGAAACTCCGGATCACGCCATAACAACTTTAGCCTTGTGGAGCGACTAGATATGGAGTGAGCTGGATGGGTCGGGTGTCTTTCTTCTTGGAAACAGCTGTTGTCTTCCTTTGCATTTTCGTTGGTATGCGCAGAAACTATCTGAGAAAACAGGTTTCGTTGTAAAGTGCCTCTTCTACTCGGAGTAACCCTTTGACTGACTTCGGCATCAAAACGGTTTCTACGAACAGTGAACTCTTTATAACCCAAGTTGCATAAAAAACAGCTGAAATGGGTTCTTATCGTTTTCAAACGGTGTGTCATGACTAGCTCTCCAAAACTGAAACCCCCAGTTTATTATTGGTCAACAAAGCAACCTAAAACATTATCTCATTTCGATCTCTCCTATCTTCTCTGCCCATCGCAATGGATGACATGGGTTATGCATGGAAGTCTTCTTATGAGGGACCTTCTTCCATTGTTTGTTCCTTATGTTCAATGATGGGACATATACCATATACATAAGGGCCTCGAACTCCTCCATGTTGGTGTCTATCCCATTCTCCAGTCACTTCAAGATTCAATATATCGCTTAGAAATGACTTGATCTTGTATATCTTTAAAAGTTTCTTCTTCTCTGGACACCATTGATGAAACAGATCTTTCATATTTCGGACTCGTACAAAATCACGAGAACTACGACGATCTACATTATCCGTCAACTCATAAAATTGGAGAAGGAATTGTGCAAACAATTGACCTTCATGTTGGTCATCCTTTGCAACCATCTCCAACATTGCATGTCTTTCTTTGCTCGTTTGAGGTGGTCGTTGCAAGTCACTACTCGTCTCTTGTGATAAAGAAGTTGTATTGTGACTAGAATGCGTTGTCATGAGTTGTCTTCGCTTCACCTGTGTTTGTCTTCCTCTTTTCGTTCCTGTTTGTTCTCTACGACCTTCTTGTGTATCTTCTCCATTTATTATAGTTACTCGGGGGGAATCATTCGTATGCCTAGATGAATCAGTCCATTTCTGAGGCATCTGTTCCATCGGAAAAGAAGAACGACTAATCCATTTCATTTGACGACTTGTTGAAGAAGAAAATGAGGAAGAAACATCCATCATCCTATGTTCACTGGGATTACTTTCACACTTGTGATAAAAAGGACCCAAATGAACAATCTCTTGGGTGCCGTTATCTAAAAATGGTTGATAAAGGCAATTAAGATTGGCTTCTGCCGAAGGAATACTTTGATGAAAATTGTTTTGGGCATAAACAGCGGTTTCCAAATGAACGTCTTCCGAATAACTTCTTCTTTCTTGTGCAGAATACGGAGTTGGCATCCAGGTGGGAAGAAACACTTGATGTTGTTGGCCCATAGAAGGACTATAAGAACCTACAAAATTGGAGATATTTGATTGTGCTGCTGTCAGCTGATCAAGTTTGTTAGTCATATATGAAGAGGGATCATCGCGACTCTCTAAATGAAAATAAGCAGCTTCATCTTCTTTCTGAAAGGAAAGATCATTCAACATCAAATCTTCGTCCTCATTCTCGGAGTTAAACAGCAAATGTTCTAAAGAACTCACTGGAAGGGATGGTGGAGAGTCATACTGTAAAAGTTGCCACAAAGATGGCAATAGACTCAAAGCTGATGAGCCTTGTTCTGTCATCGATGCCTCTTCTAACATACGGTTCGTTCCCTCTGTTCCTATTTCTTCATCAGGCCACTCTTCAATCACATCATTCACAGTAGGCGATGAAAGACTTTTCGGTAAATGCTGTCCATCTATTATCTGCTTCATAATTCTCAATGCTTCCTTAGCTCTACTTCTTGCGAAAGATACATCAATAATCGGAAACGGATAGGTCTTTCCTAAGGTAATATTTGCATTCGACAATATATCTTCTGGTGCCTGCCAAGGACAATGTATGTATCTGTCTGGTAAAGATGCCAACTCAGGTATCCACTGTCTAACGTATGTTCCACTAGAATCGTATTTACGACCCATTCCTATGGGATTCACCAAGCAACTCAACGGAAAAGAGTCCGTATTACAGCCTGCAGTCCATTGCCATCCTAAAGTATTTGCCGCCAAGTCTCCATCAATCAGATGTGAATAAAGAAAATGCGCTCCTAGTTGCCACGGAAGCAATAAATAACGAGTTAAAAAGGACGCCAAGAGAAAGCGAAGAATATTATGAATCCACCCAGTGGACCGCAATTCACGAATAGCCGCATCCACCATAGGATAACCTGTATGACCTACAGAAAAACGTTCTAACAGAGAATAGTCACGCTCCCAAGGGAAAAGATTGAAAACACTTTGTAGTGGAGTATCTACAGCATTTGGATAATAGTAAAGGATATGATAGGAATATTCTCGAAGGCACAAATTTTTCAAAAATGCCTTGGCTGCTTGTGAGTAAAGATACCAATTTTCATGATGATTGGCAAATCGTTTTCTAACCCAATCGAAAATTCTTTTCACACTCAATTCTCCAAATTTGAGATGCGGACTAAGTCTGGATGTTCCTGTTAGACTCCTTCGATGTCTCGCTACACCAAATTTATCGAAAGAATCGTTTAAAAATGCTTTCAAGGTTCTCTTGGCCTGACGACAGCCAGGTTTCCAAGTATTCCTCGACTCAAATGCTTCAATCTCTTCTTCAGAAAGAAGATCCAACTTGTCCACTTGATTCTCAAGATATGCATATGGAAGAGATGTGCAATATTGTTTGTTTATACTCAATGGCTCTAGTGGAGGTAACTGAAGCATCCAAGCTCTCATATAAGAGTGAAAATCAGGAAAGAACGGGGAATGGTCATTCTGTAGTTCCCAAGGCTCGATCAAAAGTTCTGATTTGAATGAAACCAGTTTTACGTCACTTCCTGAAAACGCTGAAATAACTCGTTCTTCTGTCTTCAAATATAATGGTTCATAAGCTCTATTCCAAAAAATGACTGTTGAATTCGTCTCACGAACAACCGAGAGCAACTCTTTTTCTGCCAATCCATTTCTACACAGCAATTTGACTCCTACCTTTATCAATTCTCTCTCTAGAACTAGAAGTGAGGAACGAAGCCACCATAACCAGGGCTTACTGGGATACCATCTTCCGAACGAGTTTGGACTCCATATAAAAACAGCATAACATTCAGTTCTTCTTTCCAAGGCTGCCAACAAGGCTGGATTGTCATCTAAACGAAGGTCGTGACCTCGAAACCAAATCAAAGAACTTTCGCGTTGAACAGCAATACTTTGTTGTTGTGTTTGAATAGTTGGCTTGACGTTAGGCTCTGAAGAACCAATGTTTGAAACCATTTCTGTGTGTACATGCGTTATTTGCTTGGTCCTGCTTGGTCTATTGTCGTGGCCTTTTTTGGCAGGTAAGTCATCTTGTTCTTCTTCCTCGGAGGAGACGTGAGTACTACCAGCTATACTCACTTGCATGGTGGAGTTTTCTTCACTTTTCTCGAATTGTTCAAGTTGGGTCGTATAATTTGCGTTTTTATATCTCTTCTTTCTGGTTACTTTTTTCTCGTAGTTCATCCACATTTTTTGTCAAGACATGTCTAAAGTGTCGGAGTCAAAAATGAGCCATGGGATTTTGATATATTCTTTCAACTCAATATTTTCTTTGTTATAAGCCTTGTTGCAATCCAACAGTGGCTGCTCAAAACCCCAAGTCCATTTCGCACTTGAGAATCCAAGTCTCTGTGATCACACATCATCGACCTTACATTCCGCCTCCTTCCGCGATGATATTGATTCTTACATTGAAAGTGTTTCGATAGACAAGTAACTGCATTCCTTTATATGTTTTATTGGCCTGAAAACTACTTAAGCACAAGAAAGATGATAACCGTTGCTTTTATTGGAATCAACGGAATGCAACAGAGAAACATCTTGTTACAGACTCTCTACAGTGTTGATACAAGACAGGTCAAAGAAAGTCATCATTTCTTCACTTGCTCACAATATTGTATGTCAAATGACAATCTTATCAATGAAATGTTTCAAATCCAAGGAGAATTGAATTCTCAAATATTGTAACGAGCACTTCAACTTGATCCTCGTAACTCTTTCCTTTTTATCACTCAAGTATACTTTGGAATTCTCTCAACATGTCATTCTCCTGGAATACTTCGAACCCAGCTTCTTCCCCAACTCTTGGAGTAGCGCAAAGCTTTGCTTCTCCTGCTATACAAAATACCCCATTTCCTCAAATGTCGAGTACTCCTAACCAAAACGTGCAAAGTAACTTCTTTTCGAGTTGGACGGGAATACAAAACCAACCTACATTTCAAGGAAGCTTTACATCCTCTAAACCTCCGACTTTTGGTTCTCCGGCCATAACAACACCAACAACACAGTCAAGCTTATTCCCGCAATCGTCAGGTATGTTTTCTTCTTCCATCAACAACCTTACAAATTCTGCAATGGCTATCAATACGACACAAAATACTCAACAAAATATAAAATCGATCCAATTTTGGGATCTCCCGGATGCCGCCAAGAATGAAATTTTAGAAATCGAAAAGTTTATTAGAAATGAAAGACAAAAGTGTTTGAAACTGGAGACCCAGAACAACTTGCAGCAGTTGGAAGAGACGGAAGCGAGAATTAGCAAGACAGTTCAACATTTTCAAATAGCAAAAAATACTTGGGAGTCACTCGTTGTGAAAGTACAAGCTTGTAAGAACATTATCAAGAACGAAATGAATAGTGTGGAAACTGTATATGCTGTTATGGAATCAGCAACAAGGGACAATATGACTTTGCTTTTTCGAAGAAGTGAGGAAGCTGTCAGGAGAATTTTTGATATATTTTTTAATTATTTAAAGGAAATGGAGGAAAACATGAATGAATATGAACAACAAACTCAAACAGCGATGTCTGTACTACAAAATATGTCTAAGAATGTAGGATGGATGGGTCAAGCAGTAGAAGATGTACTGAAACAAGAATATGAATATTTTATTTTTGTTGCAAGTAGAGTGGCCAATGTGAGAGAGAAGTTTCGGCAATTGAAAGAGAAATATCTGAAACTATTACAGCTTCGTAATCCAGAAGCCATCAATCCATTTGAAGCTAGCAACTATCCTGGGAAATCTAGTTCTTGGAATGAACGTTATTATCCTTCAGTGAAGAATGCGAGTATTTCTGCACAACAGTCAAGTAATCATCATTTTCTTTCAACACCCATGTCAAGATGGAAGTCACCGTTACAGATGAAAGGCTCTCAAACAAGTTTGGTCAAGTTGGATGAAAAGAATAATTTAACCACACCTTTGACAGGTTATTCTCGAAGACGAGATGTTGAAAACTCTTCATTTAAGACTCCATTGCCTCAAGTAACTCGTTTTCATGTTTCTTCATTTCTTCCATGACGATGCCTGTGCAAGAAACTTTTCTCATTTTCGTTGCAGAATATATTATATTGCTTAGAATTGTATATTGCTATGGAGTTGTATGGCTCTACTTTGATTCGCGATCCATTTGTGTTGCTTTGATAGAGCAACAAATGTAATATCGTTCCTTTTGAAGATTTTCTATTGGCCATTGTTGTTGATTGGTTGGTCCATATAAATATATAAATATAGATATCTGAACGATCTCTTTTTTGTATTTTATGGACTCTTTGAACACAGCCAAACTCTCATCTTTTTATAAAACTCCCCAACTTGCCTTTTTCTCTGCAAGTTCTCAAGCAGCTTTACTGGTTTCCTCTGGATATCGTTTAAGAGCATTGAGGTGCTCACGTTCCCAGAGCTTTAGCAAGTGTTACTTGTGTATGTCCAAGCAGTCATTGGGCAGTGACTTGACTGTCCGTCAAAAAGATGTGCAACTGTTGGGAATCGTTCCCCTTATTCCCAACTGGATATTAATAGCCCTTTATGGTTACTTGGGTTTTCGATTCTTTAGTGGTTTTGAGCAAACCACTTACAACAAGGTATTTGAGCTTCCTTTCGGCACTCTTTCGACTGACAGCAGTCAATAGAATAGTCGATTATTGCTGAGTATCTTGTGGCCTGTTATGTTTATTGCGAATGATCGTTTTCGACAAAACTTTAAGAAAGCTTTGAAACAAAGTGACAACGAGGATGGATAAGTTTTTTTATAACAAACAAGACTTTGGGGTTTTCTATATGAGGATAAACAACCACAGACCTGCTCGATTCATTTGTGATTTGAATGTTATTTCTTGGTGATCGACTATCTCAGCATAGTTATCATTGTATTCCACGTTGTTATGGAAACTTGGAATACTGCAAAAGAAAAAAATTCAACAGAATCTCAAGTTTCCAAACATCGAGTGTAGGTTGTCACAAGAGGTGGGTGTTTACCCACAATATCTCGACCATCCGAATGACGACGACGCCACACAAACCCAACGACAAAAGACCCCACGTTGACTATATTCAAGTAGTCGTTTTGGCACCTAATGAAAAACTATTTCACCATTTTCTTTCCTTGGCTGATATCTTTCAACAGCAAATAATGTCTCAAGTCTCCTCTCAAGTAAATCCAACGGATGATGATGACTCGCAGCAATATTGGAACAACATTCCTTTACTAGACTCCAAAGGAGAATTGGTTTCGAGGCAAGTCAAGCGTTCTTCTTTCCATCGGTCAACAACACTCTCTCATTTGTTGCCTGCTTTGCAACCCATTTTAAAGGTGTTTTTATTAGAACAACTATTTCCAGACTGTCAGGGCAACAGCAACGATAATAATAGTGATAGACTGTTTCAACAAGCTGTTCAAGATGCAGACGTTGTCGTGACAGGTTGGATTTTCAAGCAACAAGTAGCCGCTAGAGTAGCAGAAATATTGAAACCTGTTCATCAACAATTGTTAGCCTGTATTGTATTTCCTTCTTCTCCAGTTCTCATTCAGTACAACAAGTTGGGGCAGTTTGAACTTTGTCGATGGACAGAAACACAGAACATATTATCGCATTTATGTTTCTCCAAAGATGTATGTTCAGAGAATAGTCCAAAGACACTAGAAGAGACGACAAAACTTCAACTGAAATTGTTGGAATCCTTTCGGATATTACCAAAGTTATTGAATTACATCGGTGAGGAAAAGAGAGAAGATATATGTACTTATATGCTTTCCTATCGGCATTGGGTGGCTAGTAGTACTCCAGAAGATGTCAAATTGTGTCTGTCTTTTATCATCGAAAGAAGTCTGATGAATATGGAAAAGGAAAACAAAGAAGAAAAGTTATATACAACAAATACAGAAGAAGATTTACAAAGTCTGAAAACGAAGATAAAGCAGTTGTGGCATTCCTATTGTTCTACTACCTTCACCTCGTCTACAGCTGCGTTCCGTGTATCATTACCTTTACCTAAGAAACTAAAAAGCACGGGTCATCATGAGTTGGCTCGACTGATTGCCACTTGTATATATCAGTATCAGTGTCCGTTGAAGGATATTTCTCAACTGTGTCATTTCAAGTATTCGATGTCTTGCCAACGTGAATGGAACCGATTTTCGCAACAATTGCACCAGAAATTCACTTTGCGCTATCCTATGGAGTTGGCAAAGGAATTGTTGACCTTAAGTGAAAAGATTCATAGAGGAGAACATCGTATGCCACATTCTTCAGAAGTTTTGGCAGAAAATCGACAAGATTTGCATCGTTCCATTGTTTATTTAGGAGGTTATAGGAAGGCAGCCAAAATCTTAGGTTTGCGTCGATATCGTCGTTCATCCAAGCAAGTTTTAAAATCCTTGCAAGATTTTACTCGTTTTGAAAAGGAGTTGCGATCATTCTTACTCCAGCGTGCACAAGAAATAGATATTGACCGAGCAGATTGGATACAAAGAATCATGCCGAGAATGGTTGATTTTCGTGAAGCAGGCAGAACAGATTTATTGGACGCGATTCAGTATCATGGAGGGCAACATGCAGTAGCTAGAAAGCTTGGTTTGCAGATGCATTATCAAGCAACTTGTAATGAATATATTCATCATTTTAGTTGTTTAGAAGAAGAACTCAAGCGTTTGGTATCGGAAGAATTGGTAGACGTCTATGGTCCGAATGAGATGCCAACGCTTCATGACTTGAAACAACTAGGACGTGTCGATTTGATAGCCGCTATTCGTATACATGGCGGTATGCACAAAGTAGCCAGTAAAATGAATTGGAAGCTTTGTAAAGGCTCGAGATCCACGCAGCTCAAGATAAAGGACTTGAGTTGGCTTAGAATGGAGTTGGAAAGATGGATAAAGAAACAAGGAATGTCTGAACTTTGTATAGTGCCTACTACAAGGCAGTTATTAGAAGATGGGAGACATGACTTGGTTCGAGCTATTCAATTTCATGGGGGTAGGGAAGCTGTTGCTAAGCAGTTTGGAATGGTAAAGGGAGACAAGACTATTTTTGATGAGAGCTTCTTTTTAACAGATTGGAGTGGTTTAGAAGAAGAAGAAGAAGATACGAGTTGTTTCTCATTGGACAAGTCATCCAAGAAAGCAAATACACGAAGAGAGTCACATTATTGGTGTCGATTGGAAAATGTCCGTAAAGAATTATTGGCTTTTATCTATGAATATGGACAACCTGGCGTTATGCCTACACGAGCAGAGTTATTGAGAGCCGGACGGGGAGACCTTTTACGTGGAATGACTATTCATGGTGGACAAAAGGTGATAGCCAGAGAATTATCACTTGTGATGGTTTCTCAAGTGAAAAAGTCGGAATAACACAGTGATGGATGAGATGATGACAGTACAAAAGTTGTTCTGTCTTGTATATAACGTCATGTAGATAATGTGATACGATGTTCTTCTATAAGCTTCTTAATGATCATCCGCAACTTTTCTCGAAGCGTTGTCTCCACAAAACCATCCAATAGTGCAATCAACTGCCATACAATAGAATGCTCCACATGTTCAAACATTTCTTCCACTGATAATATCAATCGTTCACACAAACTACTCAAAAGCATTTTCAATGGAGGGTTGCTTGAAGAGTCTAAGCTGCATGCACTAAATAACAGAGTCACAACCAATGAGAGACTAGAACCTGTCGTTATCACATAAAGAAAGTTTTTGTTATCTCGATGTCCAACAGCAAAAGAATGCGTCCACTCAGTTATGACAGAAATATCGTCCATCTCTTCTATCAACTGCATGACGTTGTCTAAAAATAGTTGCCAACTCGTTTCTTCCAATTGTGCTTTACTGATTCTCTTCAAAATCATACCCAAACTGAAGAGAATCATGTTCAACAAAGGTATAACATAGGTGCGAGGAAGAGCAGCAAAACATCGAACCAATAATTTCCGACCCTATATATACAAAGTTACCAAAACTATCTTTGCACGAATCTATACAACTTACTTTGGGTAAAGCACAGATTCTACTAAAAATGTTTCTCGTATCGTCACGTAAATTTTCATCGACAGAAATACCAAATATACCAAGCAATTTTCTAGACATTCTTGTTTTGAATTCTTCCAACTCTACAACTGATGAATAGGTACTCAATCCATCTTCCAAGTCAAACAAAGTGTCAAATGCCAAAGATATCACACTTTGCGCTGCTATTCTGGAGTCTTCATGAAAGGGTGTATCTGTTATATGGGATTCTTCTCTTTCCAACAAACTGTCCGAAATAGATTCACTTGAAACCTAATATCCCAATCTCAAATAAATATCCTATACTCATCTATGCGCACAACTCACCTGAACCATTCTTCGAGGTGCATTTGGGTTATATCCTTGAATACTGCCCAGCGCACGTTGCAATATTTTTAGATTGTTCTCTGAATGATGAGGAAAATAACCACTCTTCATAGTTCTCTTTTTTTGTCTATCTCGAGAATAGGGATATTCTTTCAGTTTCTCTTCATTTCCCTTTTGTTTCCTCAATTGTTGATATAATTGGCAGTAAATGTCTTCTACAGGCCAGTTTGAAGTTTCCAATTGACGAATATGCATTTTAGCAATGAGCTCGATTTCCGAGCAATTCATCCATTTGGAATACAATCTTCGGACAAATTGACGATTATCACTTCTTTTGTGGTAACCCATTCTCTTTTGTCGTTGTCCAATTGAGATAGATTGTCGAAAATGGCTGCCAGATTGAGAAGAATGAACTGAAGATACTGCCTTTTTCCGGTTATCTTCAAAGTGTTTGGCGGACTCTTTTAAGGAAGGATATTCGTCTTCAAACTTGTTCGTCCCAGACAAAGTTTCCCAAGGTTTCTGGGTTCGATTCGAGTCTCCTTCCAATCTAGTTGATTGTCGCTGCGCAAAATTCCTTTCCATCGGTGTCTCTCTTCTTTCAACATTCACTATAGGTTTCTGGAAACCCTTTGAAACTAAAGTTGGAACGGTACCTCTTTGATGACTCTTCTCTAATAAAGACCGTTCCAAGTCTTGTGCAAACAACACTTTGTTGGGTCTCTTATGAGATTCAGTATTCCATGCTGTTTCTCTTTGTAGTTGTCTGGCATCTTTTCCTTTGCTTTCAAACTCGAAAAGACTTGTACCCCACATATCGTTGGAATATAGGCTTTCCTTGTTTCCACCTAAAGTTTCCAATTGATGGTTCCAAGCGTCAGAGGCTACTCCTTGAGACATGTGTGGTTGCAAAGAAAGCAAACGAAGCTTATCATCTATTTCAGGAGTGGAACTATGGTACAATTGTCGTTGCTGTCTCTTTTCCTCTTCCAATTGAGAAGCTAACAACTGATGTTCTTCTTCCCAAGCATAGTCCACCTCCACAGAGTCTGCAAAAGTTTCACTGTTTAGTCCGTCCAACTCCGAGTCTTCTTCTAGTGCTTGTTCCGAGTTATCCGTCATCCAGTTGTCCATATCATTCAACCCACTTGTCCAACATTCTCTTTTATTTCATCATACACAAGTTGCAATTTAATTGTCTCTCCCTAATAAAACATTTATATGCCTGGACGTCCGTAACTTAAGCCAAATGCCATTCTAAAGATATCCATCCATTGCTGTAACCATGGACGTAGCACTGTTCCTCCACTACTTTTTGGTCGATTGACTCGACACTTTCGTTTCAATGAATAGAAAAGCAAACACAACGCTGTTACAACAGAAACACGAAACAATGGACTGTCTACTTGTTGAACTATTGTCCATGTCTTTGACCACAAAGATTCGTCGTTCCTCTCTGTTATACTATCCAAAGTCACATTGTCATCTCGTACAACTACTGCCGTTGAAGAATTTTCTTCTAGACACGAATCAAAAGGCTCCTCACTTTCTTCCATATGACCAGTTCCCCACGGATACTCCTTTTCCAAAACTTCCTTTTTCTTCTTCATCAACTCGCGTTCCATACAACCAAGCCATTCTCTATCAAAACCCCATTCAGACAACTCATTGTTGACTTTATCCAATCCCTTTTGAATACCAGTCAAGCCTCGTTGTGCAAGAACATGAAATAACAAAACTTCCCACAAGTGCTTTCGCTGTTCCACAGAAAATCCAAAAGCTACTCCATTCGATAGCTGACTTTTACACCATCGTTGGAGAGTTGTTTCTGCCCATTCCAATCCACTCTCTTCGGGCAAAACTAGAAAGAGACTCACACTTAACAGTATCAACACATAATCGAAGAATTATGCTTACCAACTTACCATGTATTTAACAAGGAAAAGTTTTCAAAAGCAATACCATTTTCCACCACACATTGGGTAGCAATGTCTAGTGCCTCCTTCTCTCTTCCCAACTCGAATAGCGCTTGTATTTCGACGCATAAACAAATAGCATATTCTTGACGACTATTCACGCACGTTTGAAATCTTCTCGCCAATTCAACAGCTCGTTCAAAGTCACCCAACAAGAGAGCAGTTTCCAAAGCATTGCTACAAAACTGAGAGTCGTTGGGCTCACGTTGGGATGGTTGCATCATCGTGTAATTCTTATACAAGAAATGTCGACGGATCATTGTACGCCAACTGAAAAAGGTGGCTTTGAACAACTCGAAAGTCAGCTAAAGGTAGTTACCCTTGACGAATTCATAAAGCTTGACGAGAAACAAAAGAGCTTGATTCCAAAGTCTCGTCGGAAAAAGTTGGAAAGGTTGCTGAAAGAACAGGAAAGAAAGGAACAGAAAGCAAAGGAAAGAGCACAAACGTTGGAAGCCGAAAGATTGTTGAAACTAGAAGAGAGCAAAAAGATCAAAATAGAGGAAGATCCTTCGTTGCCTGTAGCTACTTGTATCAAGATACGAGATGTCAAACGTTACGTGGATAGAAGAATTGCAGTGAGTAATATCCTTTCCCTTGTCTTGAGGTTATGGAAAGAAGTCTTTAGGTACAAGGTTGGGTTCATCACATGCGAGAGGACGGCAAGAAACTTTTGTTCATCGAATTGCGTGATGGAACGGGATTTCTGCAGTGCGTATTGTCGGATTTGCTGTGTCAAACGTATGAAGCTTTGACTCTGCATCGAGAAGCTACCGTTCTTTTAAAGGGTACTCTTACAGCGGATGAAAGAGCAAAAGGAAGTTTTCCAGGAATCGAGTTACGCGTAGACTTTTGGCAACTTATTGGCCCAAGTCCTTCAGAAATTGAGAATATTTTAACTCATGAAAGCAATCCTGATATTTTGCTGAATAATAGACATTTGGTTATTCGTGGGAGTAGGACTTCCACGATATTGAAACTTCGGTCCATTATTACTCAATGTTTTCGAGAACATTTCTTCGATCGAGGCTATGTCGAGGTATTCCCTCCCACCATTGTTCAGACACAATGTGAAGGAGGCTCAACACTATTTCAATTAGACTACTTTGGGGAACCAGCATATCTAACACAAAGTAGTCAAATGTATTTAGAAACTGCTATAGCATCCGTGGGTGATTGCTTCTGTATTCTTCCCAGTTATCGTGCGGAAAAGAGTTCAACCAGAAGACATTTGGCTGAATTTCATCATATTGAAGCGGAATGTCCATTTATCAACTTTGAGGATTTGTTACTCAAAATAGAAGACTTAATAAGTGACGTCATAAAAAGAGTTATGGAAAAGGTATATGTTTTCTATTTTGTTTAAAATATCCAATTGAATCTCGAGTTTTGGATAGGCAAGTGATTGGGTTCTTTCCATGAATCCAAATATTCGAGTGCCTAAGCGTCCTTTTCGAAGAATGACTTATGAAGATGCCATTCGATATTGTCAAGAAAACAATATTTACAAAGACGAAGCCACCAAAATGCATTTTGAACTGGGTGATGATATTCCTGAGCTTCCTGAAAGAAAGATGACGGATCAAATCAACGAACCCATTTTCCTTATTCGATTCCCGGTATCCTTAAAGTCATTTTATATGAAGAAATGTGAAGATAATCCTCGACTGACTGAAAGCGTCGATTTGCTCCTTCCAGGTGTTGGTGAGATTGTTGGAGGAAGTATGAGAATCCACAATTTGGATGAATTACTGGAAGCATATAGGCGAGAAAAGATGGATCCCAGTCCTTACTATTGGTTTACAGATCAGGTATGGCAAGTCATTGATAGTTGAATGGAGCATAAAATATCGTTGTGCATTAGAGAAAGTACGGTTCTGTGCCACATGGAGGTTATGGTTTAGGATTGGAACGCTTTTGCTGTTATTTGTTGGGTCTCTATCATGTTCGTGATGTTTGCTTGTATCCTCGATACAAAGATAGATGCAAACCTTAAACTTTTCTATCATAGTGATACAATAAAAAGACGGATGGGAGAAGAGCCTAAAAGTCCGTCAGTATGAAAAATAATGGAAAACTTAGAATAGAAAGAATAGTAAAACATCTAAGCCATCGCTTCCTTCGAAGTCCATATTCCACATAACTAGTCATAGGCAATGGAAAATAAATAAGCAACCACGCAAAGACATCTTCTCCATCCATTCTCCACACAGGAGCCATGTTGCATATTCCAACGATAGCTGAGAGTATGAAAAGTACTCGAAAGAATCGTTCGATTATGCCTATTGGATTCCAAATAACCAACAGTTTGTATAGCCACAAAGGACTGGCACGAGGCACATATTCTGTCCATTTTACAGAGTGCAACAAAGCATCGGGAGTAATCACCAACAGTGTTTGGTTAAAGCCTCCTTCTTTAGGAATCCTTCTCTTTAAAGAAACCAAACGACCACCTGTTCCAGTGTAAGGAATGAAATATGTGTCATCTATCCGTTCTTCGTTACAAAAACCTAAAGCAAAATCTTGCGTTGCTAACCATCTATCTGAAATACAAACAGCATTTGGATAGCCAGTATTTGAAAAAGATGACTCAACAAAACACTTGTAACCAGAATCTTCAATTGGCCAACTATTATGATCATCATTGGAAAGACCAGGACAACATATACTAAATGAACGAAAATATTCACTGTTCGTAAAGTTGTTCTTGTTCAAACAAATACCCACAAAAGTCTCCGATACAAGTTCCCGAACTGTTTTCTTGATATCATCCAGTTCTCTCACTTCTTTATGATTAATACTCATCAACTCATCTCCAATAGATAGTCTGTGGAATAATGGATTACTTTCTTGTTCCGTTATATAAAACCCTGAAACAGCAATCTGTTGCTTGAAAATAGG
The DNA here is from genome assembly GCA_025991245.1 of Galdieria partita. Taxonomy (NCBI): domain Eukaryota; phylum Rhodophyta; class Bangiophyceae; order Galdieriales; family Galdieriaceae; genus Galdieria; species Galdieria partita. The sequence goes on from BQMJ01000026.1 coordinate 141,682, forward strand.
TGTAACAAGTAATGGAAGAAGAAACAAAAAAACCAAAGAAACTAGACATAACAATAAATTGAACCAAAATCCTGCACAGAGTATACGCAACCGACATCTTGTGTGAACATCATCTAAGCTATCTTCAACAGTTACAAACATTCCAGGAATAAAGAAAGATAAAAACAATCCCACTTTTTCTACTTCAACCCCTTCTGCCATTGCAATTATCGCATGACCCAGTTCATGCACAGGAAGTATTATCAACAAACCAACCCAACATAGCAGCAAAGATTCTGCAAAGGCCATTCCAGTTTCTGCTTTTAGCCAATCAACCAAGTGAAATAGCAATGCGTTTGCTACTCTTAAAAGCAATCTTTTAAAGGAAGCCACCAAAGGAAAGTTGCTCGCGAGTTCCAACGTGTCCACTCTCCAAAAGATACTTCGCGTCACGACACAAGCTGCAAAAATAAAATATATTGTTATTCCAGTTAGCGCAAGTCCTAACATAACAAGAAAGCAAGCAAGGACGCCACATATACTTCCCAGCTGAAAGAAACGGCGCAAGAACTGCTTGTGAGTTTTGCACCAAGACCTTAGCTTTGGAACATGTAACTTCAAACTCCATATAACACAACCTTTTGTTATCTGAACAGAATGCATTCGCAGCCAGTCAGACCATCCATGTTGGTTCAAACTGTCAAGTATCTGAAACCCCAAGTAACCAACCAACCAGACAATGGAGACAATCACCACAACTCCGACCATCCCCAATGAAGACTGATCATGACCGCCACATAAGTGAAAAGCGATGGATTCTAATGATTGGATATTGACAGATTGAGTATGTTTGATTGGCATTTTGTTACATTTCACTTTTTAGCTGAAACGCTATTATTGACAAGTTACTTTTCATGTTTCAGTTTTGTTCGAAGACGACTGTTTCCACCAGCAAAGTTGATTTCCATTCGTTCTACCCGATATCTTGGAAAGTTGGATATGATTTCTTCCACTACTGTACTTGGCTGCAGAGATGATTGTAAAGCTGTCTATTTTTATATATTAGATATGGGTGGCTTCAGTTCTCTATTCATATGTGCTATTCTAGTCATATTTGCTTCGTTCTTTCTACATCTTCCTTCTATGTGGCAAAGAAGAGTACAATTAGCCCATCCAACCATTCCTCTGGACCACTCTTGGTATGCACAGCTTCAAAAGCCATGGTGGACTCCTTCTCCTCTTGTTTTTGCATTGGTTTGGATGATTCTTAAGATGCTTCAAAGCTATGCATTCGCATTGATATTTGAGTGTTGTCATCAGAGTCCATTTACCTTTCCAGTTTTCATGCTGCTATCTTATTTGGTACTGGCTGACCTATTTAACCAGATTTTCTTTGTTCAACATGACTTGGTGGGTGGACTAGTGATGATTACTATTTTGATAGCTTTTACGCTCATGACTATATTTGTATTTCTTCGCATCTCACGTTTTGCTGCGATTTTCCTAATTCCTCTGTTCATATGGTTACTAGTAGCGTTTTCATTAACCGTTTCTATTGTCATTATGAATAGAAATCAATATAATCATATTCAGTAAAAACATCAACACTTACAATGCCTATGAGCAATACTACGCAATTCTTTTCCAATACGAATATCCTGCAAGAGTCGTTCTCTTGGAGTAAGAGGTCGTTCCGATTTCTGTTGTTTTGGTGTGGAACGAAGACGGTCTCTCCCATACTGAATTTCTATCAAGAGTTGGTCTCGCAGTTTGGAATCCACTCTGTGACTATGTTTCATCCTTCGAAACGGCGGAGCTTTGGAACTAGATTGGCTTTCTTTTTGAACACCACTCTTTGCATATTTTTCATGAAAAGATTCTTCTTCAACGACTGCTTTAAAAGATTGAGTTGAAGTTTCTTCATTCTGTTCTTCTTTCAAATTGTTTCTTCTACTAGACTGGATAACGGAACAACACTTGGAACAAGGTTCTACAGATTCTTCACTAGAACAGTGACATACTTTTCTTCTTTCACTCATTTGTGAAACCTCTGATTCATCATCGTTTTCATTATTCATCTTGGGATACCATCCAGTACACTTTGTTGACCCTTTTCTGCTTTCCGTCCCTTGAATATATCTCGAGATGATATTTTGTATATCTTCATCGACCGCAAGGGTGCAGCTTTCTTCAGTCATATCTGAATAGGCAACCACGGATGTTACGTTGCAACTGCGGCTATCGTAGGAACGTGGATATCCTCTAGGCATGCCGACTTTACTGCCCTCCTCCATGGTTGTTTCCAAATACGCTCTTGTATTTTGCGAAACAGGCTGTCGTTTAATAGGATAAGAACAATTATGTCGATAATTCAAAAGTTCATTCCATGTTCCACATAACAACCAAGGAGGTGGTTTTTGAGGTTGTCGTTGGTTGAATGAAGACATTTGTACAAAAATCCAAAACGCACAAAAGAAAAATGCTGAGCGCGCTTCCCATTCAAATTTTGGCGCAAAAACTCGACGAGGAGTCAAATTATTTATTTCACGAGTCAAAAAAAACTCAAAAGAACAATAGACATTATATGAAGCCTGGATAAACATGTTCTGCATTTCATTCTCGTTCACATTCCATACATCCCATTCTTCGTCGTCTTCTTCCGCGTCTATCTTCTTAGAACAATGTCTTCCTATTCATACAATAGAGTCAATTCAATTATCAGAGTCATCTCCACGATTCTGATTCATTCGAAACCTAATCAAATTCAGGATGATCTAAAAAACCTTCTATTCAATCCAAACCATCGATGGAATTTATTCCGGACTTGACCCCAAATACTTGAAGGCTCCGTCTCCACTGAAGTTCTATAAACACAAGAAGAATAAGAAACATACAAGTCATCGATCCATCATGATATATCAAACCTCGACTGTTTACGAGTTTCCCATTCCAAGCCGCGGATATCATTTGCGTACCAAAGTCGTGCAGCCTTCCTCTGTTGATAATCTTTCGCAATATCTCGTTTCTTGTATTCATAATATGCCAATCTATCCAATACAAATTGTAATCAATGAAAACAATACACCAACTCTTCCTTACCCAAAAGCAGCACCGCCTAAATGGGCAGCAAAATCGATTCTTCCAAAGTTACCAAGTAATCCAGTAGCATCCAGTAAGGCCCAAATCACACATCTAATAAAAGTAAGAAGAACAATATAAAATACAAGGGCTAAAAACCTACGCATCCTTGGCCTTTAAAGGATATCCAAAAAAGTAAATGTCTCGATTAGGAAATAACATTGCATACATAAACATAACAGCCATCACAGAACCAGAAGCACCAAGACTCAACTATATCAAAACAAAGACAACTTCATAAAAAGTAAAGTATTTTGTGATAAAATTACTTACCGCATCACCCCGCAACAGATACTTGGACAATAGACTAGTAAGACTCGAAGACAGCCCGCCTGCTAAATATAACACTAAAAAGCGCTCTGGAGTTATTATTCGACAAACATCGGAACCAAAATGCATCAAAAGAAACATGTTAGAAAAAAGGTGGAAAAATCTACATTAGTTAGTGCACTCAACTATATAACGCTTTGGGACATAAAGCAACCTACCCAGCATGACTAAAATTGCAAGTAAAAAGAGTATGAAAACGACCTCCCTTCACTGTAGACAAAGAACACGTAAAGTGACGAGATAAAAAAGGAACAAAGCTAGGGACTTTCCACGCCAAGTAAACAACAGCATTCATACCAACCAGAGCCAATAACAAAGAACCTTCAGGTGTTTGAAGGTCCCTCTAAAAAAAATAAAAAAGACAATGATAGCAAAGTCATACACTTACCCGAACCCTTCTATAAGCCATATGCGAAAGTTCATCAAACATAGAAAGTGTTTCTTTGATTTGTTCCGAAATACTAAAAGGATACCAATCCAGTTTATCGTTGTTGTAAGCAAAAAGTCCTGAACTGGACAGAAACATAACGCCTAAGCTACTTCTCTTCTTTGTCAGATACATTTGGTTCCTAAAGAACAAAGGAACTGAAGGAGAGCGAAAACTGCGATGATACAAACGTGAAAATAAAGCAATAAATCTCATATTCTGCTAACAACACTCCCACAATTCGGCAAATGGCAAAAAGTTTTCTTCAGTTGAAGAATACTTTCATTGTCTAGATAGGAATTGACTGGTTCTAATGACAAGTTTGTACAGTAAAAAAATTGTATCAAAAGAACGTTTCAGTAGTAGTCAACATGGATGGGCCGAGTATATACAAATTGTCAAACTGTCTCCATAGATGAGTATATAGACGTTCCACTATCTGTCGTACTTCCAAAGACTTTTGAACAAACTTGAATTTCATGACAACCCTTCTTCTAAAAGGCTTCTAAATGGAAACATCATACTTTCCATTGTTACATTTTCGTTGGACATGAATTCGTTCGAGTCTGCTGATATCGGAACCCGCACAAGAAGAATATGTGGTGTTTGTTCAAAGAAGGAAGCTCCTTATCGCTGTCCAAAATGCTATGTGGCGTATTGTTCCAAGGACTGCTATGAAAGTCACAATATTTCCTGTCTTGAACAGTTCAATAACTCCTTTATGGAATCCCTACGAAACGTTTTTGCGTCAGAGTCTGAGAAAAAGCGAATGCAACAGCTGCTTCAGCAACACTGGAATGAAGATGCACAAGGCGAACACTTCAGCTCGGAAAATGAAACCGAAATACTGGAAGAAGCACTTCGAAGATTAGACGTCGACGAACCGGAAGAAGTTTTTTCTAGTTTACCTGAGGAAATTCAACGAAAGTTCCAAAGGCTTGTGGCAAACGGTGACTTGGAGGACCTTGTAGAAATTTGGAAACCTTGGTGGGAGGAAGAGGAACCCATAGTTATAGAAGTTTCTAGAAGTGATTCTAAAACAACTGGAGACGAAAGGGCTAAGTCTGCAAGATGCAACCAAGAGAAAATTCGCTTCAAACACGAGCCTTCAGCAACTCTAAAGCTACATGTAGTAGAAATATGTTACGCATATTGTTTCTGTATGCGATTTTTCAATGGTGACTTGTATATAGACTGCCTTGACAGTTTCCAGTGCCTTTTATGTATATCAAAAGTTCTGTCTGAAGATCGCCGATATGCATCCATTTCGGAAGTTTTATACTCTGTTTTATACAATTCACAGGAAGATATACATTATTCAAACTCAAAAGATTTTTCAATACTTCTCCTTCGGGATACGCGTTTAGTTTTGGGTAAAGGACGAAAAGGCATTTTACGAGCCGTTGAAGAAGCGGAACAGCTAGCTACGGCTGCTCGTCAGGAACTGAAGAAGGATAGTTGTTATCGAGATTGGTTTCAGACACTATTGAAAGCTGAAAAGAAATTGAGCTATTTTAAATTTTTTGTCGATTCACGTTGGGAAGAAACTTGGACCAGATACCTCTGTGAAATTCTTGAATTATTTGAACAACAACAACTAGAAACCTTGAAGAAAAGCTAAACATTTTAATAGGTTAGAGACAGTGAGAAATTTGGATGCAAAAATTTTACTATGAATTTGGAAGAGGTCGTGTATAAGTAGAGTTTATGAGTAATCTTTTAATTTCGACTTATTTCTTTGTTATGAAGGCGTGCAAAACTTGTCATTATTATCGAGAAGTCCGACAGATGATCCTCATGCTCTCAAATTTGTTTCATAGAATCTTTTGTTGCAGAACGAATCTCCATTATTAAAACGTGGAATCTACGCTTGAAATTAAATCTGTAATAATCATGTTCGATAATGCTTTATTCAGGATTAATTAACTCTCATTAAGTGTCGTCATTTAAAGATCCGTAACATGGATGACATTAATTTTCTGTTTCTTTAAATAATGTTACTGAAATAATTTTCAATTATTGAGATTAATATTATTATCAGGATAAAAAGTTGTCTAGGCAAGTTTTCCTTGAGGAAATTATCCTTGAATAATAAATGTGTTCAAAAATAATCTAAATGCTATTTTCGTAGCTTTTGCCGTAGAATTTAGACTTTTTGTGGGTTTTTTCTATCGAAAACTACGTTGAGCTTAATATCAAGTATCCTTGTTGGTATATCTTTGGTCCCATTCTTAATAATTTAACTATGACTAAAATTTCTGAATTCCTTTTGGGTGATATACATGTTTCCTTTCTTGGTTTCATGGTCAAGAGAGAAGACTTTATAAAACACCAGTTCTACCTTTGATCCAGCTTGAGGAATGGAATCTGGCTGTGACAAGAGTCTGACGCGAACCTTGCCAGAATTCCCGAATTTTCCTTCGATGCATCCCGTAACATCATGTCCAAAGTCTACCGTCATTTGTTGGAATGTTTCGATATTGGCTTCTCTTGGAAAAAGACCTTTCACTATAACCATCATATTATCTTGTATTCTTTCAACGGTCCCTTGACGTTTCTTTATCTTGATAAGTTGCAACATGTCATTTTTCTTCTCTGTTACGGTTGACGACGCAGTATTATGCATTTGTGCCACGACTTGCCCATGGAATGCTATTCTACATCGATTTACCTCTGTGCCCCAGTCTAAACGGGAAGCTATGAATCCAACTTTAGGATAAATGCATAGAGGAATATCCGTCTTTATCAAAGCGAAAAAAACTTTGTTGGAAGTCGAATTTGTACTGTCGTTCTCCAGCTGCGTTTCATAAAAATATCTTTCATCGAATGAAAAACAATCCTTCTTTGGGCAATTAGAATAGGCGGAAAAGAAAGTTACTGCACCAATGGCAGTGGAATGTCCAACGGTAACATGAAATCTTGACTTGGACAAACAATCTTGTCGATAGAAACGTACTTTATACGCCAAAGCGATGAAACAAGTGGATAACGACAAATATCCAGGAACGGCCAAGAACCCTCTTTCGATTTTGTCAGAAGGACACTGAGATATACAAATGGCTACTCGTTCTCCTTGTCCACATTCTGTAACTGGTTTGCGATATACCTGCATACTCTTTATCTTTCTAGATACTCCAATGTCTGGGATGTTTATCACATCACCTACACGAGTAGCTCCTTGTAGTACAGTTCCTGTGAAGACTGTACCATGACCCTTTACACTAAAACAATGATCAAAAGCAAACAGAAAGTTTCCCTTTTGGTTTCTCTCAGGAATCGTGATGTTCTTGGAAAGAATACTGATAAGCTCGTCCATTCCCCAAGGCTTAGCATTTTCAGATATATTAGGCTCCATTTTCTCCACCTGAATCGGATTAGCAGCAACGAACACATAAGGGGCATCTTTAAACTTTGTCTGTTGAAGTGCCTTGAAAGTTTTCTTCTTCATTAGAGTCATTCTTTGCGTACGTTCATCGGGAGGAATCAAATCTATCTTATTGAATACAATGACTGCTTTGTCAGTTACCAATTCTCCAACTACTATGCATTCAGAAGTTTGCATTTGTATGCCTTTTGTGACATCAATCACTAGCAATATAGCATCCATAATCTTCGAACCTCCCAAGACTGTCTTCAAAAGAGAAGCATGACCAGGACAATCAACTAAAGTTATTTGTACTTGTTCAGAGATCCTTTCTTTATCTATTTGCAACATGAAAGCAGAAAATCCCAAGTCCAAGGTGATTCCTCTTTCAGAACTCTGAGGATGCTTGTCTAAAGCAGCTGTAGATAGGGTAGTACTCAAGGAACGAACTAGACTCGTTTTTCCACAATCCACATGTCCCAACACACCAATATTTATATTGACAGTATTATTACTCATTTCTTCAAGTCTTCTTATCAACCAACACTTCACATGGAGTACAAGAATCGGTGATGATTCCATGTCGTCTTGGTTGGACTGTCGAGAACTTTCGTTCATTTACGGTTCTACTTGTAGTTGGTATTGTAGACAACCCCGACCTTTGAAAGCAACTTGTTAGTATTTATTGTTGAGTGGATTTTGTTTATATTGTAACGTTGTTATTAGGTAGGTCTTTTGGATGCTTCGAAACATTCATACGGCGCCACAAGTTAGCAAAGTCGAGTTGTTTTCTTCGAATGGAAGAACAGAGTGGAGTTCCAGAAGATTCTGAACTTCCAGCATTTCTTGATGCAGAACAGGCTAAGAGATATGGTTATGTTACTCCTTCGGATCCTGAAGATGACTTGGAAATTCGATTGAATGCGCAATATAAAGATCGTGAAGAGTCTTTACCTCTCCATTATTCACCTTTAGGAGGTGTAAGACGACCTGCGCGTCATCCTTTTGGTAAAGCTGCTAGATATTCCTCTTACGATGAAGTTCGCGAAGAAGTTTTAAGAATGGAGCCCTATATTCCCATATACCCTACCGAAGTGATAGCCGAGAAGATTGGAAAGCGAGTAGAAGACATAGTCAAGTTGGATGCTAATGAGAATCCCTATGGACCTGCACCTTCAGTATTCAAAGCTTTATCGAATGCTTCTTATCTTCATTTATATCCGGATCCAGAGTCACGTTTTTTGAGGAAGAAGATTGCGGAGTATGTTGGAGTCCCTGAAGAACAAATTATTGCAGGCGCTGGTGCTGACGATCTGATTGATATGATTTTTCGTCTGTTTATATGTCCTGGAGTGGGAGATTCGATAGTTATATTTCCTCCAACCTTTGGAATGTACAAATTTGATGCTGACCTTTATGAAGCGCATGTCTTTTATGCTTGGCGTGAAGATTCCGCTATTCATAGACTTCCAGTAGACAGAGTAAAAGGATTGTTTGAACCAGAGACTTTGGGACCATTTCCCAAGATAGCTTTTGTTGCTTCTCCTAACAATCCTGACGGTTCAGTTGTTTCGGATGATGATTTGAAAGAATTATTAGATTTGCCTATGACCGTTGTATTAGATGAAGCTTATTTCGAGTTTTCAGGAAAGACACATGTGGATTGGTTGAAGGATTATGACAATTTGATAATCCTACGTACCTTTTCTAAATGGGCAGGTTTAGCTGGACTTCGACTTGGTTATGGTATTTTCCCTGAAAGTGTTGTGAATCAAGTATGGAAGATAAAGCAACCCTATAATGTAAATGTAGCTGCGCAATTAGCTGGTATAGCTACGTTGGAAGAGAAGGAATGGTTGCTTCAACGTGTGGAAAAGATAAAGTCGGAACGTGAAAGATTCTATCAACGTATTTCGCTATATGAATCTTGGCTAAGTCCTTATCCATCCGAAGCCAACTTTGTTCTATGTCAAGTAAAAGGTGGAAGAAATGCTCGAGATATTTATAACAAGTTGATGAAAAGAGGAATATTGATTCGATATTATGATACAAAAGCACTTTCCAACTGTATTCGCATCTCTATAGGAACTCCACAACAAATGGATACTTTGTATGATGCATTGGATAGTTTGTGAAGTCATAAACAATGTTATTCGATAGAATTCCTGTGACTCTCTCATTGATAGGATTGGGCAAATGAGATTATTAACTTACAACTTTTTGCAATGTCCAAAGACTAAAACCTTTCCCTTAATATTGGAACCTACACTAGTTGAAACTATAGAAACTGAATATAATAAGGAATTCATCTTACGAATGATCCCTAGACTGGATTGGAATCTCGTTCGACAAGTCAGTAGACAGTTTGCGTTTGGTGAACTACCACAAGTAGCTCCCAAGGAAGGCACACAAGATGAAGAGACTCTCCGATTACTTCATAAAATGTTGTTGGAGGTAAGTGTCGATTCTCAGTGGCTGCAAATATCAACTATTCAAACCTTCAAAGACCCACATTAAGGAAGGGGTTCTCAAAAGTCAAGATGGAACCTGTTACCCCATAAAAGATGGTATTCCCAATATGCTCATAACACAACTGAAAGATGAGTGAGCGAGTCGTCTTTTTATTTCTTCAGAAAATAAACACAAAAGGTTCCTTAAAACTCCTTCTTATCCTCGTGAACTTGTTACGGTCGGACCCGATGTCCTTCTCGCTTCTTCCGCAGCTGCCTTTTCTTCTTCAATTTGATCAATATATTGCTGAATAGTATCACTTTCTAACATCTTTAAGCCTTTATCAGGCACCATTACAGCAACTTCAATATTGTTGTGACTTCCCTCTACCACCTCAAGGAGAGCACGAATAGCCAACTTGACACTCGTCTTTTCATCTTCTTCCTCAGGAGACTCGTTCATGACTTTGAAGTAACTCTTCTCCAAAAACTCTATAATAGTCTTAGAATTCCTGCCGATCGCATTAGCTTTCCACTCAGAAAAGGTTCCCGAAGGATCTGTCTGAAACAGTCGGGGAGTCCCATCCGTATCAAAGCCTATAATAAGAGTAGATATACCAAAGGGTCTTACACCTCCACTTTGAGTATATCTTTGTTGAAGATTGGCAATATAACGAGTGATATAGTCCACCGAAGGTGCATCTTCAACAGTAAGTCTATAACTCTGACACTCCACTCGAGCCCGATTGACCAAAACTCGAGCATCGGCTGTCAATCCTGCAAAAGCAAGACATATATGGTTATCTAACAGACACATTTTCCGAACAGTTCGTGCTTCCTGAAGTTTCGCAATGCTTTTCTTCTCCACTGCCAAAACAATGACTTTCTTCCCTCGAATACCAACCTGTACATTTATACAGTGATGTTCACTTTCAACTCAAAGTAACTTACGGCTGTAGTTCCTTTTCTTACTGCTTCCAACGCATATTCTACTTGAAAAAGGTGTCCGTCTGGTGAAAATACAGTAATGGCGCGGTCATACCGTGATTGAGACATAGTCTGAAGAACAATTTGCGCCAATTCTCAAAATTATTTTTTTCTCGACAATGTTTGGATCGGTTGCGGCTACACAAACAACAAGTTTTGGCGCCTTTTCAACGAGTAGTTTATTTACAAGTCCTAGTAATACTTCCAACCTACCTAATACAGGTTGGTTACAACAAACCAACCCCAGTAGTTTCGGTACGACACAAAATATACAGCCGAACCCACCCCATCTCGGTTCTAGCAACTGGCCTCAAGTTTCGGGTGGACAGAACTATGCAAGCAGCTACCAAGTCAACACATTGAACCAGTTACCAGATATACAACAAATCAAGGAAGCTTTCAATCTACAAAGTTCATCTTGTCGTTTTCGATATATATTTTACAACGCTTCTACTATTGCTGCTACAGTCAACCAACAAGTACCTCAAGGAATGGACTCTACCTTGTGGGAACAGCTTCAAAAGAACAATCCGGATCCTAGTCGGCTGATACCTGTTCAGCTCGTGGGCTTTGATGAACTGCAAACCCGAGTGCAGCAACAGAGTACGAGGGTACAAGAGCACCTGCAAGCCTTGAATGGAATTGAGAAGATTTTGTCTGAATGTTCGGATATAGAAAAGACTCAATGTGCACTGAAACTGACAGAGTTTCGTAACCGGTATTATACGTTATTTCGCAGATTGGTACAGTTCATCGGAAGAGTTTGGTGTTTATTATCTCGAGGGCGGGCTCTTAAAATCGAAGAAAATCAGATGAAAGAAGCTTTAGAAGCCTTGCAGAGACGTTTAAGTTCCCCAGGTGAGCTTCATGACAAGTTGGCGGACTTGATTGAGCTCTTTAGAACTAGTATTTCTATTCAAAAGTTCAACGTAAGACCCTTCTTCTTGGAAACATAACTCTTTCTCAATGCGTTCTAGGAGGTCCATAAACAGACTTCATTAAGAAAAGAATCCTTGGAACGTATCTACAGCGTGATTAGTAAACAGCAAGAAGGCTTAGATCTTCTGCTTCAAGTTTCTCATCAATTGGAAAGTGATTTGATCGTCCTCGCCGATGGCTTACAGTCTTTGGCCTCCAACGCAATGGGTTGATTCCAACGATTCGTCGGGTACTCGATCCCCGGATCTCCAGAAACTCCTTATTTGACCAATTGTCGAGACACAATGGGAAGAGGCGGATTCGGGTGATTGATTTTGCTATCTTGTTTGTGATTGCCCTTGTGTGTCCGTTAAGAGAGTAATGGAGAATACACAACTGAATGGTGACGTAAACCATAGAAAAGCAGGCCGAGCTTTGAGTTCAGCTGTTAGTGTTACCGTGGCAGACTTGTCTCCTCTACACCGAGCTAGACTTGAATATTTTCCGCGCTTGCCGCCGGTAGGTTCTACTTAATTCGATGATGTAGAATAAGAACTATATGTATGTTACGTAGATATTGAAAGGTGCTTTTGGATGGAGAGAGGGAGAACCTACTAACTCTGCCGATGATGCTGAAGAAATTAAAGGGTATTTCCCCAACCTATATGGACAACCTCCTGTGTTTATAGCACCAAATCGTGGAGGTCCAGTAACTATTGGAAAAACCTTACGAGTGGGTGTGGTATTATCGGGAGGTCCGGCACCCGGTGGACATAATGTCATATCTGGACTGTTTGACTATTTGTATAACCGAAACAGAGACTCTGTCCTTTTTGGTTTCTTGAACGGCCCAAGCGGTATTATCAAAAATAATTATGTACAACTGGACGAAGAAAGGATTTATCCATACAGAAATCAAGGAGGATTTCATATCATTGGTTCTGACAGAACAAAGATTGAAACACCGGAGCAATTCGAAAAGGTGGACGAAACAGTAAGAAAACTGGACTTGGACGGTTTGGTGGTTATTGGTGGAGACGATTCCAATACAAATGCAGCTATTCTTGCTGAACACTTTGTAGCGCAGAAAATGAAGACCAAAGTAATTGGAGTACCAAAGACTATCGATGGAGACCTGAGGAATGAGTTTGTAGAAACTTCATTCGGTTTTGATACTGCCGTCAAAGTATATTCTGAGGTATGTTCATGAGATTTTTCATATGATGATAGAAATATATATATATATGGTTTTAGTTGGTTTCCAATTTGGGATATGATGCCATATCGGCAAAAAAGTCATGGCATTTTTGTCGTTTAATGGGAAGGTCGGCTTCACATATAACTTTGGAAGTAGCATTACAGACGCATCCTAATATGGCACTGATTGGAGAAGAAGTGATGGAAAAGAAACAAACTTTAACACAAGTTACCAGATCGATTGCTGATTTGATAGTGGAACGTGCTACCATGGGAAAGAACTTTGGTGTAATTCTTTTACCAGAAGGGTTGGTCGAATTTATGCCAGACGTGGATAAGTTAATTCTGGAGCTTAACGAAATTCTAGCAGGTGGTCATTTGGAGGAGGACCAGATTATTCCCAAATTAACGGAACAATCTAGTTACCTTTTCCGTTCATTGCCGCCATTGATAGCTAAACAGCTGACGCTTGATCGTGACCCACATGGAAATGTTCAAGTTAGCAAGATTGAGTCGGAACGTCTTTTGATACAAATGGTTTCTGAAGAGCTGAAAGAAAGGAAGAAAGCTGGCCTTGCAAGCTGTTCATTTTCTCCTATTCCACATTTCTTTGGTTATGAAGGTCGATGTTCACTTCCGTCAAACTTTGATTGTAATTATTGTTATACCTTGGGACACACAGCTGGAGCTTTGATCGAAGGTGGTCGTACTGGTCTTGTTGCAACAGTACGTCATCTGACAAAATCTCCTGAACAGTGGGTAGTCGGAGGCTATCCTTTGACTGTTATGATGGACATTGAAAGGAGAAAAGGAAAGAATGTTCCTGTAATAAAGAAGGCATTGGTTGATTTAAAGGGAGAGGCATTTCGTATATTTTCCGAGCAGCGTGGTTCGTGGCGTCTGACTGAAGATTATCGTTGTCCTGGGCCTATTCAGCATTTCGGTCCTATGGCAGATTCGATTAATTTCACTTTGATGTCGGAAGCAAGAGATACTGTTGCATAGTAGTCTTACTATTTTTTTTTGAGTAGATTGGAAAGTAAAATCTTGTCTGTCGATGCATAAAAAAATGATTCATCTGATATCCTTTAATCCATAACACATACTCAAGCAAATGGACCTCCCACAAGGGTTTCGGGGTCCTTGGCAACATCACCAAATAATGCATTCATATCGGATACTTTTAATTCATCAATATCTCTTATTATCATGTCAGCAACTTTTAGGTCATAAGCTCTGTATCTTCCTAACAATGCAACTGCTTTGCTGGTGACATCATGTGCTGCTACCATAACTCTCGGTGTGTTATCAAAAACGACACAAAAACGGGGAGCACGTTGTATTCGAGAAGCGGCAAGTAACAATTCTTCTTGCAGATTTTCACATTCTTCTCGATTGACGAGAGCCTCAATAACTGACGTCAATTCCCATCGTTGCATCATTTCCTCAGCAGTGACTTGATCTAAGCCTGTTGTTATGGCAATCGGGATGTGATATTTATTCAGTTGTTCCAACCAGGACTTGGCACCTGAACGTAAACACAACTTTTGCTTGGTTCTTATTATATCGAAGAATATTTCTGCTTGACGAAACGAGTACTTGTTTATATCTCCCCAATCTTGACTCCAAAACAAACGTCGCTCGATGACCATTTCTCTTGGCATAGTTTCAGTAAATGACAAATCTTCTGCAGTCACTGGCTCCAACTGAAACTCTTGACTCACTTGATTCCATGCTTCCAACTCTAGTTCGAATGCATTGCTGAGAAAACCCTCCAACGTCAAAATAGCACCGAATTCTTCCACAGGCTCGTTACGATAATACAGTCGTTTCAAATAGTCAGGTGTATAAAACGAGTTGAGTTCTTCAACCAAGACTTGCCAAGGTGTGTTCCTCTGAAAAGCGTTTTTCTTTCTACTTGACCAAGTATCATATTTATCTTCAATGGAAATATCCGAGTCTTCATTCGTGGACTCTATGTCTGACTCTTGTGGTTCTTCAGGAAGAAAGACACAACTTGTTGTAGGTAACTCCCACCGTGTCCTGTAACTCTTTGGACGATAATAACCTTTGTTTGGACATTTCCAAAAACTCTTCGACTGCCTAACACTTGAATAGTGAAGACAAGAAGAATTCACTATGATCATCCACGACACTACCCAACCAGCCATCCGGAGGAAATGCCCAACCCCTTTCTCAATGAGACGGATGATGAATCTCTCGGATAACAAAGTCGGCAATAACGTCCCAATGATCAGAAGGGTACTCTTGATTAGGTATCCAAATCACATCTTGTTCCGAATGAATCAACGGAGGAAGCAGACATGACTCGCAATGGATAGAGAATTGATTGCTAGACTTGATAAAGATATAGTCCCGCATTCCAATCTGCGGTTCTTCTCCTCGTCTCTTCTTACTTGAAGAATACCAAATGGGGTCTTTTATCTTCATTTGTTGGTATATCCACTCGAAACCAAAAGATTGGATCTTATTTATGGCAGCTTCGCATGGATCTGCGTTGAGGTCACCGCAGAGTATCACAACAGCTTTTTCATCATCGATGTTCCAGAGCCTTAGTGTATTCAAAAGAGAATCCGTTTGGCTCAACCGTATCTCTCGATTGTTTCTTTTAGCCTTTAGATGCGTACTGATTACGTGAAAAGTGAAACGAGACGACTCGAACAGATATTCAAAGGTTGCAAGGCATGCTACTTGTGACTCAGAATCTTCTACATAGAGGGGAATAGCAACAGTGGACAGCAATCGAATTTTTTGAGTTCGATAGAAAATGGCAACACCGTCTCGCTTATGTTTCTTAGGAACATATCCAGCAAGCTGCCAGTAATCCGCTAAAACTCTAGAAATGGACCGTATACACATAAAGTCTCCACTTGCACTCACTTCTTGTAAACATATTATATCTGGAGACATATCATGAACTTGACGTTGAAATAAACGCTCTCTGTGTTGTGCTGTCCAAGTATTCAGATCCACTGTTTCCCAATCTTCCACGTAATCAGCTGAAAGAATGTTCCACTGAAGGAACCTCAACTTTTGTGAATCAGAGGATGGTAAACTACGAACCAACCATCTTCTTTTGGTTCCAGAAAAGTCAAAAGAGGAGTTATCCGGGTCACCATGATTATTATTACATTGTGTAGTTGTCATCGCGTTACCCAAAATCTTACCATTGGTCATTGTTCTGGGTTGTGTGTGGATTAGTATTGGTTCGACGCCGTCGAAAAACACATCGTTGCCTATCGAAATTAGCGTATGGATAACAAAAGAGTAAAACAGGGAGTCACTGTGAAGGATGTTTCAGCTGCCGATTTCATTGCAAGCTATGCTAGTTTCTTGAAACGAACAGGAAACGTGGAACTTCCGTCGTGGGTAGATTACGTGAAAACGAGTACGAGGAACGAATTAGCTCCCTATGATCCTGATTGGTTTTATGTGAGAATGGCTGCATTAGCACGTCAGATTTATACTCGACCTGGTCGAGGTGTTGGGGCATTTCGTAAAGTATATGGTGGTCGAAAGAGAAGGGGGTCAAAGCCTAGTCATTTTGCGTTGGCATCCAGTTCGATCATTCGACACGCGCTGAGACAGTTGGAAAAGTTGGAAGTAGTCGAGAAGACAGAGCAAGGGTAAGTTTTGTTTCGCAAGACGCGTAGTTTGCTAAGCAGACGTGTTTATTGTTCTGTTACTGTAGAGGCAGACGTCTCACTCGAAAAGGGAGACAAGAGTTAGATTTACAAGCACAAAGAATCTTATCCGGTCAATAAAAAAACTCTCACCGTTTGATATTTCACACAATGCACTTGAAATACGCCCCGTGCAAGGTCACTATGGCGTTCCGTTATCCATAGAAATTGAGGGGCGCCAAAAATCGCGAGAAAAAATGAAGGCGCCTCTCCAGTCTATCATTTTTCATAACAATACAGCGTTGTTTCTCTCGTTGTGGATGTTGGCTTTGTCATGTATTTGTTGCGCTTCACTTTTATGAAGAATGACAACTAACAATGATGATGCTGAGTTGTTTTCATCGGTAATATTCAGTTGCTTGGTACATGAAGAGAATGTGACACAACACATTATATCCTAGGATAATGAAGATTTTCACCATTTCTTAGAAACTTATGTCGAACTATTGGAAAGATACGAACAAAGATGTTCCAACCTGTTAGAAGAAAGCCAACAAGCAGCAAATGAGTTTGTGTCCGAAGCAATGCAGTCATCTGTTTGGAATATGTTGCAAGGTGTCATGCAAGAGCAGCAGTCCAATACGGACAACTCCCTTCCAGTTGATATGCAAAATTTTTCTGAAAAGTTGAAAAACATATTAATGGAACAATGCAATATACATGGAATGCCTCGAAGAAGGCGAGAGAACCTTTCCAAGGAAAAAGTAGTGCTGCTAAAGGAATGGTTTGATGCACATGTCCAACATCCTTATCCTACTGAAAGTGAGAAACGACAACTTTGTCAAGAAACAGGCATGCAGATGCAACAGGTAAACACCCAAACAACTTTCGAAGCTTGCAACTAAGTACCTTTCTATGAAAGATTACCAACTGGTTTATAAATCAACGAAAGAGAAGGTGGAGAAAATCACAGAAAAACAAAGACAACAAGTAATGAGAGGAGGCAAATAAACGAAATTTCAAGAACTCTGTACGCACCTTGCGGCACGGAAAGTAGTGAGTTCCTACAAACCGTTATTTTTGGGCGTCTTGTTCTAGCACTATTCATACGGGCCTGTATCAGACATACCAAAACAGTGACTGAGACAGGACGGGGAAAGTGCACGTGGTTTCATTTACTTTTTGTATATGTGCTAATTGCGTTCTTAAGCCTTGTCAAACCATTTTATTTAGCACAACACTTCACGGCGGCAATTGTCAATTCATTTTTGGAGCACGATTTAGCAATCTCTCTTTCAAAAGTACAACCATCATATTATTTTTATAATAATATCAACATGTCAACATGACACGGACGAAAACAAACAAACCTTTAAACTATCCTGTTCTGAAATAACAGGGTTGAACACAACCCTAGGCTCTCTATGAAGTTTACCAACCCGAGCTTGGAGGAGATGGAGGAGGAGTCGAAGAGGGTGGAGGAGATGGAGGATGAGTTGAAGAAGGTGGATGAGATGGAGGAGGAGTTGAAGAAGGTGGATGAGATGGAGGAGGAGTCGAAGATGGAGGAGGAGATGGAGGATGAGTTGAAGATGGAGGAGGAGATGGAGGATGAGTTGAAGAAGGCGGAGGAGATGTGCAACTAGTTGGAGGAGTTGTTGATTCGCAGACGTCACAGGGTATATATGGTTGATTGACAACGACATTAATTCCAATATTGATATCTTCATGGTCTTTCTCTATTACGTACTGTTCTGAATGGTTGCATTTCTTCTCTTCTCCTTGTTTAGACTGAGAGGATTTCGACTCTGAAGATGAGTCTGAATTCTCCGAACCCCTTTCGTACTCTTTTATTGCATAATTATCCCGTTTCCCGTTATTGTACACAGATTGAGGAGTAAATACTGTTCTGAAATAGTCAAGCATCCTTCTTATTTCGACAAGATCTCTCTCTGTCAAGTAGGATTCCTCGTTATTCGTGTTTCTGTCATCAGGTTTAACTGGTATTGCTGAGGTTGCGTATAGTACAACGAATGAGCATATTAGAATCCAGTACCAGCGACTCATCGGAGATGCAAAGGAAATGCTCAATTCATTTCCAGTTTATTCTTTTTAAAGCCAATTGTTAGCTAACTCGTAGAATGGTGATATGCGATCCCCATTGGAAATCATTTTCAATGGGATGACAGTCTGGCTTGGAGCGGGTGCGCAACGCGGGGATCCGAAAATTAGCTCATTCTGGACCAACTACCGCCATTCAACAAAGAAGCCATTTTTGATTGCAAGTTGTAAACTTTTGTAGGAGTTGTTTTGAGTGTATAGAAAACAGATGTCCTATTAAAGGGTGAAAACTAGTGGTACTTTCTCCGTGATGATTTGATAGTGTTAGTGTTGGAGTTTTCAGTTAGGACTTGTATCTTTCCCTGGTTCTTAATATATTTGTATATTTTTTACTTCAATATTTATTATAAAGAATACTTTTAGCATTCCCATTTATTTTGAAAACAATCTCATATTCAACTGTATATTTGGCAGTTCCTTGAAACAGAAGGTTGGGAGGATCCCTGCGAAGAATCCTAAGATTCTCAAGAAGATCCCAGCCGATGGAATCCTTATACGATTCTTTATTCGCCCATTTGCAGATTTAAAAGCAATACAAAACATTGCAAAATAAGCATATCATTGTTTCTGGGTGATGGCCTCTATCAAGTTTTCAATATTTGTACTTTGTCTTTTGGTATGCTTTGGGAACTTGTTGAGTATTGAAGCAAATGGTGAAGAATTTCAGTGTGATCAAGTATCACCTGACAATCTAGAGTGCACGGAGGTGACCAGTAACCTTCCATTCTTTGACCATGTCATAGTGATTATGATGGAAAACACTGGCAGACCCAACATTACAGGAAACAAAAAGTATATGCCATACATCAATGAGTTGATTGAAAAGGAAATGTATGCCGATCATTATCACGGCTATACCAATCCCAGTTTACCAAACTATATTGCTATTACTGCTGGTTCACAATACTGGTCCTTTTCAGACAATCCAGATCAAGTAAGTTTGACTCTTCCTCAACAAAACACACATGCTTATTTTGGTTAGGTATTTCCACACACCAATATTGCTGACCTTTTAGAGGAGAGAGGAATGACATGGAAGAGTTATGCACAGTCCTTACCTTATACCGGCTATTTAGGCTATACTTATCCAGATGACTATGCTGCTGTTTATGTCAAGAAACATGTTCCATTTGCCTTTTATCCTCAAATCACCAACAATGCAAGTCGGTTGAAGAACATTGTACCTTATGAAGAAATTTTAAAGGATTTGGAACAAGGAACACTTCCTAGCTATAGTTTTATAACTCCTGATGTTTGCCACGATATGCATGGACAGTATTCATTGCATGTGGAATATATGTCTTCCATTCCAGAAGGAGGACCGTCAGACAAATATTGTCCTTTCAATGATTACTACTTTTTATGGAAGAATGGAGACAATTTCGTGAAAGGAGCTATTACTAATATTACTCAGTCTAAAGTATGGAAAGAATCCAATTCTGTGATATTCCTTACTTGGGATCAAGCTGAAGTGGACTTTAATCAATCAACAGATGGCTGGCAATATGTGACTGCGGGACCTGATTCTCCTGTCTTGTTTCCAGGAACTGTGTTGTTACCTGCTGGTGGTGTTTATGGTGGTGGTCCTGTACCTTTGATTGCTTTGTGGAGTAAGAAACCTAATCATCACGTTGTCTATCGGGAATCGAGCAATCATTTGTTTACACTCAAAACAATCCTAAAGGCCTGGAATTTGCCTTATTTGGGTTTTACTTCAGATGAGATGCAAATCAAAACCTTTGATAGCTTCTTCCATTAGTCACATTGTTTGCAATAAAGGATTTTTGTTTGTGAGTTTTCAACAGAACAATAGTTGAGATGGGTTGTTTTCAAAGTCAACCACTTGATTATCCATCTTCTCCGTCAGAAGCAGCAGCAGCAACAACAACAACTGCAAGTGGTGATGAGTTTGTCCAGACCCCTCTGAAGACTTGGAATATTATATTAAGTGGTCAGCACACTTTGGCTGCTCAATTGTTTAGCAAGTTGAAAGGTTCTACCTACTTTGGAGAAAACACAAAAGTTATTTGTTGCGGTCATATAACACTATTTATTCATTGGGTGGATACGAGTGGGGAATTTCTTCCGTTGCCATCAAATACAGGAGAGGTAAGAGGAATTGTGTTTATACTAGATGCAACCAATAAGGAGGATATATCTACTGCCAAACAAAGTCTAGAAAACATTTGTGGCTTTTATTCTAGTTATTTTCGTGACCTCACGTTACTTATACTTGCTCAAGGTACAGAAGAACCCAGTGCTGTTGGCTTCCGTGAAGTAAAGCATGTGTTGAATTTGCGTTGGTTGCCTGTAGATGGACATTTCATTCAGTCATGTTCATTGGATACTGGAGAAGGTGTTCAGCAAGGATTGGAAAGTTTGATCAAAGGAATACTTCAAGTAGACTATCAAATGGAACAAGATGCCAGGATGCAGTCTATGTTAGCATTCAGTATGTTTATGACTCCTATGCCTTTCTTTTGAAACACGGAGAGTCTCTCAACACAAGTTGTTTTATCTACGAACGGTAAATAATACTTAAACTGGTGCTTGAAGTGGCAATCGATTCTCTTTCTGTAATCTTCGATAATGATTGCGTACTTGTTGAAAGGAATGAATATTACCCAAGGATTCGATAACTTTGTCAATCATTTCCTTTTCTGTTGTTGCCGTTTGGTGCTCCAAACACTGTTCCACTATTTCTATCAATCTATCGTCGTCTTTGTCCTTTCTCCATCGAGTGGCCATTTTCCTTGGAGTGTGGGAATTTCTTGTGCTTTCTGCCACGGAAGTTGTCGATTGCTTACTTTGTTGGGAACAAACCCAATTCTCGTTGTCTGTAGCCTCCGACTCTGTATCCACTAGAGCGAGTGGCTTGTATCCTTCCCCACCACCAGTAGTTGCAAGTGAAGTGTTGTTCTCATTGTCCCTGTTGTGCGTGGCATTCACCTTTGTGTCGTGGATGCTAGTCAAGTTGTTTTTCACAGTATCCCCATCTTTCTGTTCTTTGAATATATGATTGTCGGTTTGATCTTCCCTTTTTCGTTTCTTTCCAACTTTGTTCTCATCACCAGGCAAACACTCTCGGCCGTTTCTTTCAAATACTAGTCCAATCTGCTTACATAACATTCCCAAATTGTGCAACCAAGTCACTTGCTATAGCCATATAGTCAATTCCAGTCTTCCATTCTATGTAAACTTACCATTCTCTTCTCTTTCACTTGACCCAAGAAAGAATCTCTTAAACGGTATTATGTGATTTGGTCTTGACCGGACCCCAAATCTTTATCAAATAATCGGCAGAACAAGAAGCAAAAATGGGCTCAGTAGGATGAAAACAAACTCCATAAACTCGATCACTATGACCATGACAACATTGAACCAAACAAGCAGTGCCTTCTGGTTGACCAACATCATAAATATAAATATTGCCATCTGCACTACCACTTGCCAAAGTAACGGTTTCCTGTGGTCGATAGTTACAAAGGGGAACAACTGGATGAAGATTACTTGAACAATGACCGACTGAATTATGGAATGAAATGCCACTCAAAGAATTGCCTTCTCTCGTCTCTAATCGTTCCTTAGAACTTACTCCAGATTTGATAAATCTCAAAAAATCGGCTCCTTGATAAAACGAACAACGAATAGGCCAATTCTGACTCTTGACTCCTTTCAAAGTATGCAACAACTTTAAAGAATCCGTACAACTAGAACCCAATAAATAACCACCTCTATCATACACTCGAATCGTGTTGTCAAATGCATTGACGGCTAAATATTGTCCTTCTTCTTCTCCTCGAGGTCTCGAAACTTCTAAATGACTAATAGGACGTTTACTATTGTAAAATACTTCCAAAGGTTTCGAACAATGACGCATATCCCATCTTTTGATATAACCTTGATGATCACCACTAGTTACTAAAGTACCATCGTAGTGAACATAAATAGAATTAACAGAACAATCATTCGTTATCACATTCGTGGATTGCTGAGTTCTTCTATCTAAAATATGAATGTTACCTTGACTGGTACTTGCAACCAACAACTGAGGCTGTCCCATACAATATTCTACATCTTGTACTAAACCTGATAAGGAATGGGAAGCTAACCATTTGATGGAAGAGCCTTCTTCCAAACTCCACTCTTTTACTTGTCTATCATATCCACAAGTTGCCATAATCGTGCTATCCGAATTCCAACAAAGGTCAGATATACTGGAAGTGTGAGCATCCATC
The DNA here is from genome assembly GCA_025991245.1 of Galdieria partita. NCBI lineage: Eukaryota > Rhodophyta > Bangiophyceae > Galdieriales > Galdieriaceae > Galdieria > Galdieria partita. The sequence continues at coordinate 164,475 of BQMJ01000026.1, forward strand.
AACAACAAAGAAGGTTCAGTAGGCTTATCTAACTGCCAAATACGAAGACTCTTATCTTGTGAACCACTTGCAATGAGCCTTCCACAATGGGAAAACTCTACAACGTAAACTGCTCCCAAATGTCCCGCCAAGTCAAACTTCCAACCAAATCTAGAAAAACTACCAGACTCTCCTTTGCTAGGATCTCTCCAATCCCACTCCATATTGTGTAAATAACCTTCAAAAGATGTGTTGGTAGAAGTACGATAGTCGTTGGGGTCATAGTTGGAAGGAATCAAGGCAACATCCAAGTCCAAAACTTCTTCTTTGGAAGCACTGGAAACCGAAAGTTCGAAAACGGATCTTCTCAAGTCATGGTTTTCACTTTCTAAGAGGTCGAGTCGTTCTTTCAATTGTTTCTTTTCTTTGGTTAATTGTTCTATTTGTTTCTTATAAAAGGAATCGGAAGAACTCGTATTGGATGTCTTCAACATTGGATCATTTACGGTGGTGGATTGGTGGATGGAATGATACTGGAGAAGCATGTTGAGTAGCTATTATAGACAAACGTTACGACAGATGATTACTTTTCATTGTTCTAGACACAACGTTATACAAAGTTTGCGAAATGTGATTCGATACGATGCTTTGGAAACCTTCAAGTTGCCACAAGTACGTAATCCTTGAGACCTTATTACCCCTGTTTTGAAATATCATACCAGCGCTCATTATTTCAACGAGCTGGTTTCTATTGTGAAGATAATGAACACAGTAACAAAGATGATAAGAAACCTTTCAACAAAGGAGCAGAATCGACGGGAAATGGGGACAACTTTTCGGGGAACAACGCTATCACCCCTTATCAACCAAGTGGAAAAGATGCCAATAGTAACGGAGAATCGGGTAAAAACCAATTGTTGCAGGCAAGTGGTAGTCTTATGACTGCATGGGTTTAGGCTGATGGGTCTATTTGTAGAAGTTTTCACGTCCTCAAGGTCCTGCAGAACTTCCAGCCATTCCATTATTTAGAAGACCTTTGTTTCCTGGAGTAGTGGCGCCCATTACGGTTTCTGATCCTGCCGCCTGTGAAACCTTTATTAGCCTATTTCGATCGGGTTTTCGTTATGTTGGACTGTTTCTTCATAGAAATGCTGGACAAATTGGAGCTCCTTGGTCAGGACAAGTATCTCATGAGACAACTCATTCTATGGACTCTTCTTCAATCGAACAAAAAAGTGAAGTGGATGAAGAAACAGAAGAAAATCAAGCCAAGAATGAAGACTCTCAGAGCACAATTCATCAACATCCTCTTTTTACGAATCCTTCCGAGTTGTATCGAGTTGGAGTATTGGCTGAATTATTTCGAGTTATTCCTCGTTCAACTGGAATCGAGTTGACTTTTCTATGTCACCATCGAATTAGATGGACAAGTGTTGGGAAGATAAAGCCTATTTTGTACCTCCAAACAGAACCGATTAGAGAGGAACCCGTAAACATTCATGACCCACAAGTAAGTTATCCATTGTAGGTTCAAGTCTCATTGGGATATATATATAGGTGCGCGCCTATGCTTTAGCCATTGTGGAAACTTTGAAGGAAATCATGAACACTGGATCGTTGTATAAGGAACAGTTGCAACTTTTATTGGAAAGTGTTGATGTCAACAATCCTTATCAGTTGGCTGATTTAGGAGCGTCGCTTACATCAGCGGATCCGCATTCTCTTCAACAAGTTTTGGAAGGTATGAATAATATTGATGCGTTTATATATGTAGTGATAATAACTGAATTTCTGTCTCCTTTTTTGTCATAGCAATGAGATTAGAGGACAGACTGGTGAAAACATTGAATTTGTTAAAGACAGAATTGGAAACTGCGCGAGTACAACAAAAGATTAACAAGCAAGTAGAAGTAAGTTGTACGAATGTTGAGGAGGAACATGAAATGTAAAATTTTCATTAGGAAAGTGTTTCAAATGCTCAGCGAAGATATTTTTTGACGGAACAATTGAAATATATTAAAAAGGAGTTGGGCTTAGAAAAGGATGAAAAGGAGACATTATTGACCAAATTTCGAGAAAGAATGGAAAAGAAAGCAATTCCAAAACAAGCCAAAGCTGTTATTGAAGAAGAATTATCAAAACTTAGTCTTTTAGAACCAGCTAGTTCTGAGTATTCTGTTTCTCGAAACTACTTGGAATGGCTGACAAGTTTACCTTGGGGCATCACTACGATGGATAAGTTGGATTTGAAACATGCCGAAAAAGTATTGGAAGAAGACCATTATGGCTTAAAAGACGTAAAACAACGCATTTTGGAATTTATTGCCGTTGGAAAGTTGAAAAACTCCATTCAAGGAAAGATTATTCTGTTTTCTGGTCCACCAGGAGTTGGTAAAACGAGTGTTGGAAAGAGTATAGCGAGAGCATTGGGAAGAAATTTTTATAGGTAATGTGTAGAGAATATATGGAAGAAATGAACTATTGAAGGTTGGAAAAAGATTTTCGGTTGGAGGAATGAGCGATGTTTCTGAAATCAAAGGCCATCGACGTACTTATGTAGGAGCAATGCCTGGGAAATTAATACAAGCTTTAAAAGTCGCAGGATCATCCAATCCTCTTATTATGATCGATGAAATTGACAAATTAGGAACGGGTTTTCAAGGGAGTCCTGCCGATGCTCTATTGGAGGTTTTGGATAGAGAACAGAACTCTGCCTTTTTGGATCATTATTTGGATATTCCTTATGACTTATCTCAGGCATGTGTAGAAACTGTATGTTTGTAGGCCATATACAGATTCAAAAGTTGTTAGGTTTTGTTCATATGTACTGCCAATTTGACAGAAGATATTCCACTTCCATTATTAGATAGAATGGAACATATAGAGTTGCCTGGATATGTATTGGATGAGAAAATTGCTATTGCCAAAAAGTATCTCGTTCCCAAAGCTCGAAAGGAGTCCGGTATCAAAGCTTCCCATGTCATTATTAGAGACTCTGCGCTGCGTGCACTGGCTGAAGAATATTGCAAAGAACCAGGTGTGCGAGATTTGCGCAATAAGATTGACGCCATATATCGCAAAGCTGCATTAAAAATTGCTGAGGAATCTTCTTCTTCCCGTAAGTTGTCTTGAATTGATTTTGAACGGAGAAATGAACGCTATTGCTCTAGAGAAACAAAAGATATCTATTTCTCAATCCGATTTGAAAGAATATATTGGAACTCCGCGTTTCAAAGATTGGCGAATTTATGAAATGACACCTGCAGGAGTTGCTATTGGACTATCCTATACGCGATTGGGAGGTTCTCTTTTATATATTGAGGCAATCGATACGGCCAGTGGCAAGGGTTCTTTAAAGACCACTGGTAGACTGGGTCAAGTCATGACAGAAAGTACAGATATAGCCTATTCTTTTGCCAAAGGTTACTTGAAAACAATACAAGCAGCCAATCGTTTCTTTGAAACTGCTTCTATTCATTTGCATTTTCCTGAAGGAGCTTCTTCTAAAGAAGGTCCCAGTGCTGGATGTGCCATTGTAAGTGTCATTTTCATGGATGAAGTGATATTTGATTTTTCTAGGTCACAGCATTGTTAAGTTTGGCTATGAATATTCCTGTTTCTGAGAAACTGGCAATGACTGGAGAAATTACATTGACTGGAAAGGTATTGGCAGTTGGTGGCATTCGAGAAAAGGTTATGGCAGCTCGACAAGGAAACATGAAAACTGTAATATTACCTGCAGGGAATAAGAGTGACTGGGAAGAGTTGGATGACTGTGTGAAGGATGGAATGCGAGGAATCTTTGTGAAGGAATATAGTGAAGTAAGTAAACCAAGGATGGCTGCAGAAGGTGATTCATAAATGATTAGGTTTTTCAAGTTGCTTTTCCTTCCATCAGGTTGGAACGCAAATCTCCTAAAAAGAATTCTCATCAGGAAGATACGAGTATTTCAGTAGTTGCTTAGAAACGTGCATTTTGTCATTCCATCATAGAATGCCTATTGCCGCAGCAAGTCGATTTTGGGGTACTCAAAAGGAAGAATATGATGCTCTTCATTCCTTGGTATCCGACTTGTTGAGTTGTGTAGACCTTGTGCTAATACTCGTTAGAACAGACTTGGATAAAACCGATAGTTTGGACCGATTAGGAAAGGACTATTCTCCTCTACTGGGAAATCAACTCGTGTTGTTGAGCACAAACCAAGAATATACACTTACTCAAGGCCTCAACTATTTGTTCACAACTGCTTCCAAGTGGTTCCATGAAAGGAATCAACAGGAACAGAAGTCTTTGTTCTTATTGGTCTCTGTAGAAATACGCCTCAACTCCTGCATTCCATATTTGGCAAGCGTTGTGGATGAAAATACACTTTGTGCGGGTTGTGCACTTTCTCAGGAACATGTGCAAGTACAAAGCATAGGATTAGATTGGTTGGAAACAAAGTTATCGTTGAGACAACAGTATGTTGGAACGATAGAACCTGTTTGTTCAGTTCTATTGTCTGCCTTCACTTGTCCTTGGAATACTTGTTGTTTATGGAATATGAAGCATTTGCAACGAACAGGTTTCCTTATGATAGCTGATTGGGTGAGACCACCAGGGATGGAAGAAGTGGCTGTTATTGCAGTCCAACAAAAGTTATTTGGAATAGCACAACGACAAGTGAAATTAGTATATCTTCCTAGTCAATGGGCCCCTTGTAGATATATGCAAGGCTATTCTGTTGCCAGAATGCGTTGTCACGAGGAAAAGATGCGTTCCAAACAACAACGCACTCGAGAAATGATACAACAGTTGGGTAGTTACACACCACGAGTGATGATTTGTGTTCCCGAGTCGCTATAAAGCACAATCATTTTTATTGCGCATGTAGGTTACCCTTTTTTTGAACATGATGAGGAACCCAACCCCATTGAGTATATAAATAGTGTTCCAGTTTCCCATAGAATTGTATGTTGTCCAAAAATTCGTTACATATTCCACTAACGATACAATAATTCTTATGAAAAGGAGGTTGGTGATGCTTTCCATGTGCTTTGACGGATAACAAAATTCCCATTTGTTGAAGGAATGTTATCCATGAAGAAGGAGGTTTCGCCTGATGTGCCCATTGATGAGTTTGTTGAGCAAACACTGTAAAGAATCCAAAACTGGTAAATATGATTTGAATGAAGTGAGGAATAGGAGCAACCAACAATAAGAAGAGGAATGGACAAGAGATAAGACAAGTTGTTGCGAGAAGATTACAAAATGGACGATGGGTTATTGTCCAAGGATGTTGATGATGTCCTTGAAAAGCGACACATTGTTTGCCAATAAAAGGAGTACGTTCATTTCCATAGTTGTCTAAAAACCAATGAACCAATCCGGAAAAGAAATCGGCTGCTATGTATCCCATGAATAGGCAACCGATATCCATTGTAACGAGTTGCAATGCGCGAGGAATAGCTTCAAGTAGAGATGTATACTCTTGACTCGATAGGGCCTGGGTGGTATATTGAATGTTTCTAAGAAATAATGTGGCCAGAATGCAAAGAGTTGTACAAGTTACGATACGTTGATACCAAAATACTTGCAGTGTGTCTCCTTGTAATACCAAGATGGGTTGAATACGTTTGGAGTTGGCACTTGTAGTGTTTGTCTTTTCTGCAAAAGCTTGATGTTGAGGATCCAAGTCTATGAGAGATAGTTTTCCTACTGCTCCAAAGGATTCTCTTGCACAACACCAGAGAAATGGAAACACCTTGATTCTACAAAATGGCTGTCTATATAATTTGCTTGATAGAAGAGAAGCTGGAAACCGAGGCAAATGAGAATGCACAAACGCCATTCAATAACAACTTAAATGTAGACTCGTGAAATGGTGGAACATGTAGAAATGATGTGCCATCTTTTCCACCACGAATTGAATGATATGTGGCGTCAACAACTTGAGGACTTGTCAATAGATGAATCATAATAAAGCGATTCTTTCTCTTCCATGAGAAGAAGACTCCAACATGGTTATTGGTCGTCGCGAGTAACTACAACATGTGGTCTAGCCGTTTGGAATCATTCATTGGACAATTATGGCACGTCGAGGTGTATGGGAACTTGAAAAGATCACTTTATATTACTGTCTTAAAGGTGGAAGTAGTCAAGGTACTCGTGGTTTTGTTGAAGAAAGATTGGCTTCTTTTGCAAAAGACAATCCACAAATACAATTCGAAACAGTGATAGAAGAGGGACACCCCGAAGCAGTGGGTTTGTACCGTAAGAGCGAATCGGTCGAGATACGGAATAGATAAACTGTTCTTCTTTAGGTAATGGGTATAAGCGTACTTTAAGTCTGCGTAATTTGGAACCTATAGAAGTACATGACCACTTGCTGTATCTGCGAAATACTTGGGGAGAACCCGAACAGAAACATAGCAAAATTTCTTATGGAGTCATAAGTAGTACACCTTCCGTACAAGGCTATTGGCGCACAGAACCGGATCTGGAAGCACCTTGTTCTGTACGTCGTAGCTATCTGGGACAAATTCCTCCCGATGTCCCACCACAGTTTCGCTACTTTGCACAAGTACAAAGAGAATTGGGTCTAGCAGGCGTTACAGAACTGTTGCAAAACCTTGGATGTAGTAAATGGGTCGTATCTGGAATGACTGGCGTAAAAGTCAAAAGTAGAAAAAAGAGAAACTAATTTTTAACAGAGGATAGGCCACCATCTATAGGGAATACTTGACCCGTGATCCAATCATTTTCAGGATGTAATAAAAATGCTGCCAATTGAGCTACTTGTAAAGGATTTCCTATTCTTCCCAACGGATGCATAGCAGTCGAAGCCTTGAGAGATTGGCTATTACTTGTTAGAAACTTGGCAAGTGGAGTATCCACTAATCCTGGAGCAACACAGTTCACTCGAATATTTTTGGATGCAAAAGTAGCAGCACTAGACATGGCAAGTCCCACAATTCCAGCTTTGGCTGCAGCTATTGCCTCATGATTGGCAACTCCATGTAAGGCAACAGCAGAAGTGAAATGAAGAATGGAACCGCCTTGTGGACTTTTCAACATTCGTTTGATGATACTCTTAGAGAAATAGAATGAGGTAAATAGATTGGTTTCTATTGCGTTTTTAAACTCTTGCTCTGAAGTTGCTGTTATCGGCTTTAATAAGATACTTCCTACCAAATTTGCAGCTCCTACCAAAGTTCCTGGTCTCTCATCAGCAAATTGAACGAAAGCTTCAACCTATATCCAGTAACAATAACAAAATAACAACTTCTCCTCCAACAGTTGTATGATATTGACCAACCTGTTTAGAATCACACGCGTCGACAGGAAACGTCTCTATTCCTGGAATAGCTTTGGATAATTCTGCCAACTTTGATTCTGATCTTGAACCCACAACAATATGTGTATTTTCTCTTTTCAAAAGATGACAGAGTTGAGTTCCTATGCCTCCAGATCCCCCAAGAAGCACATATTTCCACTGTGACATGATAACCAAAACAAGTATGTAGCCCACTAAAGAAGAATTACCTTGCTGCGAAATAAATACCACAAAGAGACAAATGGATTGGCTCTACTCATTCGAGAAAGAAATTGTCCAATGGCGAACAAACGGAGCGGATTATTCTTTCCGATAAGCAATACATTTCGAGTCCTATTGCTTGAATGATGTTCAACTACAATATCTTTGCGTGAATACTCATCTCCTTATAAACAATAGCAATCTATCTGATATAGAAGAGAAACGGGAGTAAAATAATATAAAGGACAACGTTATTATTCACTTTGTATTTCGAGTTTGAAAAAGTATCATATTTGCCTGGAACTAGTCACTACTATATCTACTACTACTACTACTACTGCTGCTGCTGCTGTAGACATAGTAACTGTCGGCGTCACTGTCAAAACTTTCATTGCTCGTGCTATAATAACTCGACGATGCTGCTTCGCTAGAATTATCACCAGATGACTCATCCCACTTTGACTCCAACCTCACTCGTGCATGACTGTAGCTTACATGAAATCAGTCAAAAAACACTAAACTGCACTAAACCTCAAATACACACCCCGAAATTTGGAAGAGATCGAAATGTTTATTGCCCTGTATACTTCCTGTACCTGATTGTTTTACTAGAAATATCAGATCACCTGATATATTCATCTTTCATAAGACTTACTTCTCTTGGGAGAATCAATCAGCTGACCATGGACATCAGTTTCTGCATAACATTCTGAAATATAATGTCCTGGTCTTTCGCATCTAAAACAAGCTTGTCTGGAGTAGTATTCAGCGTATTGAGCAGTTCCACCTTCGTTCAATTTGTTTCTCTTGGGAGAATCAATCAACTGACCGTGGGCATCAGTTTCTGCATAACATTCTGAAATATAATGTCCTGGTCTTCCGCATCGAAAACAAGCTTGTCTGGAGTAGTATTCAGCGTATTGAACAGTTCCACCTTCGTTAAACTTAGCAGTCGAACAATCTGCAGCTACATGCCCTGTAGAACCGCAAAAATAACAGGCACCTGCAAAGGCGTCTAATGCTCTTTGAATGGTTTCTTTGTCCTCTTCTTTAAGGTTAAAAGCAGTATAAGGACCTCCTCGAACGTTTTCTATGCCGTAACGTGACATATATTCTTTGGTTAAGTTCTCTTCGTGCCAACCATCTCTTTGTTCTTGACAGTCAAATAGGTCTATGGGTGGGAAATGTGACGTCCAAACACTTCCAGTTCCCTCATTATGTTGAGCTATTCTTTGACTCAGATTGGTGGTGGACCCAATGTACCACTTATCTTGCTGTAGCTTTAAAACATAAATGTACCTCTTTCTGGAGCTATCACTTGACATCTCACATGGACAGCTTCTCCCTGAGGGAATCTCCCACTCATTCCCAAAGATGAATGACGCAGTTGATCGGTTGTCCAAATAAGATGTCATCTTTCGTTTTCATTATCTTCTCAAAAGAAATTCTATTTCTACCTTTGCATACGTTCTTCAGGTATCTTTACAATTTTGGTGTTCTATTCGCTTATCCACCGCTCTTCGAGTTGCATTGGTAACTCATATTTGTATCATCGCTTTAAACAGAAAATATGATCTGTGCACATCTATCATTCTTCTTCCTCTTTCTGGAATGTGCAAAGTAATGAGTCCAAAAAGCATTCAGTTCTTATTGAATATCCTTGCCAGCTTGTTTTCTATTTGAAACTATTCCAAATATTGTGAGCATCCAAGATTGCAACAGGAGATAAAGACGACCAAATATTTCAATCAAGCTACAACTTGAGACACTATACATAACTTCTAATAGGGCCAGAATGGTAACAATGAATGTGCAATAGCCTTAACTTTCGGAAGACACTATTAAATCCTTGGTTTCATCAACACAAAGAAAGACCTATCACGTAGTATGCCGTACAACTTAGAGGAAGAAATCTTTATCTTTTCATAGTTCGGTAAACCTCTCCAATAACCAAAGCTCTCAAGTACTTGAATATTATTTCTGATGATGTACAGTAAGGCGCGCTTGGTCAAATGGAAGTGGCAGATTTAAAGTGAGGCTGAGTTGGAACGTTTGTCGGCAAGTATCTATGAAAAGCGCGCTACGTGCTGGATTCCAGCTCTACTTGGCACAGTTACTTTTGAAAAACTCTATTTGTGTAGTCTTTTGCTGAATAGGCCCAGTTAGAAGATACCTTCTGTTTGTTTGACGGGACTTGAGGAGGCTGACTGTAATTGACTGACTTTTTTTTATAATATTCCATTTGATAGTTCAATTTAATTTCACAACTGGTTGCAACACGAGGAACTAAAATAAGTACAGTTGTCTATATTTGTGAATGAAATGGAAGACAAGATCCCGTGTCCTTCGAACCAAGCGAAAGTAAACACGGTTACTTTCCAACAACGCTATGATCCCTATGATGGCATTATTCAAGTGCAAGTTCCGTATACTGCAAGAGATGAATCAATTGTGGTGAATATGGACATAGAACAAGTAATGGGAAGCGTGTTGCAGTCTTCTGTCCTCATGTCAGCTTGCTACCTGCAACGTGTTGAAGCAAAGGAAGGAGAGAAAAACTGGATGAATGGTTTAAACGAGTTGAGACAATTAAATCAACAACTTTTGAAAGAGGGGAAAACTTCAGCGGGAAAAGAAGCAGTAGAATATTTGGAAAGTCATATTGAAAGTAATTCGGAAGATTCGCAAAGGTTAGAGCACACTTCCAATACAGGTGAAACTTCAAAAGAGAAAGAAACAATGGATCCCAAGTCGTTTCAACTCGAATCTGTCGAGCAACCAGTGGATGCTTTGTCTGGTTTCCATAATTATGAAAGGAAAACACGTATTGACAACTTTGCCACTTCATTATTTGTAACAGGAGGTGGGAAAGAAGTGAAGGCCAAGGATAAAAGTAACGAATGGGCCAAATCGTTCTTAGCTAACGTTGTTCTTCGTGAAGATGATCAGAACTCTTATTCTGGGAGGAATTTGTCGGACTACCCAAAGGACGAAAATATATTACAAGGAAACTCCGATGTCAAGGAAATCGATGGTATGCTCAAACTTGAGATATTTGCTTGTCTTCTAACAAAGAACTTGTTAGCTGCCAATGAAGGAAAACAAGATGTGATATTCACAACTGGGAAGGGTACGCACATGTCGATATCAAATGACAGTTTGCACCGTGCTGCCATGATTATGAAGGAAGCACCTAACGATAAAATATTGACAAACTCCAAATTGCAACCCAAAGTAAGTTGACTGAGCGAAATCCAACTTTTTTTAACTTTTTGTATCCAGCGCAAGCTGACAAGTTCGGTTTTAAAACGTGCTCGCAAGGCTTTGTACGATAACCAAACGCCAAAGAAAACAATTGACAATGAGCAAAGTTCTTTTGAAAGCGAATCGGGAATACCTTTGCTTCGTAGTTATCCCGATTCACTTCTTCCAATGAAAAGGACGCCTTCAGGAGTTACGGATTCCATGCTCAAGAGAAGAAGAAATCAAGCTGGCAACTCGCGAGACATCTCTGGAGGCTGCATTCCAAAGTCTGCTTCTCGACCAAGAATCAAAAAACACATCACCTTTTACCATACCTGTTGTAGTCTTACTGGACAACTCATTTGTGATAATAGCCATGTAAAGAAAGGTTGGTGACATGTTGCTCTAATTTGACATGTATTTTCACGAGGAACGCTTAGTTTCATTGAAAGAACTCCAAAGAAGAAAATTGTCACAATATGGATGTAGAACATGTTCTGATGATCCAGAATTGTCAAGTTGCTTCCAAGATCCTGTCCATTTTCGATTCAAACACAGTCGCATGAATTTGGATAAGAATTTTTCGATATCTCCAGATATAGATTGTCTAAAATCAGATTGCGATTCTACTGTTGGTTTGGAGGAATTTACTGAGCATTTGAGACTTCTTTTTCCAGATGCTGATGGTAAGTATGGAATTCGCATATTGTATCATGCACAACATATGAATATATCAAGGTCCAGTAATGAAAGTCGGAACGAATTCCTGGATAAGGAACGCATATCGTTTACTAGTATGGAAACTCGCTAGTCTGGAAGTTTTCTTTCATCCCTTTTTGAAGAATAAGTTGAATGCTCTCAATTTGTGCATTGAATTTTCAAAGCGTTTGGAACGGGAATGGAATCTTGGTCGGCGTTCTATTTTACACAAGTAGGTACTATTTTAATAGTACTCATCATTGATACTTATGAAGGGTCAAGAATCGTGGAGCGAGATGCTTTGGTTGGTTCGCATCATATCCTATTTATTAGTGATGTATTGGATGAAGATTTGATTGAAGTATCCGATGGGTAATTCTATAGAGTGTCTGTTGTTATGATGTACTGATAACTTCCAGATGGTACTGTGTTCGTGCAAAAATAGATTCTCTCCTTCGTGACGCAATTCTTGAAAAGAAACTTTTCAAGGGCTGTAAAATTTCAGTTTGTAGTGCTAGCTTCTATCATTTTGATGAAGAAAATCCAGAGAATACCGTTTTATTGTTTCATTTTAATGGCGTTCGTCGAGCAAGATGGAATTGTAAACTTGGACCCAGAAGGTGGGATGCATGATTATTTAGAATATTCAACTATGTTTTAAAAACAGTGATTAGGTATCCTCCTGTCTTACATGGTATGAGTAGTCTTCGTGCAATGGGTGGACAAATCCCTTGTATTGAAGTTGTCATTGAACGCTCCTTTCCTGTACGATTTGTTGAGAGTGAATTGTTGGATGAAAGTAAGACTCGAAAGGTTTGTCGTTTCATAGCATGATTTTGCTTTTTCATTTCATATGCTGAATGGAGTTAGGTATTCCGAAATGAAGAAGACGAAGAAAGGATTGCGATGAGACGAAATGAAGACATTTCCATTCGTTTAGATGAGATTTTTAAGAAAGAAGAGAACTCATCGGTACAAATGATCAATCCACTTGTTGTTGAGTCGGAAAGAGATGTTTCTCGTATGACTGAAATATTAGTGGTTGACAGAAGAGGCAAGAGAAGAGCTTATGTTACCTTTTGGCGTCCAACAGACAACGCACTTGAAATGTTACGAAACGAAGGTTATGTAATTCGTCTTTACGGTGTTATTCCCTCAAAGCGTTTGGTTGAAACTGAAATGCTGCACTTGGCAGTACCTAGCAAAATGCCTATTCAAGTTTGTTCAACGGAGCCTTTAGGTACATTTTGGATTCCTCGTTACTCGTTATCAATTTCTGCAATTGCTTCGTTATCTTCTGGTGAGGAGTTTGATTGCTGCTTTGTTATGTTGTTGATGGGAGAACTCCAGTATGGTCGTACGAGGTAGTAATATGTTTTGGTATCTCACAAATATCTAAAAGTGACATCAATTGGATAGGTTTATCTATTTAATGCAAACAGTAGATGGCCCAGTCACTGCAGTCAAACTGTTTAATGAACAAGCTGAAAATGTCCCCAGCGTCATCAAAAGAGCAACCAGATCATCCAAGAAAATAGCACTAGTTGCTGTGAAAAACCTCAAGTTCATATGTTGTGATCAGCGCTGTGGTATTTATTTCTGTCATCATACGAGTCGTTGCGTTTGGTTATCGGAACACGAAGCAAAGGTGAGTTTTGGAAATAGGGTGATTGAAGTGTTAGACATCATTCCTATCTTTTAGAAATATATTCATTTCTCTGATCCAATGACGGCCCTACAAAGACTTGTAAAGGAAAGTTATCCCGACTTGATGACTTGGCGTCAACGGTTGTCGGATTTTGTAAATGGTGAACTCAGAAGCTTATATCCGTTACGTGGCACAAAGACTGCTCTTGTATGGGAAATGCTCAACGGTACATCTTGATTGTGGTTCCAAAGTGGTCATTATAGTGGTCCATGTGGATATTGGATACTCTAAACTGTAAGGTGTGCTTTTGGGAAATGGATAGCGATCATAAAGAATCCTTCCTGGCACCTCTGAGTTGGAAATAAAGATGGACTTGTGTGTTAACGACATTTCCTATCAAGAATTCATATGGGACATGCTATACTATTGAAAGGGAGATTTTCCATGCAGTTCATTTCCACAAGGTTGGATGACGTCAATTTCCGCACCCTCTTGAAAGATGACGTGGTTGGTCTTCATGATGTACAGAAGAGAGCCGATGCGATCATTTTGAATTTCAAGCGGGTTTTGATCCTTTAGGAGATGGCTCTATACGGAGAAAGGCTGTGAGGGAAAAGTATGTCCGAAAGAGTTTCCTTCTCCGCACTTCGAGATACTCTAAACAACTCAGAGTATGAGGAACAACCTGTTGTATCAAACTCTGCAGACGCTACCTTGAGAAGACAAGAAAAGGAAATACAAAGATTGAAAAAGGCCAACTTTAACTTGAAGCTTCAAGTCTTCCACTTGGAAGAAAAATTGGGACTACTACCAAACGACTTTGAAGGTGACACAACAAATAAGTCAACCCTTAGTATCGAAGACTCAGGCTTACAAAGCCCCAAAGCCAACCTTCTCCAAGTACTCGAAGAAAAGGAACGGGAGGTGGCTCAACGTGACGAACTACTCAGAAAGGCTAGAAAAGTGATCTTTTCGTTGCAAGAGAAAATCAAAGAATTGTATGAAAGAAAACAGGCGCTGCATAATGCCCCCGTAGTCAAGGAACTCAATGCAGCTGGAGGAGACTTGAACAATAGTGATCACAAATATGAAAACACATGGCCGAGTTCTTTGTCAGAAACTTTTCAGGTCTTCCGCAAACGATGGAATTATCTTGCCGAAAATTTCCCAACCGAAATGTCTCCAATACCGAAAGAAGCTGTAGTTGCTCATGATTGGACTGCTTTGGAAAACATATTTCATCACGTCATAGAAACATTGCCATTATTCCAGAGCTTGGCAAAAAGTTTGGAAAATGGCGAATGTCAATTGCCTAAATCCTCATATGAGATTCCAAAATCTCCAAAATTCAATCACGAATATGAATTGAATGGCAGAAAATCGACTAGTGCGATGAAATCAGGAGCTGACAGCAATCCATCCTCTCCTCTTAAGATGGGTACAAAAGGTGCACATGGTGCTCGGAGATCTCCGGGAGGACCGCAAAGTAACCAAAACACTCCAACTCGGCAGAGTTTAGATGGGGAGCCTGGCCAAGTCCGCATGCTTCAAGATGTATTGTTTTGTTTCTCAGAAATACCTGAACTGAGATTGCCCCAATTATCTCCTCGATCGAAAATTCAAAGCGACGAAATGATTAGATATCTCAAGATGGTGTTTGAACAGACATGCAAACTCCAGGAAAAGGTAATGAAATATCAAGAAGAAATTCGATATAAAGAAGCTGAAGTAAAAGATGCCTTGGTAGCAAAGAGGCAAGTTGAAGAATCATTACAAACTCTTCAGGATGAAAGAGAACAGCTTTTACAACAAGCAGGAAGCGTTGAAACACAATTAGATGAAACAATATATTATTACCGAAATGAAAATGAAAAACTCTCCGATGAGTTACAAAAGGCCAAAGAAGAACTTTTAGAAGCACAAGCTTACCATAAAGATGAACTCGATCGGCATGCACAAGAGTTTGAGGAACGGCAAGAGTATTACGAAGCTGAAATTACTCGTCTTTCTGACGAGCTGGAAGAGTTAAAGAGTCAACTAGAAGAGTCTCAAAGACATTATCAAGATATTTTTGATAGACAAACGAATGAATTCAATGAAATGCAAGAAAATTACGAGAAGCAAATCGTTGGACTTTCCGAAGAACGGGATAGACGTACACAGGAATTGGAAGAAAAACAAGCTGTATTCGAAGCAGAGGTCAGTCGGCTTACGGAGGAGTTGGAACAAGTAAGTAACCAACTCGATGAGACAGAACGTCAATATCAAGCTGAAAATGAAGAACTTGCTGAAGAACTTGATCGAAGAACAAAAGAATTGCAAGAAATACAAGATGATAAGGAAGCAGAAACTGCCAGACTCTCTCAAGAACTAGAGCAGATAAAATTCCAGCTTGAAGAGCTTAAGAATACATATCAGAATGAAAGCACTCAAAAGCTTGAAGAGTTTGAGAAACAGAGAAAGGAATGGAAACAAAGAAAGGAAGAATATGAGATGACTTGTGCACGACTTTCTGAAGAACTAAAGCGTGTGACGAACGAAAAGGATAGTATGGATAGTCGTCTTCGGGAAGAAAATTCACTATTGCATAATGAGTTACATAGAAAAACGAGCGAGATGGAAGAAATGCGACATAAACATGAGAATGAAGTTAACCAAATTTCAGAAGAGCTTAAGGAAACAAAGCAACAGCTTGAAGAAAGCGTTAGACACTATCAGGTAGAAAATGGACGTATCTTTGACGAATTGCAGCAAGTCAGTAAGAGACTGGAAGAAGAATTGTCTAAAGCTGAACATTATGCAGCTCTCTCACAAGTGCTAGAAGAATATGAAGAGTGGATGAAAGTTTTGGAGGCTGACAATGAACATCACTACCAACGAGGTAAACCCGTAAACTGTGTTCTACGACAAACTCTCCTTTCCGAAATAGAAGAACAAAATAGAAGACTTGGTCAATATGAGTCACAATTAGAGCAACTAAAAGAAGACTACGAGCGTTTGGTAAAGGAAAGGACATCACTGAGCTCATCGAATCAAGAAAATGAGGAAGAGAATAGGATATATCGTGAACAAATTGAATTGATTCAAAAGGAAAAGGAGCAGTTAGAAATGAATCAGGAAGAACTTCAATTCCAGAATGCCTCCTTAAAACAGCAAGCACAGCTAATTGCTCAGGAGCTGGAAAAATGTCGGAATGAGCTGCACACAAATAGGGAAGAAGTCAAGAAATTCACATTGAAAATAAGCGAAGACGAGATATTAGCAGAGAATTTGCGCAAGCACAACGAAACTATCGAGCGTCAACTGAAATCTATCACAGAGGAACGAGATAATCTGAAGCAATCTATTGCTATCGATAAAGAACAAATCGAATCGCTGAATTTAGAACTATCGAATATTCGCGCAACCTTGGCTGCTCTGGAACAATCGTATCGAAGCAAGGAAAATGAGTTGGAAACCGCTGTGCAAGATAAAGAGCAACTGTCGAAACAAGTCGAAATGGTTAGAGACCAACTACAAACTGCTATTAAGAATTATGAGAATCAAAACAGCAGCTTGACTGAAATGGAATACAAGTTATCAGAAAAGGAGGCTTCCATGGAGAAAATGCAAACGGAACTAGCACAGAAAGCAACACAGATAACTATGCTTAGTAAAGAGTTGGAAGAAAGCAGCTCAGAACACGAGATACTTCAACAAAAGATTGCCCAGCTTGAGTCAAGACATTCTGAATTGAGCAATCAGCTTGAAATTGCCTTGAAGGCAAAATCAGTGCCTTCTGAAGACTTGTCAACGCGAACATCAGCGAATGAAAAATCACTTAGTGTTCAAATGTCTGAACAAACCAAGCGTTCGGTTCTCTCTAACGAGAATTGTGCAAGTAGTCGACTAGGAACAAACTTCGAACATAAGTCTATTGCTACAACCGAGAAAGCAGTTTCTTCTCAGGAACCACAGGTTGTTCAAGCCGCGCGTATAGAAGAAGAAGAGCCTATAGTTGTCTCGTCGAGCGACAACCAACCATCTGAACCTGATCTTCCAGAGGATTCCTATGTTTCTCGAGATAAAACTGAGCTAGAGCAGCTATTAAGGCAACGAGACTATGAAAATCTTGTCCTACAACAAGAGACCGAGTCATACTATGAAGAGTGGAAAAAGATGGAGAAAGAAAGTGAAGTGCTTCGTTCCATGTTAAGTACTTTGGAAGACGAACAGATGGAAATCAGGAAATGTGTATTGGAGTTCCGGGATACCATCGAAGAAATGTTTGATGCAGATTCTCCAGAATTTTCTTCTCTCAAGCAGAGTCTTGAACAATTCTTTAATCAGTTGTTACAGAAGTTTCTGTTGGACACTTCATACTCTGCTACAGAATACAAAGACTCGGCAGAACATGCTAGTGTTCGTAACACCGTTCCTCGACAATTCATTGACAAGACAGTTCATTTCAATTCCTTTGAAAATGGTTGGAATAGTACCAATGACCTGGATGAAAACTGCCAGCAGCTTTTCTCTCTATTTTCGTATGAACTGCAAAATCTACAAACCGCAATGCAACAACTTTCTGAAAGTATTCCTTTACCTGTATTTGGTGAAGACGACTCTGTTCAGTGTAGTAATCCATTTCCTGATATAATAGTTTCAGGTCACACGGTTGAATTAGAAGATTTGAGCTTGTATATCCGACAAATTATTCAGTTATTGTCTGGTTTCAGGAAAACTACTATCGCTGCTAAGCAGGCACTGTTATCTGAAATGTCTCCTCAAAACATTTCTGTATATGAGGTTTCACAGCCTGCATTTGGAAATCCAACCGATGCTAACTCAGATTTGGGATGTCAATTTTCACACAACTCTTTACCGCAAGGTAGCTATGCTTTGAAGCGCTTGGATGGAAACGAAAGGGAACTGATTTCGCAAGTTGCCACTGAGGCACTTGCTACGAAGAAGCATTTGATGGAAAGTATGGAGAGCTTTGGCATGAGAGTTGAACATGTTCTTTCATCTGTAGCGAAGCGATTATCTTTCATTTCAAACGAACAAAAGAATCTTACGAGATATTTGAAATATCGGAATGCTTTACCAAAACTATCAAGTCCTTTGAAGCCAAATGCTTCTGGAGAGCTATTGGACATTCATCGAGGTGCATCAGTGCACAAGTCTGAACAGCATACTTGGGAAGACGTTGCACTGAAACAGATTGAAGAAACTCAGCGGCTAATTCATTCCGCAAATCAAAGATTGGCTCGGGAGAAAGCTCGGCTTATTCAATCAGTTTTTGGACATGTTCCTGAATGAACGTTTCTAAATATTGATAGCCTGACTGTCTTATGTTTTACTCGAGAACAGTAAATAACCAATGAAATATACTTTAGGTCTCTATTTGCAGTAATAAATACATTTTACATTGTACCTTGCAGAACATTTTCTTGTGTACGTAAGAAGCCATCGTGAAATATTGTAACATTTTGTAGTGGATTTCGAAAGAAGTCAATATGTTTCATGTTTCCACTTAGTAAACGGTAGAATCTTTGTACGAAACTTATGGGTTTCTAAAGAGACTAGGACCATGTTGCTTACACCAGTTTTCTCATAGAATCATAAAAGTACAGCGAGAGATATTTACTCAAGAAATCTCCCACGCTTCGATACAGAGCCATGTTTCTTTATTTCATTGAATTCCATTTTCCTTCATCGTTTGGAAAGTGTTCTCGTCCATTTTGTTCTGTTCCATGGTGCGAACTATGCTGATGAACCAGGAACTCTAACAGGTCGATTTGTGTTACAATTCCGGATACTATTTTCTTCTCAGTAAGCGATCCTGCACTTTCGTAGCACTTTTGTGTTGAAACAATAAGTGCGTAATGGTCATATCGAAAAATACGAGATAACTGAGCTAGCGTGGTCGACGGACGAACTTCTCGAAATTGCTTATAAGCTGCTTTCCAAACGGGATCCTGATTACGAACTCTCCTCGACATGAGCTGCGATATTAAGTTACCTTTGAAGTTACGTCAATACTGCTTTAAGAAAACTGATATTTCCACAATACCTTGAGTTACCATCCCCAAAATATTGCCTTTCTCATCTAATACTGGAAGTTGGTCAAATGAAGTCGACGAAAGTATGGAAACCGCTTCTTCACAAGATACATTTCCCAGTATTGTCACAGGTTCTTGCAAAGGCAGTGCAGTTACAGGCAAATATGCCCAGGTTTCATGTTCCAACTAAATATACAACATTCAAATCAATTCAAAGGCGATTCTTCCATACAAAAATCTTACCGGAGAAGGACGTTCAAGAAAACCATTTTGTTCCATCCAGTCATCAGAAATAAATTTTGACATATAGTTGCGACTAGAATCTGGAAGAATTAAAACCACCTTTTTGCTAGGAGGAATGTCTTTGGCAATTTTCAAAAGGCCCGCTAAACAAGAACCACTCGAACCACCCACAAGAAGACCTTCCTCTCGAATCAACCGTCTCGCAGCTTGGAAACTTTCATGATCATTAGTCTTAACCCTAAACTAGTTAAGAAACTAACAAATGCTCGTAACGGATCTTGTTGCAAACCATATGTCAATGATGGAACGATCCAGTACTCGCGGAATAAAGTCATAACCTAACAACAAATGATTCAAGTATCCACCAACAGAAAACAAGTTGCCAAATACCAATGCCTTCAATTTTGTAAGAGCAAATTTCTGTATTCAGTGAGTCCGGTTGAGCAAGAATACTGCCAACAGGATCGACACCAACAATTTGGACGTGCTTCTTGTACCTTTCCCTCAGTTTTCTTCCAATACCAGAAATCGTTCCACCAGTCCCAGCACCAGCTACTAAAATATCTACTCTGTCAATCTGCTGAATTATCTCTTCTGCTGTGCCATCGTAATGTGCTAATGGATTGCTAAGAATTGGATATCATTCGATCGCAATTGACATTTCACTTCCGAGAAGCCTACCTTGGATTAGAATACTATATCACTGCCTCAGCAAACAAACTCCAATTGCAAAACTAACTATACCTGATCTAAGATAAATGAATTGGGTATTTCCTTGTTCAACCTTTGAGCCACTTGAATATGTGACTCAGGGGAGTTGTAAGCTGCTTCGGTAGGTGTTCGAACTATTTCGGCTCCCAAAGCCTTTAAAATATTTACCTTTTCTCTATCATCATAAAACTTCATAAGCTACAATTTATCTATAGTTTAAGACATACTCGGACATCTTCTCTGGCATAGTAATAATACAATTATAACCTTTTACTGCGGCAGCCAAAGCAATGCCTATTCCTGTATTTCCTGAAGTTGGTTCTATCAGTGTGTAGCCTGGTTTTATCAACCCTTTCTAAACAAAAGTTAGAGCAACTCTTAGGAAACACGTTGCCACACCAACAACGACTTGCCTTTTCAGCATCTTCTACCATACGTATTCCAATACGGTCCTTAACAGAGCCTCCTGCATTCATAAATTCGCACTTTGCGTAAACTTCAAAAGAAAGATTTTCAGCTTGTTCAATTCTTCTCAAACGAACAAGAGGGGTATTTCCTATACAATCCAAAATGCTGTCTTTTGCTGGAACTATTGGCTCCTTCAAAAGAGTATGTGGATGAGGGTCCTCCAATTCGATTCCTTGGTATAATTGTAGTCTCTCTTACTTACTATTCTTCTACTTACCTTGTAAGGCAACCTTTGCCCACTGGCAAGGCTTCGAGTTGGTCGACATATTTGTCCAATAGAAAAGAATTGGCGCGTTCATTCTTTTTTTTCTTGAGTGGTGGTGTTGTTATGTTGTTGATGCGCTCAGAACAATCTTTACTGTTTCTTTCTCAAGCTAGAGTCGACTTTAGCTACTTAAGTTCTTGCAAATCCTTTTATTGCAAGACATGTACCAGTTCCAGCTGGCGTTTGCGTTTCAAAACGTTGCATTCTTCCTTTTCTAAAAACGTTATAGTCAAAAGAACCGTTCCTG
The DNA here is from genome assembly GCA_025991245.1 of Galdieria partita. Lineage (NCBI taxonomy): Eukaryota > Rhodophyta > Bangiophyceae > Galdieriales > Galdieriaceae > Galdieria > Galdieria partita. The sequence goes on from BQMJ01000026.1 coordinate 185,536, forward strand.
TCTTTTTGTGTCAAGGCTCCATTTCGAATGGCGATAGTTTTACTTCACCTAGTAATGAATTTTCAAACAGTCATCAGGGCAGTGGTAGTTTTGGAGAGAATTCAAAGTCTGGTGGGTACAGTGCAAGTAGCAGTGGCGCTGACAGCCAATCCAATTCCCAACAGGACCCTACAGAGGAAGCACCGTTCGGTATAGGCGAGGCGGCGAGGAGATATAATCGTAAGATACGACTATATCAGTTATGTGCAAGTACGGATAGGGGACAAATGAGTAGACCAGAGCAGCGCTCTGAAGTAGAAGATTTGGCTGCAGAGTTGGAGTCACTCAATCCTAACCCCAATCCTCTGGATGGAACCAAATTAGATGGTTCTTGGGAGCTTATATATAGTTCTGTTCCTTTTTACAAAACAAGTCCTCTTTTGTTGGCTTCAGCTACGCCGTTCTTAAGAATTGGTCAATGGAGACAAAATATTTCCCTCTCCTATGGAGAGTTGATGAATGAAGTGGACCTCGAGGCTTTTCCAGGATTGATGGGTACAATTGTACAACAAACTCGAGTCACTCCTGTAGGTGGAGAGAGGCTAGAAATAGTAATTGATAAAACGAGTCTGAAAGGACGTTCTATTGCGGATCGACTGGATTTGGGTGGTATTCAACTGGATATACCATTTGGAGAAATCTTACGACGAGTGCAAGGCTCTTCCTCTGAAATTTTTCTCGATACCTATTATGTAAGTATATTTTATTCTTGATTGAAAGTAGTCTGATAGACTTTGACAAGGTGGACGATGAGTTACGTATTAGCCGCACTCGAGGAGGACGTTTATTGATTTTTAGTAGAGTCAGATGATTTGTTTTTATGTTTGTTACGGAGGCGTTCTTTTTGGTTTGTTGGGTTTGTAGAAATAAAGCAAGTGGGGAAGTTGTGTTGGTGTTTTTAGAGAAGATGTTTTGCTGTTGAACAACGCAGCAAAGTTGAGCACTTGGACTACTTAGCTATTGAAGAATATTCTTACTTTCTTCTCAGCCATTGTGTAGACTTGGACACTCCATTTTCGATAGTTGCAACGATTCCCTTTGACCGATTGTTTGGGTGGTCATCGATGGAGTCAACGACGGAGGGCAGTTCCAGTTCTCTCGAGGAACACATTGTTTTTATTGACGACGGAACTTTTGGTGAAAGCAGTTATATTGAGGAAAAGTATGAATTGGAAACACCGGAGTATAGAGAACCAGTTATATCAGAAAATGGTGATAATGTGGAAAAGTCATCACCACAACAACGAGAACTTTCTTCTGCAAAGCTTGTTACTAGATCAGATTCTAAAGAGACGAGAAGGAAGCGTAGAAAAGAATACGAGCAACGCGCTGAACGAATTCAATCATTGGACGTTTCCAGCTTTATGCAACTTGGTATTTCGAGACCGCTACTTGTAGCTATCCATCAAATGGGATGGGAAGTTCCCACTCCAATTCAAGACAAAGTCATCCCTTTAGCACTAGTTGGTCGTGATATCTGTGCTAGTGCTGTTACTGGTTCTGGAAAGACAGGAGCCTTTGCAGTGCCCATTTTGGAAAAGCTGTGGAGAAGCTCTACCAAAGTTTCTGCCGTTCGTGTTGTTGTAATTCTTCCAACAAGAGAGCTTGCTTTACAGTGTAAACAAGTGTTTACAGAACTTTGCAGCAACATGGATATGGATATCGAATTGGCCGTTGGTGGTTTAGCTATGAGAGCGGAACAGGATGCTCTTCAGAGATGTCCAGATATTGTCATTGGAACACCTGGTCGCATAATTGATCATATAAGAAACACAAAAGGCTTTAGTGTTGATGATGTTGAAATTGTAGTTTTGGATGAAGCGGATAGACTGTTGGATCTTGGTTTCTCTGAAGAGTTGGAAGAGATCATTTCAAGTTGTTCTCGTAAACGTCAAACCTTGCTCTTTAGTGCAACTATGACGGCCAGTGTTCAACAGTTGGCCTTGTTGTCGTTGAGAGAGCCTGCAAATATTGTGGTGGATCCTTTGTACGAAGTTTCCAAGACTTTAGAACAAGAATTTGTATTGATTTCTGAAGGTAACAACGTGAACAAAAGAATGTCTTATTTATTAGCATTGTGTTGTAGAACGTATACTCAAAGAGTCATATTATTCTTTTCAAAGCGTTCCATTGCACATCAAATATTTCTCATCTTTGGAATACTTGGTCTCTCAAGTGTGGAGCTTCATGGAAACTTGTCACAAGTGCAACGAATGGAGGCATTGAATCGATTTCGTGCAGGTCAATGTGAGTTTTTGCTCTGTACAGATGTTGCTTCTAGAGGATTGGATATATTCGATGTTCGAACAGTTATCAACTACGAGATGCCAAAAGACATTCGGACTTATGTCCATCGAGTTGGTCGAACAGCAAGAGCAGGAGCTATGGGTAAGGCAGTAACTCTGGTGGATGAGACGCCTCGTGATCGAAGATTGCTTTCTGTCATACAACAACGTTCTAAAACTACTTTAAAGTCTCGTTCTATAGCTGAAAATGTTCTCGAAAAGTACTTGGAAATACTTTTCAGTAAACAAGGACAAGTCAGAGAACAATTGCAAACAGAAAGACACGAGAAAGAAATTGAGATGGCTGAGATGGAAGCAAAAAAGGCACAAAATTTGATCCATCATGCCGATGAAATATATTCGAGACCTAAGAAAACGTGGTTTCGGCCGTCTAAAAAGCTTAAAGCAACATCCAGAAAGGAACAAAATAGAAACAAAAAGGCAAAATAATTTTCATAGTATTTACAAACGTAAGGAGTAACTGGTATTCCTTTTTCTACAAATGGTCATTTTACCGAAAAATGAAGGAATGGATTCCGTTGAGGGATATTGATACGAATATATATATAAATACATTTCCAAGTTCCTAAACAATGTTTCGATCATTGTATGTTCTCTCAATTCTTTTCTTTTTGTGAAAAACAAAGAATCTTTCAGTCTCCAAAAGAAGCATTGGAACTCAGTTCGCCTTGAGATACTCTTCCTCAGGAAAAAGTAGCGCACAACGCTCTTTGAAACAGCGAAATGCAATGAAAGAATAGTATTTCAATTGCTTATCTTTCGAGTGGAATACTGGACAGTCTGAGTTTTCATATATTGAAAAATGACTCTCAACATATAGACTATAATATATTAAATAAATAAATGACAAAGGATAAGAAACATACCGATCATTTGCACCGCGACAAGTTGATGAAAGTTTCATTGAATAAACAACTACTGATAATAAGAATAATTCGGCGTACAAAGTCAACACCATACCAGTGGCATCTCGCATTTCAGGATATTTTGGTTGCTTAACAGAGCTTATGACAGTAACTTGTTTGGTTTTCTCATTGAACTCATAACTTCCCTTACAAGGTATCGCTTTATCACGTTCATTTGCTGAAGGACACCAGTCTCTTCTATTGAGACTTTTCAGTGTTCATTCATAGAGAACAACAAAACACAAACCTTAAACGCTTCACAGCAGAAGTAGGCTTGTCTGCACTTGTTAGGACTATACAAATACCTTGAAAGTAGTCAGAAGCATTGTGTCACTCAAATCAACGAATTCACCTTCTGGGTAAAACCGTAAGAATCGAAAATAGGTTACCAAAAAAACTGGTTGCTTGTATTTCCCTTCAGTTAATCCCATTCGAATGTATTGATGTCTTGAAATGTAAACTCCATCGAACCTAAGATGTGGACGTTCCAGGAACATGCGTCTCCAAGAACCTCCTACAGGAGAATCTCCCAATAAACGAACAAAATACAACAATCGCACATACCATAAGATACGACACTTTTTATGGTCTCTGTAAGGCCTCCTGCTGTCCAAGTTTCCATACAGATTCGCTTCCAGTGTGCTGGGTCAAAAGATAACGAATTCCAACGACGACAAACTCTTGAAAAGTGTAAAAAGTGAATGACTCAGTAATAACGCTAAAATACCTTGAACAGGCTGCAAGATCAGAAGGAGAAAGACGAGCAAATATTTGAAAAATAATGTCGTCACTGAGACAGTCTCCCGTTGGACCGTTGATAACTGAAGTGGCTTCCCTCTTCTCGGTTGCCTTTGTCTCCCTATTGAAAGTTGTAAGAATGATAAATGTTTACAGCACTTTCAAGCGTACAAAGTTAGATTTCTGTTATAAAGACTTAACCATGGTCTGTCATATAGGTGAAACTTTACAACTCTGGGTTCGTAATCCACCATCAGGAGGTTCACTGGAAGGAATGACAAAGCGAACTACGCTATCAAAGTCGCAGAGACATGAAATAGTTTCATATTGAATAATATTGTTTGGACTAGTTTAAATGAAAATTTTAAAGAATATCTCAGTCATCCAGCAAAGAAGCATATATATCCCAACAGTATTTTACATTGACTGTGTTCATTACTGGAAGAATTGACAAATAACTAAGAATGATATAAACAATGCCACTCTGCACAGTTCTAGCCTCTTTCATATATGCTCTTCAACTCGATATCATTGAAATCAGGAGGGCCTCGGACCTTTGGTTTCGGACCAGGACGGGTTTTCTTTATAAAGGGAACTGGTTTATTCTGCTTGGGTTGCTGTAGTACATCTATTATCTCTTTCAAAGTTTCGCTTAGATGAGCAACTTGAGCATCTAGCTTTTTGAACAAATACAAAATACTCTAAATAGTGTAAATAGTTAGTCAACTAGGTTTCATTCTTATCCTACCTCATTGTCTGGATGATCCATAATGGAGAAAGAAAAATATACTAAAAATGGCGCAATTTCTGTTGAAAATTTTCTATGGAAGAAGATCCGTTTGCTGTACTTAGTGATGACTTATTGTTATTCATATTTAATAAGCTAGATACCGTTCACCTTTGCTACATAGCTTTAGTAAGGTTCTTAATGTAGAGAAACTTCGTCTTAGCAATGTTTAGGTTTGTCGTCGTTGGCGCTATGTGGTAGGACAACAAGTAAGGAAAGTTCATGTACTTGTACTTGGAAAGTCTTTGAAGCAGTATTTTCAGTAAGCATATCCTTAGTTTTATTACTTCAAGGATTGAAAGCGATTGAGTATTCCTAACGGCCGTCAGATACTTTCAATTGTTCGTTTCTTCTCTGAACTGGAAGTGCTTTCGTTCCGAAACTGGCCTTGGTAAACACATACTTGCTGCAAAGTATTCTTTTGATAATATAGAGGTTTAGGATGGAAAGATTCTCTGAAGTCGCTTCTGTTGTGATGCGAGAACTGCGTTCTACAACTTTGAAGAAGCTCGATGTAGGTGGGCTACCTGTACAACCTATCGATGTGTGGGCACTTGGGTATAACTGCCCGAATCTTTACAGTTTGAAGCTAGGAGGATGTTCAACCGTAGACGACGAGTTTGTGAAACAGTGTGTGAGAAGGCTAAGACCTCATCTAAAAGAGTTGGATATCTCAGACTCGACACGAATAACTACTGCCGCTGTAAAGTTTGCCTTTGAAAATGGCGTAGTTCGATTGAAGGCGTCTCGATGCAAAAGAATATCTGGAGCCTTGGTGATTAATCATGTTCCAAAAGGAAATGAGTCTAGAGATGACGAACATTGCTTGACTTTAACACAATGCAAGAACATAAATTGGTTCCATCTTGATAGGAATTTGAGATTTGCTACTATCAATCTCTCGCAGTGCACTTCACTCGAATACTGTCATGTTTATGACGATGCATTGCAAAATTTGCATCTTTCTGGTTGTAGAAATCTTCGAGTTGTTGAAGTAGCGTCGTCAAGTTTGAAAGTGGTGAATTTGTTTAGCTGCACACAACTTTCGGAAGAGATTGTCTACAAATTAATCAAAAGTTGCCCCGCATTGACTGAGATAAACCTTGCAGGCTTGTATTTTGCTTCTCACGTGCAACAATGGCTGTTGGAAAACCGTTTGATGAATTCTTTGAAACTTGGATAATAAGAAATGCCAAAATAATTGTTGTCATCATGTCTATAGATGTTATTCTTGAACTATTTACAATGCCGTAATCATCGAAATACAGAAAAAGGTGCATATTTCGTCCCAGCCAAATTCAAATCATTTATTTTCTTGTTGAAACCTTCTTAAAAAGTCTGGAATGTCACGCTTGGGTTTAGTTACATGTGAAGCTAATGATGATAAAGATGAACGAGGGTTCGTACTTCCCTGAATGAAGGATGTCACGTCAACAGCTGACGGTTTTTGTGTCATTGATGACGATTGACTATCAGAAGGTTGCGGAAAACCAGTCGCAATGACAGTAATGGATAACTCATTTTCCATACTGTCATCGACCAAAGCACCGAATATTATGTTTGCGTTCAAATCCACGGCTTCGTAAATAACTTCTGCAGCGGCGTTTATTTCGTGTAGCGTCATATCATGTCCACCTGTAATGTTAAAAACGATTCCTTTTGCACGCTCAATAGGAAAGTCAAGTAATGGCGAGGAAATTGCAGCAACTGCAGCGTCTTTGGCACGAGATTTTCCCGAACCGCTTCCAATCCCCATCAAAGCTGAACCAGCATCTGCCATAATAGAACGAACATCCGCAAAGTCAACATTGATCAGACCTGGACGAACAATGATTTCTGAGATTCCCACTACACCTTGTCTTAGAATATCATCCGCTACAGAAAAAGCCTTTTCCAAAGCAGTATTTTCAGGAACGATTTCGAGTAACTTATCATTGGAAACTACTATCAAAGTATCGACTTCCTTCCTTAGAGCTTCTATTGCCTCCTCCGCCTGTTGCATTCTCCTTCTTCCCTCAAAGCTGAATGGTTTGGTCACAACTCCAACAGTAAGACATCCTTGTTCTTTAGCTATTTTAGCAACAATTGGAGCAGCACCTGAGCCTGTTCCACCTCCCATGCCGGCTGTAACAAACACGAGATCTCCACCTTGAACTGCGGAGCTTATTGCCGCCTGAGACTCTTCGGCTGCCTGCCTACCAACTTCCGGTTTCCCACCAGCACCCAATCCCCTAGTAATTTCGCTCCCTATTGTTACAGAGTTGCTTGTTTTCACACGTGAAAGAGCTTGAGCGTCAGTGTTGATACACCAAAATTCAACTCCTTCAACCATCCCACACATCCGATTCACAGCGTTACTTCCACCACCACCAACTCCAACAACTTTAATAACGCAAGGATTTACAGCACCTCCTGAACTGACAAACTTGGTTCCAGCTTGGGTCGTTGCAACAGATCGATGCGTCTGGTTGGACTTGATGTTTTCCTTAGAAGAAGCTGTTGTCGTATTGTTGGTAGGATGCATTTTTGACGCATTTTTATCCGAAGTTGGTTTCTGATTGCCATCTCTTAAAGGAGGTGGTGAAGAAATGGAGTCAGTGGCTTCTGGGAATATAAGCTCGTTTCTCCTCTCAAAGCATCGAGTAAAACAGGACTGAGAACTACAAGTATTCTTCTTCTTATCATATACAAAGGATGAACGTTTTGAAGAGAGAAAACAGCCACCAGGACTGCTACAAATAAACGACATCATCATACTAATCTCTGTTAAAATTAGTCACGACTTGTGGCGAACAAAGGTTATCGTCTCCTCCTCAATGATGAGATGGAATAGTAGACAACATGAAAAATGCAACAAGGTTTAAAAGATATCATTGCGAAAATAAGAATATAGATAAGAACTGAAAAGAAACATCCATCAGACATGGTAAACAATACTTTAATTCAATGAATAAAGAGAAAAACACAAATTCTAAGTAAACGTGAATAAACTTATTTCGCTGTTGCTGTAATAAGTTCGTCGTCGACGTATTTAGCAGAACTATTTCCTTGACTGTTTCTATGACCAGAGTCATCAGCTTCAACTGACAGTTCTGGTTCGTTTTTGCTTCCGCTCATATCAAACTGTGCAGCACCTTCGACTTTGATATAAGTAGCACCCATAAGATCCTGTACTCTCTCAAAACGACGTTGGGCGGCATCAAGGCGATGACGTGGTGTCAAGTAACCTCCAACAATGGATAATATTAACCAAACACCGGTCCATATCGGACAAGCTAAAGTAACAGGATCATATGGATACATAGTAAAGAAGATACTGAACCCTACAAGGATCGATGCAACGACAGGAACAACCACATGGAAAAACCAGTTGAGTTGTTTCTGCCTATAATAAAAGATACCAAGAGTAAGATTGGCAATAATATGTCCAACATAAAGTGCAAGTGATGCAGTTGTAACTAGCATAATAAAACCATTGAAAGGTCCCATCGCAAGTCCTGCAATAAGCGCAACAATAGTAGCCAGAAAAGCCACTACTGCTGTCGAAACAACGGGATTTTGCTTCTTATCAACAACTGCAAACACTTTTGGAAACACCAAACCTTCTCTTGCAAATGCAAAGATCATTCTAGCACAACTGTTCAAAGGAGCCAAAGCACCGAGAAACATAGCATTCAAAATGAGGATGACCATAAACCAACCAACCACATTTGTCAAATAACGCTTGTAGACAATTACTCCAGGAACCAACGATGCGGCAAACTGAGACATGTTCTTGTATCCCCAACCCACAGTTAAGCCATAAGACATAAAGAAGAATAACAATGCTACCGTAGAATATGCGAGTATGACAGCTATGGGTATTTGACGACGAGGATTCTTAGCTTCTTCTCCAAGAAATGTAGCAGCAGAATATCCGGAAATAGAGAAAAGAGATAACAAGGCAGCAATAGCAATATCCGCTCTTGTAGGTGCCAAGGAAGGATGAAAAACTTCTCCAGTGTTTTTAGAACCAACTTTGATAATCACTGCTAGTGTACAAGCAAACATGAAGACAAGCTCAAAGGTACCAATCACAAGTGAGTAGTCGAGTGAAGCTCTAATTCCCAGAAAGGCCAGTATATAAATAAGCAAAATAAACGCAAACATTATCCCGATCCACGCCTTCTCAGCATACGTAGCTCCAGTCATAGTACTGATGAAACCGGGAAAGAATACTCCACCAACAAATAAAATGGCGTTCGTCACAACGTTGAAATATGCAAGAATAAACATCATTCCACAGATGACACCCCATCTGGGACCAACGGCTGCGAAAACGTAGGCGTAATATCCACCAGAAGAAGCTACTTTCATTGAATACCACACTGTCGTATTCATAAGCAAGGTACCGGCGATAATAGCCAAGATATATGAAAAAGGCAGTGCTCCCCACGCATAATTGGCTGCGCTTGTCATCGTTGCTGCCATAGCTCCTGCTGGAGATATCATAGAAACTGACTGAAAGAAAAGATGCCAGAAACCAAGGCGGCCTCTCCTAAGAGTACGGACATTTTCAGCCTCTGCTTTATCACCACTTTCATACGTAGTTAGTAGCTTTATATAGCGTTCCAGCCCCATCTCTTCAACAACAAAATACAATGCAAGATTGCACTTCGTAGAACTCTTTTAAGTCGCAGTTGTTCCGTTTCAGTAATTCCCTCTCAGACTATGCGACGTCCGCTAGACATCCAAATTTCAACCAATCAGAGACGAGTTTCTTGAATATTCCGCACCCTCAGAAGGGAATATCAAATCTTCCAACGTGAAATTCCTAACGTCGACGCAGGGGATACTATTCAACACAGCAACACTCGAAGCTATTGAAAGTTGGATGATATAATCGAATATTGAAGAGTTATTAGTTTAAACAATATGACTTTCAATTGTACCAAACGACACACCACTAAAGTCTTGAAAGCCATTTCTGCGCAGCTGCGTCAGGCAAAAATGAGAAGCGCAAACAAACTACTTTGAACTAGTTATAGAAGCTGCTTTGCGATATGAACGCTTTGTAAACAATATTGTAGGTACAAGGAAAGGTTCAACAGGAAGCTTGCCAGTTCAAGAGCGACGCTGCGACTATATTTTCCTTGATAGCGAAGTTAATATACACCCTACTGGATCGAGTCGTTTTTATGGAGTCCAGGATTCTCTCACCAAGTTTGAACTTGATTCAACGCTACCAAAGTGGATATGAAGAGAAATACCAAGAGAGAATCAGACGACATTGTTCATATTCTCTCCATAGTTTTGTTAATATATTTATCGTTACAGTATATTTCTGACTATTTCGTCAAACGTTCCTTTGAATGTAATCCCACAGGTGTTTTCAGAAACGGTCGTAACTGGCTGCAACTATGCTCAAGCGAACCGACACGGCTTATTTCTACACATAGTAGAAAGACCTACAACAGTTGGCTATAGCAAGTCATAAGAGTTATATTTGCACAGGTGCTGACCATAGTGGAACCTCGAAAACAACCCAAACGTCATGAGTATCAAACTCTCGCCTTTGATGTGTCGTTCTTGACATCTCGAGTATATAAGTATTCTAGAACCTGAATTCTCAATTATAAATCAGCTTTATAAAAATGGATTTTGTGCAAGTTACGGCTACATAGCTGCTGCAATTCTTAGTCACTTGAGAATAGTCGCAAAACTACAAGAACGGAATATCTCCAGTGGAAATATGCAAGTAAGATTCAACGACTGCAGATGACCTATATTCATATGAAACTTTGAAAACACTTTACTTTTTCATGTGTTTCAGACCTCTTTAGACCAAGTAGAGTTCTTATCATTTCATTCCTTCAAAACACATCAAAATTCATCGACATAACTTTACGTCAAGCTATCACTGATTCTGAGAGCTTGCACCTATGACTTCATCGTCTACATAGCTCGGTTGCTTATCAGAATTCCCCGCCTCCTGCGTCAATGAAGAACTATAACAATCGGCTTTTTCCTCATCCAAGTAATTGCTGTTGCCATTGTCATATTCAGGGTTGACTTTGATATAAGTAGCACCCATAAGATCCTGTACTCTCTCAAATCGACGTTGGGCGGCATCAAGGCGATCACGTGGTGTCAAGTAACCTCCAATAATGGATAATATTAACCAAACACCGGTCCATATCGGACAAGCTAAAGTAACAGGATCATATGGATACATAGTAAAGAAGATACTGAACCCTACAAGGATTGATGCAACGACAGGAACAACCACATGGAAAAACCAGTTGAGTTGTTTCTGCCTATAATAAAAGATACCAAGAGTAAGATTGGCAATAATATGTCCAACATAAAGTGCAAGTGATGCAGTTGTAACTAGCATAATAAAACCATTGTAAGGTCCCATCGCAAGTCCTGCAATGAGAGAAACAATAGTAGCCAGAAAAGCCACTACTGCTGTCGAAACAACGGGATTTTGCTTCTTATCAACAACTGCAAACACTTTTGGAAACACCAAACCTTCTCTAGCAAAAGAAAATATAATTCTAGCACAACTGTTCAAAGGAGCCAAAGCACCGAGAAACATAGCATTGAAGATAAGGATGACCATAAACCAACCAACCACATTTGTCAAATAACGCTTAAATACAATCACACCAGGAACAAGAGAAGTAGCAAAATGAGACATTTTCTTATAACCCCAACCCACAGTTAAGCCATAAGACATAAAGAAGAATAGCAATGCTACCGTAGAATATGCGAGTATGACAGCTATGGGTATTTGACGACGAGGATTCTTAGCTTCTTCTCCAAGAAATGCTACAGCTGAGTATCCCGAGATAGAAAACAGTGATAACAATGCCGCAATAGCAATATCTGCTTTTGTTCGCGCCAAATCAGGATTGAACACTTCTCCAGTGTTTTTAGAACCAACTTTGATAACCACAGCAAGTGTGCAGGCAAACATAAAGATAAGCTCGAATGTACCAATGACTAGTGCATAATCGAGAGAAACCCGAATTCCCAGAAAAGCCAATGTATAAATAAGTAGAATAAAGCCGAACATAATGCCTATCCAAGTTTTTTCCGCGTACGTTACTCCAGTCATCGTCTTGACAAAACCAGGAAAGAAAACTCCACCGACAAATAAGATTCCATTAGTCACAACATTGAAATATGCAAGAATAAACATCATTCCACATATTACACCCCATCTAGGACCAACTGCTGCAAAAACATACGCATAATAACCTCCAGAAGAAGCAACTTTCATTGAATACCACACTGTTGTATTCATAAGAAGTGTTCCAGCAATAATGGCTAATAAGTATGTGAACGGCAGAGCGCCCCAAGCATAGTTGGCGGAACTAGTCATAGTGGCAGCCATAGCTCCGGCCGGAGAAATCATAGACACTGACTGAAAGAAAAGATGCCAGAACCCTAAACGACCTCTTCTAAGTGTTCGAACCTCAGGCTCCGCACTAGGGTCGACTTTTTCATATTCTACAAGCCTTCGCAGAAATTCCATCTTCAAGACACAAAAGAATTCTCGTAAACATAATGACTTCCAGCAACAGATAACTTTTAAAGCATTTGTCTAATGGACCAAAGGTGACATTTGGACTTTCCATTCGGCATTTTTCCAGAAACTTCACGTTTCCCTCTTAAGTCTTCTTTGCCTCTCAGGTAATAGCTTCCACACATTTGACATTGGTTTCATTAGCAACTTGTAGTATTGTCCTCATAGAGAAGCATTCTTACTTAACAACGCTGGATAAGCGACTAATCAATAACTAATTTTTATAGTATTCTAGGTGCAACAACTTTAGTCTTGAATAGGCTCTACCAGTATTGCGGTCTTTCCTTTGCCTCATAGCAGTTCAACACTACTCTACAACCGATAATGAGTCCAATAGGGACTCATTCTAGAACACAGATGGCAATATGTATATGTCGAAATAATAAACAATTGGAAGACTTGGTATTGTTAAGAGTCCTCTCGCAGGTAATTTGTCTACTCAATAGACCTATTTCAACTCGGAACTTGATAAGCTTGCAAAGTTCACAAACAAGCGGGAATATTTAATGGTTAGCAATAGACAGTAAGGCTCAAGAGACGGAACCCGTTTCGAGCAGACAGCCTACTTTAGACAACTCATATCCAACAAAAACTCAACTCTACAGAAAATAGTCCTAATTCAAATTCACAGGTCGCCAAAATAACAAAGTTTCAAGTCAATTGAGTAATAACTATATTTATCGTAGGCTCTTGAAAAGTAACTCAAGAGCGCACATTCTCTAGTATGAAACCAACAACTTAGCTGTGTGACTGTTGCTAATCTTCACAGCTACTTGAAACATTATCGTTTCTACGAATCTACAAATTCCAATTCTTTACAACGAACTTCGGATGCTTTTTGTGGACACTTGTTATGCTGTAAATAAGAGTAAAAAGTTCACGTATCAGACGAGGAGTAAAACAAGTGCGTTGCATAGAGTTCATTTGCACTTGAACAACGGTGCATTCAAACTAGGAAGGTTAAAGTGTTGTTCTACTTCAAATGAACTCGTTTCGCAACCAGAAGACTACGATGGAGACAAAACATTCGTTATACCACACGAGGCATTCACTCTTGAAGGCGATCTCGGTGAGTGGACTCGGGCTTGGGAAGACCACAACTTTCAACCCGACAAAGATGGACCTTTACCTCACAGTCTGAAGGGTCCTTCGGATAGTTACACTCATTCTGTCAGTATGGAAGAATTTCTAGCCAATCTTTCAAACTTGGAACCTTGCGAACAAGATTTTGTTAGTTATGGAGATATTTTTGAACCTATGATTCCTGAAGCTGTTCAAAGTTATCAGAAACGAGCGCAAGAAAACGGAGCTTATGCCGTTGAAAACATGTCAAACTTTTTGTCACCTTTTCGTAATTTACCGGATGATAATGAGACAGTGAAACAGCCTCCTGACGTATTAGAGTGGACAGATTATCACAAATTATTAGATATCTTCGATCTTCGCAAGTTTTATGGTTGGAAATACATTTATGATGCACATGGTTTTTTGTTGCACACACATGTTTGTTCATTGGATGTACAATCGGGTGACGATATAAACTATGCGTTTGATTTTCGTTGTTCAACGTTAGAACGGAGAGATCACTCTCGAGTAGTGGAGAGGGTCCCTTTACATTCTCTTGTTGTATCGCCTAATTTGGATGCGTTTTCCTGGATAGATTCAAAGCAGGACGAAACTTTATGTTTATTTTTTGGATTTGTTAATGAGTCACTGACAATAGTAGAGTTGGAATATGATAAGCATGTCGTAAGTGAGTTTAGAAAACTACTGTATTCATGTGCTTATATGCTTACAGACCCTATGCAATATTTGTATATACTATGGCAGAGATGAAAGGAATGGTTTGAAACCAACGGAGTCATTAAATATGGAAGCATTGAAGGGAGTTTGGAAAGGAAATGGAGTTACGATCCAATCTTTCAGTTTTCCTTGTTGTTTTGTTACTTGTGAAAGTGAGGTAGGAATTATATCTATCTCTAATAACTATATATTGAGATTTCATGCTAGTGGAAATCGGAACCATCGAATATAAACAATCTTACAGTACGAAGGAATTTGCCTCTGAAGAATTCCAAGTTAGTAGATCCTAGCCCTATCCTTAATATTCAGAAAGGACTGAAAGGTGAAGGAAAGGCAGTTCGTAAGAGAGAAAGTCAACTTATAGAAGATTGCCAATGGTGGAAGATATCTCGAATAGGCAGCCATTATGATTCAACGGTAGGAAGAAAATCAAGTGATTATTCCCAGAATCATCTTTTGATTGGAAATGAAGTATATGAATTTCCAGCACTTGGCAAGTATGAGAAGAACCGATATTTGTTTTTGTTGCATTGTGATATATTTATATTTATTCCAAAGTCACTCCCAAAGGGAATTACATTTGAAGTGGAAGTAGGACAATATAGAAAAGGGAAATATTTATGTCGTATTGTTCAGTCTTATAATATTGAAAGAGAGTGGACGGGGTCTGCAATACTTCAAGAGTGGAGACAATAAAAGAATTCTTCAACCTCCTTTTATTTTCTGTTAGTACTGGTAGGTAAAAGAGAGTCTTGTCTTGGAGACTTCACGATAAGTGGTACATTTTGTTGGAGTTCGTTCAATGCAAGTCCTCCTAAAAACATGCACTTGATTACCCATAGCACAACTGGTTGATTCCTTCTCATTGCTTCCCAACCGGCATATGCTGCAAGAATTGCATTCACAAGAAAGACAACAACCAATGACTTTCTTAAAATTTCTCTGGTTGACTCAGGAAGCTCCGTCAAGTAAAACCCAGGATAGTACACAAAGGTGCAAAGTAACACCACAGCTAAACATACAATATGGCCACTTTGGAGATACGGTAACAAAAAGAATCCTTTCTTATTCGCATGTCCTCGACCAATCAAAGCTGCTGCCCAGTCATAAGAGTTGTCTTCATCGAGACGTTTCAAACCATAATTCGGATCCTTTTCTAGGTTTTGAACAAATTGATCTCTCCTCCTCTTAAAATTGTCCGTAAGAGTTTTGATAGAATCTTCAGCTACTGGTACGTCTGAAGAACTTGTAGTGGAGGCCTCATGCTGATTTGCTCCGTCTTCGTTTGACAAAAGTTTAGCTTTGTTGGAACGGAGGGCAGCACCCGAAGCTTCTGAACCTTGTTTGGAAGAAGAGTTCTCATCTCTGCTATTATTTCGTTTCTTTCTATCGGTATTGACCATCTCGGAATCTCCAAGGGCATTGTCAACTCTATTCAAGTCGTAGTTTGCCTCGGATAGAGGTTCACGAAATTCTACCTCTGTGGAGTCTTTCTTTTTGTCGGAACTCTTCGAATATTGTGATTTGCTATTATTATTCTTTGCGTTCTTTTTTCGCTTTTTGGTTCCTGACATTTTTATGGAGAGTGCAAACTCCAAGTGCACGTTGGATGTTCTCAAGTCTTCTTCCCTATACACCGGGAACAACCAGTAATAGTACAAGGTGTGATAAGATTTCTGCTTGGTGTAAACAGGATAATCTCTTGCTTTGCATATGCTGTTTTTCCACATAATTGTCGTTCTTTTATCAAACAAGGAACTGTTACATAGCTGTACAGTTGAGCCAAAGCAAGCGCTTAGAGCATTCATTGGGATTGGATCAAATCTCCCCGATTTCGTTTCTTGGCACTGGAAAGACAAACGTCGGTGACTTGTAAGCAATTGAACAAGACGGATAGAATTCGGTCTTTCGTAGAATATCTTTTATGAAGTCCAAGTGAATAGGAAGCTTTTACCTCTCTATCGATCTCTATTTGTTGTATTGTTTGATTTATTTTCTGTTTATATTCATGCTTTAGCTTCTATCTATTATTCTATTTCCATGTCTAATACACTTTCAAAGTATGCCAGAAGATTTCAACAAGGGATAGTGACTTACCATAATGTTTCATTTACTTTTGCATGTCTTTTAGAGAACAGCTTCAATCTTTATGGAAAAGTAGTTTTTACACTTGTGTTGGAGATAGCTTACATCTAATCTATCTCGGAACATTCTGATGTATAATTATAAAAAGTTCTTTATCCAAAATGATGGAGAGAGCAAGAGAGATGATCTTAAGAAGAGACATCCTTGTTTGAATGTCGAAGGGAAGCGATATTTTCTCTCGTTCTGATGGGGTGTATTGGCTTTCAATATGGCTCCTTTGCACTACAACACAAATCAACCAAACTAAGTGTTCAAAAACAGAATATAATTTCGATCAATTGGAGAAATAAAGGACGACAGCAATCTTTTTATGGAGTGAGAGACCTTGTACAATGCTCTTTCTCGACGGAACCTCCTTCGTCTTCTTGGACTTATGCTAGATCGGGAGTTGACATCGATTTGGAGTCTTCAAGTGTTGGAGCCTTGATCAGTAACTTCAAAAGTGCTACGGATGGAAAGGATCCGCGTCAAGATAGGAAGTATGGACGTTTGACAAGCAAGAGTGGTCAGTTTGCTGGCTTGATAGAGTTTGGAGACAAGTTATTGGCACTAACCACAGACGGAGTTGGAAGCAAATTGTCCATTGCTGCAGAACTTGATTACTACAATACAGTAGCCATAGATTGTGTCGCCATGAACGTTAATGATTTGCTTTGTGTTGGTGCAGAACCTATAGCTTTTGTAGATTATATAGCAGTACCCAAGGCTAGTCCTGAAACCTGGGCTTCACTAGGAACTTCGTTAGCAGTTGCTTGTCTAAAGGTAAGTTATGACAAGGATAGTATTTTTGTATTTTAAATATAGACAATTGAATATTAGGGAAGAGTTAGTCTTTGCGGAGGTGAAACAGCAACTCTTCCAGATCTGGTAAAGGAATTAGATATGAGTGGTACAGCCTTGGGTTGGGTTCCAAAGGATCTACAAATTACGGGTGATGATTGTTCTCCTGGAGATTTGATACTCGGTTTTCCTTCGATAGGTTTCCATTCTAACGGTTAGAATAACTGATGGCTTTTTCTATTCAACTCTATAAGTCTCTTAGGATATTCGCTTGTTCGTTCTATACTACGAGATAAAAAGATTAAACTTGGTGAACATATCGATATGAACGTGGCCATCGATGAATTTTCACATATTGAACGTTTTGAAACGAGCAAAGATGAAAAACCAACAGTCGGAGAGGTTTTGTTGAATCCAACTCAAATTTATGTTGAACCACTTGTGGAATTATTTGAAAGTTGCCAACAAACGCAGCGTCCTTGTGGCTTTTCTAGTATCCATGGAGCCGTTCATATAACTGGAGGTGGTCTAACCAACTTTTTAAGGTTGCAGCCAGGCAAAATAGGATTCGAAATAATAGATCCGTTACCTATTTTACCCGAGTTCCAATGGTTACAGCAGTTAGGAACCGTTTCCAATCACGAAATGTATCGCACATTCAATATGGGAATGGGTTTTGCTCTCATTGTTGAGCCACAAGCAGCGAGTCGTATCCAGGAGTGGTTACTGCAACACGATTGCATCAGTAAAATTGTAGGTCTAGTCACCAGTTCTGGAAAAATGATACATCGAGATGCAAATGTTTCCTATGAACGATACTAATCGATGCTTAAAGTTACCTTTTCCAAAATATTAAGTGGCTTGTTCTTCCGATTGTAAGATAAATTCAGTTATTTCTCCATCATTGGTACTGTCATTCTCAAGATTAATGTTCTCCTTTTCCATCTCTGTCTGTTTCATCTTTTGATATTTTATCCAATTATACAAAACAACTCCAAGCAAACAAATAAAATAACCCAACAGGTTGAGATAAGAAACTGCATTTCGAAATACCAACCAAGACGTTCCCACAACAACGGCTGTTTTTATAGTTCCAACAACAGTGCAGGTCAATGCGGAAGTATATGAAACCATCAAAAGATCACAAATATTCAATGCCAGTGCTATGATAGCACCCAACAGAACAATGAGACAAGTAGTCATAAGATACACAGTTTCGTCAGGTACTTGAAACTTCTTGTACTGAGAAATAACTGAAAACAAAGCTGGAACGATCAAGAAAGAAAATGCAATACTCGTTTGATAATATAACAACTGAAGTGTCTTCAAACGATGTGGACTTGACAAGCCAGCATCTGGGCTACTTGCCAAGCTATCTTCGTTTTTTCCATGAAGCAAATACTGAGCATAAACTAAACGCAATGACCCGATAAGAACTGCAATCAACTCCAGAGAGAACCCAGTGAGCTGAAAGTTGACTTCTCCATAGCTTGATAAGGCAAGACCCACAGAAATCAGAGAAACAACAACAATAAGACGAGCGGATAAAACTTCAAGTCCAAAAGCAACCAAAAATAACAAAACAGAAGCGGGCATAGAGGATTTTATCATTTCCACAAAAGAAGCTTCCAAATAAAGAAACCCAGAGTTCGATAATGTAATATCCTATGCAACATAGTAACAGTCAGTGAGTATCCAAGTATAGAAAGATAGATACTTGCAAGCGCTACTAGTACAGAATACGGGACTACAAAAAGATAATATAATCTTCTTGGAACAGAAGGCTTTTCACACCAATTTGTAAAGCGAAACATAAGTCCTAGGGAGAGTGATATGAAGCCCATATGACTTGCAGTGACTAAGAGTGGAAACGGGAAATTCCTAAATCAAAAGTAACTCTAAGTAGATGCTCGTCTCTATACTGTTTGACTCACCACTTGTTACACGGGCCTTGGTCCACATGGCAATCACTATAAGGCACCACTGTAAGTTATACAGAGTCTCTAAATTGATTTATCATACCTAAGCAGCCATTTGTTATAGATAACCATAGTACTGCTGGTAGTAAATGTCGCCAAGACGACGCTCACAATGGTTATCACTCGCTTCCATAAGTGATCCATACTCATTCCAGGTTGCGTCAACAATCTTTTGAAAAAATTTCCTGAAAAATGGGAACAAGAAAACAGAGTAACTATAGACACATATTGGCTCGTTAATGAACATGGCAACAATTCTAGTTGACCGAACCTTTTCAACTCTTTGGACTCTGTGTAATGACTGTATATTGAGTTGTCAACTTTTATTTTCGAGGAATAAAATGACACAGCCTTTCCAGAGGATAATCAACTTCGAATCGTTGACAATCCAAACGCATCCAAATGGTGCCTCATTTTTATGAAAAAGAACATCTCATCCTGTAGCTCCCATGACAGTCAACCTTATCTTTATTCGACCCTTTATTTGGAACGAGAATAAGAAACTATTCATAACTCATCAAAGGATAATTGGCAAAAGATGCACTTTGCACCATTCAGGTACTCAAGGAGCGTTATGTTCCATTCCTGGAGCGTACAAAAGACGCTTTCGGTTTGAGCAAGAAAGTGCTGCATTAAGAAGGCAGTTCACTAAAAACTTACGCAGAAACAAAGGAATAACAAATTTTTCAAATAACTTCGAACATGACAATATGGCAGAATATGCAAAAGAACTGCAAGGCAAAAACGTACGGAAAGACACAGGTTTGAAAACAAGCTATCTTATCGATGAAAATCCTTTGCCCTACTCGCTTGAGCAGCAAGAGGCTGTCCACATTATCTCAGAGTTGCATCCTTATTTATCGTTCTCGGAAGCTTCACACCCAACTGACGAAGTAATACCTCCTCAAATAAGTTCCCAAGTTACCGATACAGACTCAGTGTCGTCCATAAGGGCAGTAGAAGTTGGAAAGAGTCGAAAGGATATCGAATGGGCATCACAGAAAGGAGTTACGAAAACTTCAAGTTATGGTTCCCTCAAAGATAAGAGTCGAGTGCCTTGGCCTAGCGTTTATGTCCCCTCTTTGAAAGTGAGAAAACACGATAACAGATCTAAAGACCGTTTTCGGTTTGTTTCTGTTGTAAAAGGGTGGTTGAACTTGATAGTTGTGCGTTTGCTTGTATATTATCTGGTAGGATTCTTTTCAAAGGTTTCCAAAGCGAACACTTGGGGTGAAAAGAAAGAGGGAGACAAGAACTTGAGTTGATTTTTCAGCTTGAGGCAAAGAAGTGCGTTCTCTCAGAATTTTACAATTCGTCAACGCAGATAAACTTACTTTTATCACTAATATTTAGTTTTCTCCAGTCAATAGCCGTAAACTATCTACAAACTAACCGCAACGTGTTGCCATTACATATTCAAAGAAAGCCGACGCAAATCCTTTTCTAACGGAGCTTCCTCTCCATAGAAAAGTTTCATTAAAGCCGAAGCTTTTCTGTACTCCGATTCGACATCCAGTACATTTCTCGGCAATAACAGATTTGCATAGTCATTATCCAGTTCATTGCAAGCACAGTAATCTTCTGAAAAATGATTCAAACTGCTGCTGTGTGGATTTGGCTTCTCTTGTATACAACATGTTTGTATCCGAGATGCTTCGATGTTGGATCCCGAATCGTTTTCCTCTGAAGCTTCATCTTCTTCATAAACTATTTCCTGTGAAAGTGGTCGATAAGGTCGAGTTGTCAAATAGTCCATCATAGATAGCGTTCTTTTTGGTGGAAACTGTAAAGAACGATCATACATTTCCATGAAGTATGTATAGACAATATTCAATGATGCCCAATAACCCTTTGCCGCGTCTATTCTAGCTTGAGGAGTTACGAGATACTCTTTAGCAAGTCTCTCTAAAACGCCCAAAAGGACCGACTCCACTTCAATACAATACCGGAAAAAGAAATAAGCTCGTGGAGGAAGGCTTGTGTGCTTTTCTACTGCTTCTATTATTAACTTATAAATTTCACTGATAACAGGTGGCACCTTACAACATAATACTCCAATCACAAATGGCACATTTCCCAGTTTACAGATTTCGGATAAGCGAGGACCCAAGTTTTTAAGTCTGCTTAGCTTGTGAGTGACAAACTCTACCAATGGCTCCTCTACTTCTCTTTCTAACTCCAAATAAAATCTCCTAAACAGTACCTTGTGTGCCATTCCTGCAGGAGCTGACTTCATCTGGTCCAGGTGAACGAGTCTCGCTAAAGGGTCTGACACGGTATCTCCTATAGTTGAAGTTAGGGTTGCACAACCCTCTTCGACACAGTCCTTGGTCGTTCCATGAAAGTGTTCACAAAGTTTCAGCTTTTGCATCGAAAAGTCTAGAAGAGTAAGTGGGACGTGTGGTAGAGTTCCTTTAGCCATGCCGACAAAGTAAGGGTGTTGTGAGGTCGGATGACACAATCCTCTCATTCGTAAGTTTGTGAGGAACAACACAGACGAGACTTTATCACAAGAGAGGTCTTCACGTGTAATTAAAGCCTCTAAATATTCGGGAATGGGGTTACCGTTTGCTTCCATATCTTTGTCTCGTGAGTTTGTTTTATTTCTGCAAAACTGACTCGCATTTCTACCTGACACTCATGTCCAATCTGACTGGTCGTGGGTCCTTCAATCGTTGGAGATCTCTTCAAAGGTAACGGAGATCAAATGGAGGGCCGCGATAGAGAACTTCTTGAGTGTAAAAGTAAGACGGACAAGGAATACGTTGCAAGTAAACTACTTTTGAAATTTCAGTATCTTTTCTCCTAAAGCCTGAGTTTGGTTGCGACATGAAATAGTGACAGTCTCTATCTTCTGCAGGATTGTATGGAGGCCACATAAAGTCCACTATAGCACACCTTCTTCTTGCTTTGAACTCGTGAAGATTAGCTTTAAAAGGATAGAATATATGGCAATCTCCTGCCTTCATCGTAAAGGAAGGATATTGCACACCATCTCCACCCACTACCAAAGCAACTATTCATATTTACCTTGTGAAGAAAACGTACTTACTATGGTGACATACAAACTTGTCCTTTTCAACAAAATCAAACGAGTCTACATCCAATTCACCCCAAAGTACCTTGGTTATCACAGTCATTCCTAACTGAACATGATTGTTTTCAAATATAGCTAAAGCAAACTACGAACCAATGTGATCATGAAGGGGCAATTTGAGACCAGTTGGTATGACAAACACTGAAATAGCAAAACTTTGGCACTCCGCAACGTTCACAAAACTGATGCAGCTCTTGTCCAAGTAGGGGTCTTTCTCTAAAATATGCAGTTCCTCTGGATTGAGCCTCTCTACACATTGTTTCAAACCGTAACAGGCTTCTTCATAGCTTTGCCTGGCAGTACCATTAACGAGAAAGTTCTTGGCTGTCTTCAAAAGTCCTTCCATAAACATCCACCAACACAGTGTCTATCAGGTAGAAAACACAGTGTAATCATAAGATGGTGATTGTGTCTTGGTTTTGGCAATTGTATTGTGATAGTTTACCAATGTCTTATTTCTTTCTTCCTGAACCTTTAGTAAAATATAATGTTTGCTTGGAAAGTATACTCGGTGAGTTTGTGACTACAGCAGTGGTTCTTTCACAGTCCTATTCCAAGGAAGTGAGAGTTCTCCGCAGTGCTTTCCAGTTGGACATATTTTAGTGTTGGCTGTGAATTATTAGCAATGTTGTTGTTTGTTCTTCGTTATGCTAGTTGCTGTAGAACTTCGAGCCACCATTTCCCAAGTTGGTAGAGTTGTATTACACAAGTATTTGTTGTTACCATTTTGAACCAACAGAGATGGACTTCGGGTAGATACTGCCTTAGAATATGGATGTTCATAGATTTACAGAATTGTTCTATTTTCTATATGATACTGGAAACGTTCAAGACTGGTTCTTTCGAAGCTTTGATGCGTATTTATTACAGCTTCTCGTATATTGATATCAACCTAATATTTAGAGGAATATTTGTCAACAAAGATCGTAATTTTTTGTAGGGAGTCATCGTAAGATGCAACAATTCTTCGGACAGTAGGTCTCTATACGATGAAAACCTGTAGAATTGCATATCATGATCAAGTTCTTTCTGTTATTTCTGATATTTTCAAAGTATAAGATTGATATGTTTGTAGAGTATACCCATCTATGTTGTAAAGTCTCTTGAAATTGAAGATAAGGACTTGATATCTGCTACATCTTTCGAGAAATTGTATGAAGCTTATCTCTGAACTAGAGTAGCTGAGAAATTCTAAGGATATCTTGATATATTTTGCATCATTACTTGTAAAAGTCACTTGCAAATCGACCAGAATGATGAAAAACTTTCAAAACCACGGGCATACATGCATATATGTATATATATTGACCATTCCATAGTAAATTTTCATTTGATTACTGTCAAAGTTTCTGCTATCAAAACAGCGCTTCGTTTGGTTGTTTCAAACATCAATACCAAAATATTCAAAGGAAAAATGAGTAAAATAAACCTCTTCATACCATTTTGGTCACAATCTTTAGTTTCAAAGAGGTTTCATGCAAAGGAGTGAGTGGTTCATTCATTGGCCGTCGTCACACATTTCGAGCGGCGATTCTCCAACTTTCCATGCAGGAAGACTGCAAGGAAGAGTTAATGAACCAATATGAAGTGGAAGAAACTGTAAGGTTCATAAGAGATAACCGTTTCCAAAAAGTTTGTCTGCAGTTTCCCGATCACCTCCTAAGTGACTCACCCCAGGTAGTGGATGAGTTAGAAAGGCGTTCCGAAGCAGAATTTTACGTTTTGGGAGACACTGCTTATGCACCTTGTTGTGTAGATGTCATTGCTGCTCAACACGTTGCTGCAGATGCTGTCGTTCACTATGGGCACGCCTGTTTGAGCCCATCAAGAGATTTGCCAGTTCAGTAAGCTTAAGAGTTTGTGTCAAGTTCATAACTAAGCAATGGTACTTCAAAGTTATGTTTTTGAGAAGAAAAACTTGCTTCATATGGAGGATCTGGTTCATTTTTTAAAACAAAGTTCTGCTTCTCATTTAGTTGTTCTGTTTGAGTCGTATTACGGGCATTTGCAAGGTTTACTATTCAGCCACCTAGAGTGTCACATACCAGAAAAGACGATAATTCCAGTTCACTTCCGCAAACCTTCAGTTACAGATGACCTGGAGAGCGCAGTGGAAACCAATATTGAAACTCAAAGTAGAAAATATACTATCGGTCATTTAGAGTTTGAACTAGATCTGTCTATCTCCACAGAACAGTTACAGTTTGTCTGGTTAGGAAGTCCTTCTTCTTCTTCGTATTTGCGAGCTTCATTATCTCTATATCCAAATGCTTTGGATTGCTATGATGACAGTACAGATAGCTGGGTTCTGGCAAACGGAAGTGCTACAAATACATTTAAGAAGAGACTTGCCCTTGTATCAAGAGCACAAAAATCTTGTGTTTTTGGAATTGTGGTTAGTGCAGTTGCTACAACTGGTGTATTGGATGCAGTTGAGCGTTGTGAAATGGTAAGTATTTAATGTTCGACGACAGGCAACATTCAGCTAGAGAGGCAAGGTTTCTCTATCTTTGTTTCTCCCGTTCCCGTTGCCAACATGAACGTGTCGAAACCACGAAGAACTTCAGTTTGATTGATTTATCTTCACTAAGATCGGCAGACATGTTGTTTTTCTAAATTTAGTCGCTAATGCATTGTTTATAGTTGTTGAACAAATTTGGAATGGAATGGTACGTTTTGAACGTTGGGAAACCCACGCCAACAAAACTTGCCAACTTTCCAGAAATTGAAGTGTTTGTTTTGATTGGATGCCCAGAAAGCGCATTTTTAGATTCAAAGAGTTACATGAAGCCCATTCTCACTATGGCAGAACTTGAACTAGCTTTAGATTCCCGTGTTTATTATACTGATATTGGATCTATTCATGACTTTAGAGATACTTTGTCGAGGTCTGTTATTGCCAAGGAGCAGGTTCTGGATGATGATAATGAAAATGTTGATAAATTCTGTGAAGAAGATACTTCGAACGCTTTAAACAAGTCTAGTTTGGGTCGTGGTTTGACAGCTCATAATATTTCGTCTAGTTTGAGTGCTACATTTTTAAGGCATCGTACATGGAATGGAGTTGAAGAAGAAGCAAGTGAGGAGAATAAGCCCCACTCGTCGAAGGAAGGTAAAAGTGGTATTCCCAGTGGATATAACAACGAGGGTTCCGGATTTTCATGACATCGACTCGAAGCACACTAATATGTTTAGAGAAGAATACGAGGAAAATGATTTTTCTCGACAGTTTGTATTTTGGTTTTGCAGTTGTCGTCCTCCCTGTATCATTCAATTATATGTTTAGAATCCGTGACTATCTTCATATTTTATGCCTCAATATAGCTTTGGCAGTGTTCTGTTCAGAAATATTTGCAGTTATGTAACAGATATTCTCGTTATGCCATGAATTCTTGGGTATTGTCGCTCTTACGGAACAAAATGGTGCGAAATTAAACATTTTTTTGTCAAGTTGTATGACTGAATCAGGTTGCTTCTGCATTTATTGAACGAGCCAAAGGCAAAGGGTTGGAGTTTTTCATAGAAAGATGCATGAGTGCGTCAACTATGGACGATGAAGAATATTTCCAATGAACTGTGATGAAGAAATGGTGTACACATCCATTTTCAGAAACATTATGATATTCGCTGCTTTCAACATGGAATGCTATCGTATCGGACAGTTTTTAAGTTGACGACAAACTGTCTGAAGAAAGCAAAAAGCCATTGTATTATACCTACCTGAAACGCTATGATTTGGTCTTGTGACTGTGGTGGATAAATGCCATGTACTTCTTATCAACTTGGTACTTTTGAAGAGCACAGTCTAATTATCACTAGTTGATTCAGTTTTCATTCTGACCGCTCTCACACTGTATGTTGAGCAACTATTTTGCTCTGCAAGAACGTCCATCGCGAAAAATAAAATTGACCATGGCTTTTTGCAATTACTTGCTCTGTCTTTAGAGATAACACATTATATGAAATTTTCAATTACTTTACTGACACAAACACATTGTTTGCAACTGCAATATCTGACCCTATAACAAAAGAAAGTGCAAATGGAATGTAGTCATTGAATCCACAACAACTGGTTCTTGGTGAATTCATTATAGAGTCTTTCGAAGAGATGCCTTTGCTGCTGGATATAATTGCTTTATGGACAGAAGAACACGACTATTAAAAAGTTCCGATGATTTTCAATAACAAAGAAGATTTGATCATTCTAAAGAGAATTCTTAGCTCCCCCAAACAAAGACAGGTCTTTACACAACAGTACATTATTTCTTTTGAACTATATTTCATATGTAGCAAACCTACTTGTTATTCTTTCATAACATGAGCAAGTTTCCTTGAAGAAGTTTATTATGAAATAATTGACACTAATTGAATTGTCCCAAACTGAGTAAATATTGATAAGTATCTTTTAAAGTGCATTGTGTCGAACATATGTGTTTTGGACTGATCAAGAATTTTTCAAAGGAATAACAAGAACCCAACATTCACATTATTCTTGCAATCCCTGTTCTAGTTAATAATAACATGTATTAGCCACAATCATCATTCTCGAAGCTGCTTCTTGTTCCTAAACGGTTCTATCAGAGATAGACCAAGCAGCTAGGCTATATGTATTATGAGCATATGGAATGAAATGTAGTAAGGTTACAAAGATTTCTTCTCGCAAGTTTCAAGTTGTTTCCTTTCTCTCTCTCTCTCAACTATTGCTCAACTATTGCGATATTGATAATATTTACATTCTTGCCTTAAAGAGTACTTGGTCCGATATACCGAACAAAGGAAATTTTATAAAAAAAAATTAGACAGCGATGCATCATTGAGGAAACAACAACTTCTATTCCAGAGTCTACAATATATTTGGTTTATCTGAACAGAAGCATCCAGGTGCCCAATGTTAGGCGTCGTTTGAACAACGTTGGCAATAGGACGAATGTCTGTCAGAGAACAACTCAACCAATTTAACCAAGGGAAAAAGTATAATTGTACAAGGACATAGCAGAAACATTCCTGTTGCTGCCGCTATCTTACAGATTTTCTTCCATCTTTTGCGACCTTCCGTTTCATCCATTGTCGAACTTTCCACTCTGTTGGAATTTCGTTTCTTGCTGCACTCTAGTTCTTGATAAGAGGGTTCTTCATTAAGTTTGCTTCTAAAGAATAGATACGGATTCTTGCATTCACATGTACCGCCACGGTCAACTATGAAAGCCATCTTGCAAAAGATTCAGGACCTTCCATCCACCTTTATATCTATTTCCAAGATTTTCGACGCCGAAATTGTACCAAAGTCCTACGCAGAAAATATTTTCGTCATCCATATGAGTGGCAAGCTACGAAAGTAAGTCACTACTTGGGTTGACTTTTTCTCGAAATATGACAGTGACAGAATTCCAGAAAGACGATTCTCTTCTTGTAAGATAAGAGTAGAAAATCAATAGTCTTCCATATAAACATCGATTGAAGGCTTCCCTCTAGAAAACCTCACTAGGTATACATAAAAGTCTACGGTGTGTTCCCTTCTTGACAAGGTGACTTCGTCAACATAAAGTGTTCCTAATCGTTGACGACGAATTATCTTTCTTAGAAGATTTTCTTTATACTCTTTAGAAAGAACAAACACTTCACAACTACGAAGAATGAAAAGTCTCTAACTGTGTATTCAAAGGACTAGAAAGATTCAAGTCATCAAATATTCTTCTTGCACAAACTACTTGAGAGGCTTTTGACGAGGTCTCTTATTATTTGAATAGTTCTAGGAAATAAACTTGCCTCAACAATTGGAGAAATACAATTTCATTTAGCTGCAATAATATGTTGAATCATTATGCTGAATAGCTGTACAAACTCACTTGACAGGGTTCGAGTCATTTTATTAGAAATTGTAAGTCTCTAGCAATCACAATGAAGTTCTTCAACTGCTTTGTATTGACTTGAATTTCATGAAAGTCATCACAAACGTCAATAACATCAAATAGAACTCAACTCGTTTTTACAAGACGATTGAACAAGTTTTGTTGAAATGTATGAAGTTGCTGCAGTGACAAGTCAAGAGACACAACTCTCCAAGTTTTTCGCAATATCATATTGTATTCAATTGCGTTTTATACTCAATATTATCTATCGATATAAATATTCCTTTAGGAAAGAATCACGTAACATTGGATTCACACCAAAGGGCGTTGGGCTGCAAAATTTAAACAATGGTGAGTTTATAAACTTCTTCCGAATGCCTCGCGTAACTCTTGTAAGGCAACAGTATTTCCCTAAAACAAGAAAGACGGTCTGTAGAGAAGGAAGTATTATCGATGTATCTGGGTTTGCCAACATATGTCTGGTAAACTATCCCTTGATATATGAAGGTGTCCCTATTGAGGTTGATACGATAGCTTCTGAACTGTTGAAACCGAAATATATGGAACAGATAATCTTTCCCGGAAGAATATTATTGAGAAGGTTGGCTTTAGAAAAGTGAAATCAGCTTGTGAAAGCAATGTCAAACTCAACCAGTGGTGGAGTAAACATTCAAGTTGTTTCAAGCGCTAGTTGTTTGGGAAAGAGTGTTGAACTCTATTTGTTTGCTAAGTTTGGACTTTATTTAAGTTGGATTGTTCAATAATTTGGAGGAACAAGTGTTTTATGTGAAAAATATCAAGACGAAGGTGCTATGGCTAAGCTTTATCTTTCTATGATCAAATACCTCAACAAAGATAGATTGGAACATTTCGGCTGGAAGTATCCTTTTAAGAATTTTTTTGAAGGCGTCAATACTTAGGGAATGACATTTTTAGACTTGGTGAGTTTGGGAATAACAAAGGAAAGCATGACGTTGGCAGAGACTGTCAGAGACTGCAAATTGTTTTGAAGTCTCCAAATTTGCTTATTATGGATGAGCATATTGAAATTTTTAGAAGTATTATGAAAGAGTATATGTTTACATTTACTGAGAAACCTCTTCTTGAATTATGTCATTTTCTTGGCTATTATAGTAGAATGTTGAATCTTCCAATGGTAGTCTTAGTTTGATATTCATTCTTCAATATCCTTTTTTCTCATTGTAGTCTTCATCGGCTCCTTGTGGAGTTGTCTTACGTCACACATTTGAAGATTCACTTCCAAGTGGTTGTGTATTTCGTTATCTTCGATACTTGAACCTTTAAGTGACGAAGAATTTGTAGAGTTTGAGAAGCAACCTGAGTATCCTGCTTTACTTTCAGAGAATCGTGAAGCTGTCATGTCATATACGTGAAAAGTACCCAGACAAATTCAAGATCTTATTGATTTGACCAGAATGCATTTATCCTATGACTTTAAGAAGTTGATAGAAATTTATGTTTCTCGCTTTGTCATTGAAGCGAGTCGAAAACATTTTAATTACATTGAAAGTTTGAATGAACGAGATCGTGATTCTTTCTTCGAAGCATTATCAGTTCTACTCTTTCCAAGAACAAGAAGGCAAAATTTTATCTTGAAAACTGCATATCGGGACAAGGGTCTTGTTGTTGTTCTGGAAGACGGAACTTTAAGGTTTTACAATCTTCCAGCAAGAGATGTCATATTGGATTCTTGGCTAAGTTATACTAAGAGTAAGTTGGGAAATATGATAGATCAATATCGCAAAAGCACAGGAGCATCGAAGGGAAGTTTATATGAAAAGTTATTTTTGAATATATGTTCTTTATCAAAGCATACTCTAACAGGATGGTGTCCAGGATATAAACTGAAGTATTCGTTTTCGCTCAATTCAGGTGATCTTCGATATTTCAATGGTACTCTTATTGACCCTATGATTGATTGGATGACAGATGAATTGTGGTTATATATGCCATCCAACTTTGCTCTATGGAATTTTATCTATTACAAAAACTTGCTTCGTGAAGAATGGTCCATATGATTTTTTCCATTATCGATATCTTCGTTTTCAGATCATAATTACGGTAGCTCTCGTATTGAGCACGATTTTGAAGGAAGTGAGTGTCGTATTTCACAACTTTTGAATGCTATTCGAGGTATAAAGCCCGGCTCTCGAGGTTATCAAGTTGAATTACAAGTTGAACGAGTAGACTTGAAGATAGGAAATTCTCGAAGGAAGAGAGCTGCTTCAGAACTTTCAAGAGTAGTAGTGAGAGATCCGAACGGTATAGATTGTTCGAACAGAGTTCGTTTTATGTATATTTCTCCTTACAAATCTCCAAAGGAAGTGGATGCTAATCTGTCGTTTATCTACTTTATTGAATGGTCACCTGATTGATTGCATTTGTAGCTGTGATCTTCCCAATGAGCCATATCTAAAATATTTTTCTTAAAGTTTGATATTCTTTAATTTATATCTTTCAATCTGATAGCTTTGCTGAACAATCCAACAAATGTATGAAATAATTTCAAACATGAGTATTGCAAAGTTCTGTAACGTTGCTTATATTGGATCATTTTCATTGCACAATTGGAAATTCATAGGATATTCATTACATCAAATAAAGCATTCGTTGTTCAAGTTTTAATGAACATATTTGCAGATGACAAGGATTCATCTTGTTTGTCAGCTGATTCCTTACGTATCCACCCTTGTCAACCTTGGCAACAGGAATGAATGTTCGAGTCTTACAAAGGCCAAACACTGACCACCTCTGATGACAAAGAAGTGACTCAAATAGGTTCAAGTATTTCATTTTTTGCAGTCTCAAATTTTCTACGATAATACATGTCGCGGAGTCATGGGTTTTCCGTAAAAATGAACTATTTGTACGTAATGTTATAATCCCATTGTCGTCTGCAAAGGAGAGTATACTGTCTACTGTACATTTGCTGACTGTTCGGTCTTTCAGGTGTTTCTATAGATTCTTCTTTTTATCGATGGAAAGAACGATAATTTTACAAGAGTTTAAATGATGCAAATTTAAAACGATAATGTTTCAAGATTACTCAATATTGGCTTCCGACAAGTAATGAACGACGATTTGTAGAGTTCGATTCACCAAAAAGTAAAGTATCAAAGTTATTGACTGTTGTTCGCAAATTCATCAACTCGTAATGCTGCTAGTATATAGAAGAGATGATCTTCGTGTACTCGAATGATTCGCAGTAATTTTTCATCGACCTTGCTTCGATTATTTCCAACAACGCTATGCAACAGTGTCGCATATCGACCAGCATACTCTTCAGGAATCAATGCATTTTCGATTAAGAACTCTTTCCAATCAAAGTCTACAAAGGATTGTGTTGGTACATGCATACTTTGTCCAATATTCACAACTGCCATTGGTGTTTGCTCTCTTCTAGCGTTAAAGGAAACTTGTTGTACTGAGCTCGGAGCAGAAATAGTTGATTCTTCTCTCGTATCTTCCATTTGCATCACATTCATTCTTGGACGAATATTTCTTCTTTCCATCATTCCACTATTCCTTTCATATTCTTCATATGGAATACGTCCTAATAAATCTACAAAAGAATTGCTCAACAAATCATAAAGTGGTTTCAGTTGTTCCAACCATCCAGGATTGTCTCCAAACACTCTTTCAAGATCTTCACTAGCCTTGCGACCTAAAAAAGTTCGCAAAGATGTAGTTGAACATACTACAACTTGACAATGAGGAGGTATCCATAACCATTCTTTTCGTATATTCTGTGGTTGTATCTCAGAGTTGATAGAACTGTAAACAATATTATTATTATTGTCTTCATAATAAACTCCACTATTCAATATCCAATTCTGATTATCACGAAAATGTCTGGAAACTTCTTCAGTATACTTATCGCTTACAATCAACTGAATGGCTGTTAAATTATTCTGTTCCAATTCAAGCTGTGACGCCACTGGATGTAAAAATTTAGCAACTTCTGCCTTAATCATTGAACGTCCAACACCAGAACTTGACAATTGAAAACATTTCAATGCAATACCCATCAAATATACTCTCTTCTTGGTGGTTTCAGTCTCCATAGGCGTTTGCTCTGAAGAAGATTCACCTTGAATAGCGAGGAAAGAATTGTCTTTCATATCTGTCACTCGAATAAGAACATCAGGTCCATTGGAATTTTGTCGAATAGGAACAAATATTCCATCTTTTGATAAATACTTTTCAAAAAATGGTTTCCAAACATTGATATTGTAAGTTTCTTCGTTACCACTATGGATTCCACTCACTGTCGAACTAAATGCTGGAACATAATTGGGAATAGGATCCACTTTTAAGCTGCCAATTGTTTGAGTAGATTCTATTGATATATGTTCGACAAAACTATGTCGAAATATACTCAATTCTCCTAGTTTGGAACAGAAACACCATCGAACATAAAGAATAAGAGTAAATATAATTTCAAATTTGAAACCACGACTAGAAAGTGAATCCAATCGACTGATCGATGAAAATAAACTACAAATAAAACGAAAAGGAGGAATATTCCAATATCGCGATTGAATATGCTTTAGTACAATCTTTGGAAAAACCAACTTGAAAAATGTTTCATCGCTGTCTTCAACGGGTATCCTGCTTGCTTCGTCTTGTTCATTTCTCGAGCAACTCACATAATAAAAACCAAAATGGTTGGCAATATCCAAAACATATTCAGGATGGCTTCCTGTTCCTAAACCACCAAACAGAATCTCTCTCTTTGGAATACGAAATTCAAATATACTCGCAAGAAGCATAGAAGAAAAAACAATCATTGATTCGGGTGTCATACGAGAAAGAGTTACTACGAGAGAAGTATTCGGAGCAATTTTCTCCATTTCCTCTTTCATTTCATCCTCTGAAAGATCACATAAACTATTCCAACGTTCACACATACTTCCCAATTCATTTAAAACATGAACAACATAAAAGGGAACACCACCTGTATAATCATACACTTGTTTGAAGAACCAATCGTGTCCCTCAGGATGACTCGGAAACAATACTTTTAGAATAGGTTCATTGCCACAAGTGGTATTTTGTATAAAGTACTTGATAGTTGCTTCTGAAAAAGGATCTAAACGAAGAAAATTTAACGTTATTCGGGAAGGCATTGCATCTTCTTCTCTACTAATTATACAGTTCGATCTCCCCGCAACAATACAAATGACAAAAGGTTGACTTACAACAATTGATAAAACTCTAAAAAAGGCACGGTACACGTTGTGCACTCGACTTGTTCCTTGTGTAACCATCAAATCCTTAAACAACGTGAAATTGTATTCTTCTAAAAGTCCAATTTCGTCAATAAACAAATATAAATAACGTTTCTTGGTTACTTGCAAGAGTTTCTGTAGCCATTCTTTTGGACTACCGATATAGGAAAGAACTTGAGAAAGTAAATCTGCACCGTTGGGAAACCGGGAAAGTGCCTCCTCGGTTATCCACTGCAAAAGTGTATCTTCAAAACATGTTCCCCTCGGCACATAGAGAAGATTCAACATAACATATAAAGTCTCGTTTAACAGCGCGTGTAGAGCACGTTCTCCTACATTCTCCCCCTTCTCAAAGCCAGGTAAGCAACAAAAATTTTTTAAATATTGCAACAAGTTCTCTTTGTTGATTGAAAGGAACCATTGGAAATGCTGTCCAAATGCGCTTTTGCCACTCCCATACATTTGAGGTGCATAGCATATGTGAGGTCGAGGATTTCTCGACGTACCATCTCGTCTCAAAGGGTATGATAATAGGAAACTTTCTATAACTTGAAAGACCGCTGATTCTCTATTGACAAGGGGAAATTTGATACTTTCAATACGAATAGTGTTCATTCTGTAAACTCGCAACAACCACAACAAATCACCAAAGCACACAACAATCATCCAACTGAGAGAATAATTTGAGTGCAGCAAATGAAGAAAGTTTAAGCTGTTCTGTAAGAGTACTGTATAGGCTACGTATGAGAGCTTATAGTATAGTCCTACTTGCAATTGACTTTGTTGTTTTCCCTGTGACATAGTTATTTGTTTTCACAGTGGACAAATAACTAATTGACTCACTTCCAGAACATTGTGTAAATTCAACAAACACAACATATTTGGGAAACTTTGTCGTCTTGAGTAGATAGTCTGTTTGCTTGTTTCTTTTAGTGTGATAATAACTTTGGGTATAAAGTTTGCTTCTAATTTTGTTGTTGGCAGTTTCAGTTCGGAGGACTTTCTTCAGGTTCTACAAGTCGACTTTTTACCTCTCTTTGAATTCATTTGAGCAGTGCAACGATTCATTTTGAACATTGGTTTCCACTCAACTTTCAGTATCTGCTTTGTAGTCTCTAGTATTCAAGCGAAAATCAACTCTGTTT
This sequence comes from Galdieria partita, assembly GCA_025991245.1. Lineage (NCBI taxonomy): Eukaryota > Rhodophyta > Bangiophyceae > Galdieriales > Galdieriaceae > Galdieria > Galdieria partita. Next base: position 219,934 of record BQMJ01000026.1, read on the forward strand.
ATTTTGAGAATAATGTCGTGATAGAAGGTTCCAAACTTGCACTGAGTTTTAGTAATTGATTCAGTAAGACCTGGTATAAGTCGGCGTTATTTGATTGGGTGTTGTTTGAAAGTAGTTTTATTAGGGAATTGTTATACATAGTCTTGTGAAATAGGGTTGAAACTCCGCTTTGAGCAGATTCTCAGCTGTGTCTTGTGTTTGTTGAATAGTTTGCAATTTCCATATGTCAACTTTTGTCTATTGAGAGACTCTTGTGAAAGTGAAAAGGACGAATTATAGTTGACTATGCCTGATTTTTGAACAGTCAATGACACTGTAGTCTTCATGAAGCCTATCGCTGTATTACAAATTTAGTTGAGATCTAGATTCCAACTGCTAGCAAACCTAATTGTTGCTCTGAATCGTTTCAAGACAAGCTACTTTTTCGTATCTAACAAACTCTCTGGACATATTTAAAGACGTTTCACTACTCATCCTTTGAGAATCAATTGATGATCTTCAATCAAATTGTGTCTCAAACCACCACGACCTTCCAATTTTGTCTCAATAGTAACAAGTTTTACAACATAGAGTTGTATAGTTTGTATAATTTGTGTTACAACTATGTTTTAGAATTCAAACAAGAAATCTAGTGTTTCTTTGTTTCCTATGGAACATTGATATGGAGTTGCTTAGAGAAAGAATACATACATGAACTTGAGGTGACTTCTGGAGAAACATATTTTATGATTGAATAATTTCTTTCATTGACTTGAGAGATATTCTGAAATCAACAGTGCTTCCGGATAAGGAAAATTTAGATACTCTGAGACTTTAATGCTTGTTTTCCACTCTTCCAGTTTAAACTATTCCATTGCTTGTCTTTTCTCCACCAACCAGACTATATAGACCTCCACTAGATTAAAAGAAGTTCAATTGTCTACAAAAGAATCTTCACAGTACTAGACATCAAAGATTGCTATCCAATACAGACGAGAGAAAGAATCCAGTCAACTCAATGCTTTCTTTGAAGGGTCACACTTTGTCTACTTTTGACATCTATCCTTGAGGATACTTCACCTTCTAATCGAACATTGTCGAATATATGTGAACTTTGAACGACTGGCTGAAAATACCTCAACTACTCAAAGTGATATCGTGCAAAGTTATCTTTGAGTTCAAAATCTTTCTTCACTTTATGAAAGCGGCAGTGGAACACACCAATTTATCAGAGCTTGCAACTTTCGTTACTTGCTGCAAGAAATGAGTCTCAACTGAAAGTCATTGATAGTATGATGTTCACAATTCTGAGCTATGAGTATTGAAATCTTTAAGTCTCCTCCTTTGAGAACCCAAGTTTCAAAGGTTGAACAAGTGGATTTGGCTTTATGTTTTGAAATATTTTTGGATACTGTCAGAATTTTAGTTTTGTCGAGACAGTGAAGTTTCTAACAAAATTGTTGTAGATTTGATGTGTTGTTTTCACAGTAACTGTGAGATGAGAATGGAAATTCAAGTCAATTGGTAACTTGAAATCTTGCTTCTTGTCTTGTTAAAGTACTTTGTATACTTTAAAAGTATCTCATTGAGTTGTTGTTGCATTCTTCTCTTGTAGCATTCTACAAGTTTGTTAGAGCAAAAAGAATTTTTCTTTGGAAGCAACGACGGTGCAACTCATTTGGTCTTATCTATTCTTGGAATCCTTTCAGGATGGTCGGTTGTTGACTGCTGAATTTTGTGACACTATATACTATCGTTGACTTTGCTAAAGTCACCGTCTGCTTCAAATTACACCTTCCAGAAAATCTCAGTCAAAGTTGCTTGTACTAGTTACCGTCCATATGTCTAGGAATTCTTGATCCTTGTTTCACAAAATTGAAACACATTGTAGAGTTTTACCATTACAATCAGCAACACAAGGAATGATTCACATTTCTCCCTAACGTCTTCTATGATAGCGCTTCGACTATACATCAACCCATTCTAGGGTATGGGACAAACTCCCTTCTTGACAACTGTAATCAGCACTCTTTTGGAGTCCTTATTTAACCCAACCACAGGTATAGCTGGAATTGTAGAAAACGTTTGATTCACAAAACGTTAACCAAGTGTTTACAATTCAAACAATTTTGACGCTAACCATCTTAAAACTCAACGTCCTGTTTGGGCTTGTGAGGTGAAAGGAAAACTCCTTGTCAACAACAAGTCGTATCCAATGCTACCAAATGTCCAGTTGCTTTCTCGTTACTTGGTTAAGAAATCTGAATTATCGGGTACAACAGAGTCTGATTCAACTCAATGGGCTTTTTACTGATAGTCTGTAAACGAATTCCAACGATACAATTCCCTAACGCAAAAGGAATAGAGCTTCAACAGTCTTTTAACTCTCTAGTTTCAGGTTCTTTTGGAAATTTCTCTACAACTACACAAGAACGATATAGTTTGGATCTTTTAAAGGCACCCTTTCATACCACCTCCTTTCTAAGCTCTTTGAAACGTTATTTCATTAGAATTTATTGGTTGAGAACAGGAGCTACATAGTTGTTTTATGCAACCCGTTTCAAAGTGGATAAAGTCTGTTTATGAAAACTTTTTTGAGTTTCACCGAGAAACATCTTGAGAATAGACTAGAAAGTTTTTCTTTTTTTGGATACTATTTAAACTTGGGTTGTTTTGGTCGTAACTTTGTAGCCACTAGGTTTGAACCTTGTGGTTGATTACTCAACGTCAGAGTTCAAAAGAGATTTATCTGCAGAAACATTGTCAAAGAGAGGTTGTTTACGATCGGTAAAAGGGAGATTGTTTGGAAACAACTACCATAGCTTTGCGAATTCTTGGTTCTTTAGATGAGAATAGTGTAAAAGAGGATAATTTGTAGTAGTCGTAATTTTATCGGCACCTTTTAACCTGAAAGAGTTGTATATACATATTTGTGGAAAGATTTATTTTACTGAGGTTAGCGAAAACATTATAGCAAATTAAGTAGATCGTTTGATAAATGTTCAAAGTATTTTGAAAACTAAAGCAAAGGAAGAAATATTCGCTACGTTAACAAACCTTGAACACTATGATAAGGTAGACTAATGTATGTTGAATTGACAAAGTGCAGAGATCTTGAAAAATATTGTATTCGAAACAAGTTGTCTAGTAAAGGATTGAGTGAATGAGATGAAATAAAAGAGATTGTTTCAAAGATATATCAAATTTGATGAACATGCCACATTCTAAAGCTGTTTTGGGAAATAGTTTAAATCCGAATCTGCCAGCACAATTCATTGAGTATTGTCAATCACACAAGTTCTATTTTTTCATTTGGTTTCCTTTATCGATATCCACGATATGTAAAGGTTGTATGCAAAGAAATGAATGTGGTAAAGGAAAGGTGAACATGACTCGTTCAATGAGTTATTGTTCAAAAAGAATTTACTTGAATTATTCGGTTGATTGATAAAATTTATTCAAAAGATCAAGAATTGTAGGGAAATTATTGGTTTCTAGAACTTTGTACACTCACTAAAGAGAGAATCAATGAACCGTTACCTTTTCATTCTATTTCACATGTCATTGAAACTTTTCTCGTCTTTAAACTTTTTTTGGTGAAACTTTGAGACTTTGGCAGTATTTAAAAGAGTATAGAACAGAAAGAGAATAGATTCATTTTTATTCCTCGAATTGTGAAAAGTTGCAAAAAGTAACAACGGAAAAAGCCAAGAAATTGCACAATAGAAATCATCATGCAGTATACTATACAAGGAGAAGCCACTGAGAAAGAATTGAGTTCAAACTATAGTCCAACTTTATTCCTAGACACAGAAGGAAGGAAGAAAGTTGTACTACAAAAAACAGGAACAAAGAATCAACTGTTTTTTAATATATAACAAAGTAGCCTAGCTGATGAATGAATCTCTTAATTCAATTATTCTTAAAAAATAAAAATTGAACAAGAAAATTTATAAGCGTACATATTGAGAAGCCTACAAAGTGATTCTAAGTTTAACCCTGTTGAGAATAGATAAAAAGAGACTAAAATGTTTCAACTAAAACTCAAAGTTCACTTTTTGGGGAGTTCAAAAAGACTACCAGTGTAATAGCCACCATAATCTTCATCATAGCCATTTTAATGTCATCAACGGGAAATAATTATAGTATACTTCGACCTTACAGAAATGATTCAACTTGAATGAATTTGGCAAACGACAATTGAAAACGTTTTTCTATGCAAAATGGATTCGAAACATCCTTATAAAGGAGAATTGGGTTTCGACTCAAATTCGTTTGACAGAATTGCCTAAATGGATACAAATATAGTAGAATTGTAACCATAGACAGATGAGTTTTGAATCACAAGAACAATTCAAGTATAGAATAGAAGCACAAAAGAAGCTAAGAATTTCCTCAATTCATTTTGTTGGAGAGTAGCATTGTGATGTGTAAAAAAGGTTCAAGATTCAGTGAACAAAGTAAAATAATTCCGCTTCAATGGAATAATACTGCCTAACAGCAAAACGATACATTTCGACAATAATGCCCAAAGCGTCAACAAACAGTAGGTTTCAACGTGAAACTCTTCGAGACCAAGCTTTGCCATCCAAGACCTGCTAGTATTGGTCGTAAACTTTCAGTGACTTGAAACTTGAGTTCCATAAAGCTTGAAAAGTATTGGTCTTTAGTCCAAGTTCACGTTGAACGTACCTCAACTTGGATCCTTGTTGAAAACTGTCGCTCTTCATTTTCTGGTAAGCTTATAGGCGTTTCTTACTATGTAGAGTACTATAAAAAGAAAAGTCGGTACAAAAAGTTCCCAATTGTTTTTTAAGTTTGAACCCCTTTTCCATATACAGTCTTGTAGTGTAATTTGGTTTTTCAAGTCCAAGTATACTACAAAGTCTAGTCTAGTCTTGTGAATTGTTATTGTGAATCTTCTTTTGTGTCACACTCATAAGGTCTTTTGTAGCACTCGAAGTATATTCTGTGTTGATTCTTGTGTTTTTCAAACAACCAGTTCCTTTATTTGTCGGTTTATGACCATTTCGAGTCTCACCCAACTGGAGATGAGAGAGGAGCGAATTGCTTTGGTTGGAATAGACGAGGTACTGATGGCAGCTTTCAACCTTGCGTTGACCGACTTGAAGAAATCACCAAAGTTGCAATATATGAGCTAGTTCACTGGGAATTAGATAAAGCTTTATGACTGTTTGAGAGCTTGACCAGTTGATATGTTTCAAAATTGTACAACAGATCCAACTTTGAGATTTGTCGCTGCTTTTTAGAATATATGTAGAAACTAGCTAACTTTGAAATTTTTTATGAGAGCGGAGTTTTAATAGAACTTTTGTAGATGCGTCTGTGTTGTTTATCGGAGAAACTCTGAGGGAACTAGAGACTGAGTTCCGGTACTAGCTTCATAGCGTGTTCAAGTACTCTGGGTATGGTTGAAAAATTTAGGAGTTGCTGCTTTCTTTCCTTTTTGCTCTTTGTTTTATGGTTTTACTAGCACAGACAAATTGTTGTCTTGAGAAGCCACCCTTGACAACTTGGTTATGTTTTTCAACTTTGGACTGCTCTAGTGTTTTTAGAATTTTCCGTGATAGATTGTTGAGTTTTGTGAAACACAGACTGTCTGAAACTTTGCGCTGTTTTAGATGTATGGGAGGAAGTGTGCCGAAGATCTGTGTTGGTGACTGTTGTTGTCGAGGGACAAACAAGGCAAGGATCTTGCAACGATACTTATTATGTGAGTCGTGACGCTATGCCATTATGGACAGTTTTCATATATAGCTTTTATACAAAATAGAAAGAGTCAACAACTAATTCGCTATTTTCGCAATTCAATTATACAAAAGCAGAATATGCAACACTTGGTCTATGTATTCAAGCTGTTTGAGAAACTTGACTGGATTCTTTATCAAAATACTTGTAGGCAAAATACAAATTATATACAAGTGTCACTTCCAATGTGTACTTAAACGTTTTGTTGATAATTGAAATACTCGACCAGAGTGTATAAACTCTGATCTGCACAAGTCTAAAAAGTACTTGATACTGGTAACACAAAAATCACAATCTTTCAAACTGCAAACAGCTCAGCTAGATATTTATCAGCACAAGTGTTCACTCTACTTGCCGAAATTTCTCCATGACAACTTGCCAACTACACACCAAATCGTTCCAAGTTGTGCGAAACACGTCTTTCTTCTTGAACGTGGCAGATAATACTTTCTTGAAATGATTCCTATCAACTAGAGATCAATGTTCTCCAAATCAACTTGAAGCAAGTAAATCTTCAAGGTAAATAACAAAGGTGAGTTTATCTCGGTATACAATGGCGGGCTTTACTCTCAGGGGTATGTCAACGATCATTCTAACACAACGGCTCTTCAAATAATGCAACGTTAGAGAATCAATAGTATTCTAGGTAAACCTTTGAGTGGAAGGTTCCCTTGGAAAGTGCTCACTAGGTACACATGAAACTATATATGGCACTTTTGACGGTACTCAAAGAGCTCTTCAACGTCATTTTGCTCAATCTCTCTTTGTGATTGTTTTGCTCAATTGTGGCTGTAGTTGCTTTGTTACCACCTGTTTTGAAGTCGATAAAATTGTTCCTTTTTATGAAAATATAAGTAGCTGAATTTAGAGAAGAACTTTTTAGTACGACCAACTTTGAGGTTTTATGATTTCGCACTTTTTGAAATACCAACCAAGGCCCAGTTTGTTTTGGTCGTTTCCTGTGAACAACTTGACTTGAACCTCAAAGTAGCTTCCAAGTTCCTGTCGAATGCAACGTAGTTCTTTTAGAGAATTTGTTGATCTTTAGTCTCTGGTCTGTTTGAAGACGTTGACCCTGCGGAGTAGTGGGGAACCAGTGGGCACAAAGGCTCCAAATAGTCTTTGGCCTTGAATCCTTGTCCCACTCTAGTCTTCCAATGTAACTTGGTTTTTCCATTTGAATTGTACTACTAATTGTTGTCCTGTGAACAACAGATGAGGACTCTCTCTTGTGGAGCAATTACCAAGATCGTTTGTAACAATCGGAGTATATTCTGAGTTGATTCTCTTCGGTTCTTCACAAAACTGATTTCTGTCATCGTTAGTTTTTGTCTATTGAGAATCTATTGTCCGAGTGGAGAGTGGAGATCGACTCGTGGCAGCTGAACTGCGCAGTTCAACTGTGAGTTGCTGTTTCGAAAACGGACGTGAACAGAGTTTGTACACCCTTTCTGAAGCATCTTTACGTCGTTGTTTGCTAAACTTACTTGACGAGGTCACTTGAAGGATGCAAATTCGAAACAAAACTTGGAAGAAAAAGAGTGTCTGATGGGAAAAACTTTCACAAAAGAAAGGCTTCGCAACTCGTCGGCATAGTGTATGTTTGGCATAGCTACCGTAGTCTTTTGTGCTCAAGTCTATAAATACTTAGCAGTTGACAGTTTGTGAGACACAGTTTTTGAAAGGATATTGTTTGAATAGTATTACTGTAGGCACTTAAATAGTCCTCTCTTTCTATTGGGAAATCACAACCAGCTGTGCAACGTACAATTCTATAAAAAGGCTGACAAGCACAAAGTATACAAACTGACAACTGTCCACTAATTTATAAATACATTGCTCATTTTAGACAGTGATTCTTTCAGCATATTAAATTACTCTACTGAGCAACATTCCTATATATGCGCAAGATATTCCAGGATCTTCCTACGCTATAAAACAAAATTGAGCAAGACATGAATATTTTATTCTTGATGCCCTGTTTACTTGAACGATCGATCTTCATACTGGTGGGTACGGTTGCTAAAATTTTATTTTCGTAGAAGTCTAGCGTCCGTGAATTAATACAGGCTGAATTTCGTGACTAGTTAATTATACAAGAAGAACTCTAGCCAACATTTGGATTGTCATAATGATAAAAATGTCTGAAAGGCAAGGAATTTTTTCTATTCAATTGATAAAAAAAATGTATACGACACGTAATTTCATTTATAGACAAATTACCTTGTCAATTATATACAAACGAGAAAGAATTTTAGCCAAGAAAGAAGGACAAACACCAACTGCAATACACAGTACAAAAAGAGACCATAATAGAAGGAAAATACAATTGATAATATCTAAGAAATCGAATCTTGGCAATTTGCATAGGCTTTAACCCAATTCAGGAGAGGCGCGAAACTCAACGTTTACCCAGTTTGAGTCATAAAGATGTAAACAGTGAGACTTCAAAGAATCAACGCAAATTCTTAAAAAAAGGCAAAGACTAGAATTGACCATTCAAGTTTTACCAATCAGCCAATCAGAATTATTCATAATTGGACAGAGCTGGGGCCAATGCAGTAGAGCTATCACCCAACGCCAAAAAAAGAAAGTTCTCGAATCGCTTCATAAGAAAAACTTTATTATGAAGAACAACTATACAAAAATGCTTCTAAGACCACAGTTTAAAAGAAAAGTTTCAAACAACCCAATATCAATCAAAACAATAAATAGAGATGCAAGACAATTGACATGAGAAGCTTTATCTATCACAGAGACTTATTGAAGACAACATGTACTTGTTAGAGTTTTACATAGAATATTCAATTGAAAAGAGAAAAAGAAAACCAAAAATTTCTGGCAACAACAATATTAGCTCAAAACAAACTACTCACCCAAAACAAGGACAAACACAATTAAATTTTTAAATTACAGGAAGTCTAGGAGAAGAAAAGGTCTACGAATTTTTATATAACCCAGTGGCGAATGAAAACAATTAGGAAAACATATAAAAGCGGACCATACAAAAAGTTCAGAATAAAATACATTAAAACTATAAAGTTGTTTATAATGCACAAGCTGAAATCCTTTCCAATTACACTGTGATGTGAAAGACGAAAAAGATTAACATAAAAAACACCTAAAGTAGTACCTGGAAAGAACTACACATTCAAAAACCATACAAACTCAACAAGAAGAAATGCAATTTTACAAAGAAACTTCTATTCTTTACAAGAGACTAAATTAGAAAGTGATATCTGTAAAACAATTGTAGCAAATAACATATAGAACCTTAGTAGATTGTGCTGCAAATGAAAAACTTGTTGCATTGTAGATTTTACTAGGCTGAATTAGAATCCAAGCTGGGTCGTTGGGAAATCCAGTAAGAAGTTATTTTAGTTCACATGAGGGTTCATTGATTCATTTCCCCTCACTTTCTTGTATTGCCTTTTGGCTGTCATGGGCTGTGTTTTGTTCTACGTAGCCAATTCTCGACAAAATTCATAAATTTTTCGAAATTTTTTTAAAGCAGATATTTGTGTCAAAAGGCTGTAGGAAATAGTTTGTATCTACGAAAATGTGTTTTTCTGATGTATGACTAGTTTTTCACGATTAGCCAAGAGTAAGCTCCAACTGTCTAAAAAATGGCCAGATTGTATTCTTCTTGTAAATATAAAAACAAGTAGTGGTAGAAATAAATAGCGACGAAGGATATAATGAATTGGAACTTACCAAGCTCTTCTTTCATACTCCATTGTCCTCTGGAAAAGTTGAGGAAAGACCAACGATTGATTCAAAATCTCTATGGTGCATTTTTGCATACATGACATAGTTGGAAATTCTTGAGCCAGTTTGCAAGTAGACTAGAATATTTACAAGTAGAGCTTCTCCTGCAGTGTCTCAAATACCACACTATCTCAAGTTGAGCCGTTAAGAAAGACTGCTAGTCTCAAACTTGTTCTTGCTCCCTATTAAAACGTAGAAATGAATATGTACTTCAGTAAAAGGCATTCATTTAATTTCTATTCGCCAAGTACCGATTTAAACGCTAGATAAGCATGAAAAGCAAAACGCATTGAAATTTCTTATGGTAAAAATGGAAGAAATAGAATTTCAATTGGAGGACTTCCCAAACAAAGAGTTTCAAATAGAAAATTCTAGAGAAAAGAGCTAGGAAGAAACCGAAATATTATGCAATGCATACTAAAAGACTAAAAAAGTATTTAAAGCTAAGAAAACAAAGAAGAAAAAATTGATTGTAGAAACAGAGTGAAAGTACAATATGACCAATAAGGAAAAAAGCCACTCAGTGATATAATCTTCTAATAGTTATCGCGCAAAGTATTGACCAGGTAGATATAAAGCAAGAAGAAAGAGGAAGAACAGTAGACATGATGGAACATTTACGTCGTCATTGTTAACAGTTTCGTTCAGTTGAAGGCTTTTCTATGGCATATGTATGGTATGGCTTACATTTGGTTCAATATGTATACCATCAGCAAAGTAGCATTGTAGTATACAAAATTAGTCACAGAATGAAATAAGGAGTATACAATGATCATAAGAAAATAAAACCCTGTTTTGCCAAATTGCTAAGTGATAGATAGGACAACATAAGGAAAAAAAAATAGGGCGAAACAAGTTTGTACTCTTCAAACCACTGTCAGTGAATCGAAAAGACTCTGATACAGTAGATGGTAAATAGTACTGTTGCAAAGAACGGAAAGCGGAGCCAATTTAGTTTTGTAAGATTTCAAGTAAATAATGAATTATGTTAGCACGAAACAAATGAAAACGTTTCCCCAAAACAAGTACTAGAGAAAATTGATGATCAGTAAAAAGCGGAGCAAGTGCACAAGTGTGTTAGGGGATGAAGATTTCGTAGACGAAATTGAATTGATACGAATGGATCAACAAACAAAACAAAACTTAAACACTACCCAATATGAAAGTAACAAGGTTAGTCAAAATATGTGAATCATTAAATAATTCTTTGCTTTATAACTTTGGTTTCACGAGAACACAATTCAATGAAGGAAAGCGCATGACGTATGTCAGAGGACACTAGACAATTTTTTTCTGATTAAAATTATAACTTAGTAACGTTTCTTTCTTTCGTACACTTATAGACTAGTAAATGAACGATACAGATAGCGATTTTAAAAATAACCCATAGAGAAAAGGAAGACAGCAAGAGAAATAGAATCTCTAGAAAGTTGAAGAATTCTCATATACTACTTGTCTTTATTGAATAAGTATATCTGTAATTGTTTCCTTCAACGGACATTGATCGATAATGCAAAAGATAGTAAGAAGAAGTGTCCAAAATGCATGTTCAACGAAAAACCTGCTATATTCTCAGTCGGAAACAATCCAGTACTTTTGTCAAATTGAACTACTTAAAAGGAATTTTATATATTTAAGAAGGAGAGAAACAAAAACAACAGGATGATTTCAAAGAACAAGAATAGAAATACAACAAACTCATGGAGGAAAAGTGCTCTTGAGAGATATGTTTCTCTACAAGCTGTCATTCGAAGCATAGTCAAACTGACATAATCCAAGTTGCTATAGAACAACATTGAATTTTTGTGGCTAGATTGCTAGCGGTTTAATTCATTTGAGACTTCTTTATGGCAAAAATGTAGCTTGCTTTATCTTCCTTATATGTATCAACACTGCCATTCGAGTATAACATAATGCGAGAATATAAAATGGAACAGGTGTATCCAGTTACCATAAGAAAGCAAAAATAGTTTTTACAAAAGAAGGTGTCTGATAAAAGATGCCACATAGTAACAACCAACAGTTACAAGGTTATACTCCTCAAAAAAATTGTCACTTTTCGATATTGAAAACGACTTTGGTGAAATAAATTCATGCAAAACGGTAGCTGTAAAGATTACCAGATTTACATTTCGCAGTATATCAAATTCACAACCAAATTGCTCAGCTCCTAAAGAAAAATTAAAAATTTCAATAAAAATCAAAGAAATGGAACCATTGAATATCGCTTACATACAATACAAATACAACTGTGGGGTAATTCCAAAAAATTTCGAAGGAAGAATTACTTTGTCACTCGAGATAAATTAGCAAAATCACAAAAATCTTCAAAAATGTTGACACAATTTGACAAGTATGTAACCCAATCTAAACCGCTTACTTTTATACTCTATTACATTCTTTTCGGACGACCTAGTGAATTGAGAAAAACACATGTTTTTTAGAAAACGGAATGAAAAATCGTGTCCTTTCAAATAAAAAAAAGTTGAACTGTTTTTCTAAAATTATCTAGGGTTCATTAGAAGAGCGATAAAAATATCGTGTCAAATAGAGTCTATAGAAAAAGAAAGAATTTAAGGAGGTCGGCCCAAGTGAAAAAATTGAAGAATTTCAATACATAATTTGTCCTTTATGGGCATCAGTATTTCTAGTTGTTCTCAGAGGTAAACAGTAGGTCATAATGCAAAATTTAGTTAAAAAAATAGTAGAACAAATCTGCATATACAAAAAATCAACGTATTCTCACCTCGAACATTTTAGTACATAGGTGAAATAGAACCTAGAAAAGCTTCATTACACATTATTAGGGTTATAAGACATAAGACACAAAAGGAAAACAGACAGTAGTACTAGAAGAAAATGGAGCAAAAAGCTGAATTTTTTAAATTGTGAACTAAAAGTCTATACGACGATTGAATCTCCTAATTCAATCATTCTTAGAAAACGACAATTGAGCAAGAATCTAGGGCATAGTAATATTCACACTGAAAAACCAACAAATTGATTCTCAGTTTGGCATTGTTGAGAATAGATAAAAGGCGTCTCGAAAAGTTTACCAAAACACAATGGTTTGCCTTTGAAAATCCAAGAATAGCATAAGCATTGTATACTTTTTGCTAAATGTCTATAGCGACACTATATTTCAAGTTAAGGGTACTACAGAATGAAACAAGCAGTACCTTTAGGCCGTCAGAAAGTAAAAACTACCTACCAAATGTTTACATTTTCAATAACACTGCAACGTAGAATACAATAAAGTGACCAAAAAACACTACTTGAAATTTTGCTATCTAAGACAGATTTTTCAAGACGATTCTCATAGGGTAAGGTTCAACCATAAAGGTCTTGGTGAAACGATCGAAACAGAAGTTTCGAAACTATCCAAATTAAACTCTCATTATTATGTATGCACTAAGATAGCAACAACTTTAATAAGAAACATCAATAAAGAAATATCAATATCGTTACTAAGTAATACCCATACAAACCTATATGAAAAGAGAAATTTGTGAAAAACATTACTGTGTCATCAATGCATAAAAAAAGTTCAAGAATTTATAAAATTTATGACAATATTAAGAGAAAAAAGAAAACGATTTCAGCAATTCAGTTTCAGTTCTATTATATTGGCATTATGGAATGGTATTGAAGAGAAGTTTATGCAATACATCAAAGGGGAATAGGCAATCTTTGTATTATAAGGGTTACACTTGTTTCTAAAGTTTATTAAAGGAACAATACCAAAACCAATTTTATAAGGAAGCCATAGAATAATAAGCATTTAGAGAAATAGAAACTTGAGAATGCATTGAAGAATTTCCATGTACCACATGTTTCTCACATCATCAGTACCTTAAACCTGTTCTCGTCCTCCAGATATTTGTCGATCGTGGGAAATGAAGTAAAAGAGTTATAGCGAACTGCTCACAGAGAAAAAAAATACAATACCTTTGATGAAAGGGAATTTAGTAACTATACCACATTGAAATACAGAAGAAAAAATATTATTTTTCACATTGGAGGAAAAGTAGTAAAAAGAAAGGGTAATCCTTGAAAACAGCAATGAAGACAGCACAAAACAAAGAAAGAAAAATGTTACATAGTGGCAGATTGTTGAAATTTTGCGACGACTAGTTCGCGTACATTGCTTGCACTTTAGACTAACGTCACCAGAAGGGTACCATTTAAACAAACCACCTAGAATCTCAAAACGATACAAAAGTAGCAGAAAATTGTGCATTCTTAATAAAATTTGAACTAAAGAAGGAATATAAAAGACTAACTCTAGTTTTCAATCCAAAAAGAGTTTAAACAAAATGTAGCTGACAGGAAACCAAACTTGGTCAGTAGCACAGCAAGCAAAAAAAATAAAACAATACGTAACTATTCTTTGTGCAGAAAAGCATAAATAAAAAACCGGACATAAGCAATTCACTCTGCCCACTAAAACTTTGAGACTACTAGAGCTCAGTGAATTGAAAAACTACGTATGTCAAGGACGAAAGCAACAAGCATTTTTTCGTCATTTTGGTTTTATTAGCCTTCATTCGGGTAGAATTTCAAGTTAAATATGCATATTTACCTAAAAGTTCAAATACTATTGGAAGATATTAACAGAGTGATTCAAGGTAAATTCATCCAATATAAGAAAGCAAAAGGATACTTCACCAATTAGATTCGGCACAAAAAAAACACGGAACAAAATACCATAATATGAGAAAAAGCTATTAACTTACAGTGCAACTGTTTCAATCAAGAACAAAGTTAATGATGCTAACAAGACCAAAAAAAGCCACTATTCAAGAAAAATGCTCACAATTTCTAAACAGCTCAAAATTTTGAATTATTGCAAAGTAACAGAGAAATTCCTTAACTCAAAAGAGCTTTGAATTAAAAATAGCATCCTAAAATTTAAATTAACTACCCGTAGTAAACAACAAATACAAACATACGCAGAAATAGCACGTAAGGCAAGTCACTTGATCGTTGGCGAAACAAGTAGCACAGTTTGAGAATTAATTACCTTTACGAAACTAAAAGCAAAAGTAAAGGTCTTGATAGAACCAAATCGTTTTTTTTCTCCAATGCATTGAGATTTCCAAAACCATGATAAATTTCGATTGCAAATGACCTGGAACAGGACAATAGGAAATTTTTTCAGGGTTGATTAATTTTTTTTAATTTTATTACTGCTTCAAAAGTCACATAGTATAGAAAGAAACTAACAGGATAGAAAAAGGAACAACCATCGATCAGAACAACGCAAAAGGATCCTTCATAAAATGGATACTGGTTCACAAGAATAAGTAAGAAACAATAAAAAAAAGCTTTAATAAATGGTTCTGCAACAAAATCAATGCAAAACAAGAGTTTCAAGGAAACAATCATCCCAAAAAAAATTTCAATCAAAGAAACAACTTCGAATTTTAAACCAACACAACACGACATGAAAATGCCTAAAAACAAATGAAGGACAATCATAAGTTAAAAGCAAAATCAAAACTTTTTCCTATCGTTTCCAAGTATTCATGCAATATATCTCGAATACAAATATAATGGAAAAATAACCCACAAGAACAGTCTCCAAAACGCCACGAAACACTCAGTAAAATTTGCGAATAATTATACTAGACAAAAGGCAAACGAAGAGGATTGATAGAATTAAGAAACTTTCGTTTAAAATGCAATTAAGAGAAAAAATGCAGTAAATTGTAAATTATGTGTAGGCTGGCAGAAGGGAGTGGGCATTTTTCTTTCTTATTCAGGTTTTACTGAAGGATTATTATTGGGTACATAAAAACGTCTCAACAAAAGAAGGACAGTCACCAGTTAAAAGAAAAATTTAGACTTTCTCTATTCGCTTCCAAGTATTTATGCAAAATATACCTCGAATAGAGCTATAAGGAAAAAATATCACACAAGAAAGATTTCAGCAATTCAGTTTCAGTTCAACTATATTGGCATTATGAAACGGTATTGAAGAAAAGTTTATGCAATATATCAAAGGGGAAAAGGCAATTTTTGTATTATAAGGGCTACACTTGTTTCTAAAATTTATTAGAGGAACAACACAAATACCAATTTTACAAGGAAGCCATAGAATAATAAGCATATAAAGAAATAGAAACTTGAGAATACATTGAAGAATTTCCATATGTTCCTTACATCATCAGTACCTTGAACCTGTTCTCGTCCTGCAGATATTTGTCGACCGTGTGAAACGAAGTAAAAAAGTTACAGCAAACTGCTCAGAGAGAAAAAAATACAATACTTTTGATGAGACTAAATTTAGTAACTAAACCACATTGAAATACAGATGAAAAAATATTTTTTTCTCATTGGAGGAAAAGTAGTACAAAGGAGGGACAATCCTTGAAAACAACAATGAAAGCAGTAAAAAACAAAGAAATGAAAATGTTAATAATGTCAGATTGCTTTACTTTTGCAACGACTTGTTCACGTACATGCTCGCGCCTTACACTTATGACACCAGAAGGTTACCATTCAAACGAATCACTTAAATTCTCAAAACAACACAAAAGAAGCAAAAATTTGTGAACTCCAAAGAAAATCTGAACTAAACGAGGAATGTAACAACTAAGTCTAGTTTCCAATCCAAAAAAAGCTTAAACAAAGTGTAGCGTACAGAAAACCAACCTTGGTCAGAAGCACAACGAGCATAAAAAATAAAACAAGACGTAACTATTCTTTGGCAAAAAACATAAATAAGAAACCAGACATAAACACTTAACTCTGCACACTCCTACTTTGATACTACTAGAGTGCAATGAATCAAAAACTAGATATTTCTTGGCTGAAAGCAATAAACATTATTCCCTTCTTTCTGTTTTATTATGCTTGATTAGGGTATAATTTCTAGTTAAATATGCATATTTACATAAAAGTTCAAATACTATAGGAAGGTATATTAACAGGGTCAGTGAAGGTAAATTCATCCATTACCAGAAACCAAAAGGAATTTTTACTAAATACATTCGGCAAAAATAACAGGTAAAGCGAAGTATCACAATGTGAAAAAAAGAATATTTATTTACTGTACCACTCGTTCAATTAAGAACGATGGTAATAATGCTAACTACAAGAAAAAGGAACCATTGAAGAAAAATGCTCACGATTTCGAAAAAGCTCACAATTTCGAATTACTGCGAAGCAACAGAGAAATTCCCTAACTAGAAAGGGCTTTGAATTAAAAATAGCATCCTAAAATTTTACCTAAATACCCGTAGTAACCAAGAGATACAAACATACGCAGCAATAGCCAACAAGACAAGTCATTTGATCGCTGGCAAAAAAATTGCACAGTTTGAGAATTCATTATTTTTACGAAACTAAAAGCGGAAGTAAAGGTCTTGATAGAACCAATTCGCTTTCTTTCCCAATGCATTGAGATGACCAAGACCTGGATAAATGTTCAAATACGAATGGTCTAGTACAGGGCAGTGGGAATTTTACTTATCAGGCATACTAACTTATATAACTTTTCCTTATCAAAAAACAGATACCCTTGAAAGATATTAATAGGATGACTAAAAGAACATCCAACCAATATAGAAAATCAAAAAGGTTCTACATTGGATGAATACGGCTTCAATAAAAAGAAAGAAAAAAGGTCGGTAATAAAAGATTTAATAATTTGCTGTAAATTTTGTCAATAATAAAGGAAGGTAATAAGGCTAAAATCAACCAAAAAAATTTTCCTTGAAGAAAACCGCTTAAATTTTAAAATCAACACAGCACAACAGAGAAATGCCTGAACAAAAGAAGGACGAGCACTAATTAAAGATAAAATGAAAACATTTTCTTTAGGGATTCAAGTGTACACGCAGTAAAACTACAATGCATAAGCAAAATGAAGTACACAACAAAAGTCATATGGCCATTAAAAAAAATCTTAGAAAATTTTGATACCTAATTCTTTTACTAGAAGTAAATATAAAACGATTGATAGAATTAAAGGACTTTCTTCTCTGATCCATAGAATAAAAAAATGAATCGTAAAATATGTGTAGCCTGGCAAAGAAGAGTATGCATTTTTCTTTCTTATTCGAGTTTTACTGAGGTTTTACAATGCGGTCTAGTTATGGTTTACTATTAGGTCTTGGTAGGGAATACCTAAGCGCAAAAAGGACTCAAAAAAATAGCATCTCAAAATTTTCCCTATATTTCCAGGTTTTCCCGTAATCAACAACAAATACAAAAATACGCAAAAATAGCTCAAGGCAAGTCATTTGATCGCTGGCAAAACAAGAAACACAGTTTTGAGAATTAATTACTTTCACCAGACCAAAAGCAAAAGTAAAGGTCTTGGTAGAACCAATTTACTTTCTTTCTTTAATGCATTGTGATGACAGAAAACCTAATAAATCTTCAAATGCGGATGTTTTGGTACAGGGCAATGGGAACTTTCTTATCAGGGTTTATTAAGTTTTATTAAGGTTTATTACTATTTTTATCCAAATTCACATACTATAGAAAAATAATACCTGGATGAATAAAGGAACATTCATCCATGATAAGAAAGCTCGAGGATCCTTTACACAATATATAGGGCTATAACTAAGAACGAAGAAAAACGATGTGTAATAAATGCTTTAATAATTTGATTTACAACTTGGTCAATAAAAGGCGACAATGTCAAAGTAACAGTTACAACAAAAAAAACTGCATTTAAGTGAATCGCTTAAAATTTTTAATCAACACAAAACAACAGAAAAATGCCTAAACGCAAAAGGACAACCACTGATTAAAAGAAAAGTGCAAACATTTTCTTTTCAATTTCAGTAATCTCGCAAGAAGACACAAATAAAAACATAACCAAAAAGATTAAAAAAAAGAAGTCACAACGTCATCTTCAAAATACCCATAAAAAATTTGCGACAAAGCTGATTACATTAGAAGCAAGGAGAAAAAGCTTGATAAAATTAAGAGGGTCCTCGAATGCATATATGAAAAAAAAGCTAAATGAATTGCAAAATATGTGTAGCCTGGCCGAAGGGAGTATTCATTTTTTCTTCTTATTCAGATTTTACTGAGGGTTTACGGTCTACTTACGGGATACTATTAGGTTTTATTAGGGTTTATTAAGGAATATTCGGGTCTATTAAGGGTTTATTTAGGGCTTATTTAGGGCTTATTTAGGGTTTTTTTAGGGTTTATTAGGGTTTATTTAGGGTTTATTAGGGTTTATTTAGGGTTTATTAGGGTTTATTAGGGTTTATTTAGGGTTTATTTAGGGTTTATTAGGGTTTATTAGGGTTTATTTAGGGTTTATTAGGGTTTATTAGGGTTTATTAGGGTTTATTAGGGTTTATTAGGGTTTATTTAGGGTTTATTAGGGTTTATTAGGGTTTATTAGGGTTTATTAGGGTTTATTAGGGTTTATTTAGGGTTTATTAGGGTTTATTTAGGGTTTATTAGGGTTTATTAGGGTTTATTAGGGTTTATTAGGGTTTATTAGGGTTTATTAGGGTTTATTAGGGTTTATTAGGGTTTATTAGGGTTTATTAGGGTTTATTAGGGTTTATTAGGGTTTATTTAGGGTTTATTAGGGTTTATTAGGGTTTTATTAGGGTTTATTAGGGTTTATTAGGGTT